>WPIO01000056.1:467500-550000 GCA_009760855.2 Cristatella mucedo
GAATGGTTCGCGCCCGCCGCCGCAAATCTTTTCGTTCCGCTGTGACCTGATGACAATCAAGTCTGCCTACTTTCAGCTACATAACATTGCTAAAATTGGGGCTTATTTATATAAGGATACTACGTCTAATCCTCCTCTAAAATAACATGTGAATCGCGAAACTTCAAGACCCTTGATATCGATGCTGTCCGTGCGAGAATTTCTGCTTCGCCTCTGCTGCTCAGTCCTCCCTCTGATCTGTCATCATTGGTAGATAGCTACAACACGACACTAGCTGACACGCTCGACGAGTTTGCACCTCTGACAAAGCGCACTGTGCGCCCCCGCCCAGACGGCCTATGGTTTACCACAGACATTAAACTAGCCAGGTCTACTAAACGAAAGCTTGAAAAAGCATATAAAAGATCAGGATTGACTGTCCATCGACAGGCATATGAAGACTATTGTAGGTCTTACCAATCGATCCTAGCAAAGGCTAAGTCTAGCTTCTATAAAAACATTGTTGAATCACAGATGCACAATCCAAAAATGCTGATGTCGACAATAAATCATCTCCTCAACCGTTCCCAGATTAGCTCCTTACCTGATGATCCTTGTGATGATCTAGCCGATCGCTTCTCTCGATTCTTTATGCAAAAGATAGACAAGATCAGGGAATCCATCGCTGCTATGACAACCTCCCCACTAGAATGCTGTTCCTCGATTCCTGGCTGCACCTCAATGTCTGCATTTAAGCAGGTCACTAGTGATCTAGTCCTAAAGTTCGTATCGCAATCAAAGAAGACAACAAGTCCTCTGGACCCTATTCCCACTGTCCTGCTCCTACGTTGCATTGATCTGCTGCTGCCATGCATAACCAACATCATTAATATGTCATTAGCCTCAGATCATGTCCCAGCACCTTTAAAAAAAGCTGTAGTCAGGCCTCTTCTCAAGAAAGCTACACTAGACCAAGAGAACTTGAGCAACTACCGCCCAGTTTCCCTTCTACCATCCCTATCAAAGACACTCGAACGGGTCGTGGCAGACCAGCTGAACTCATATATCGAAACCTCACACCTTGCTAGTAAGTTCCAGTCTGGCTTTAGAGCTAATCACTCCACAGAGTCAGCATTGCTTAGGGTATACAACGACCTACTTAGGAATGCAGACATAGGTAGAGTGTCTCTGCTTGTTTTGCTCGATCTTTCGGCAGCTTTTGATTGCATCGATCACAAAGTTCTTCTAGAGCGCCTCTCATCTCGCCTGGGCATCACTGGCACTGCTCTGCAATGGTTCAGGTCCTATCTCAGTGGGAGACTCCAGAGTATTGACGTGAATGGACAAAGATCATCTGAGGTACCTCTGAAATATGGAGTACCTCAGGGCTCCGTGCTAGGTCCGGTTCTTTTCACGGTTTATACTTTGCCTCTTGCTGATGTGATTGCCAAGCACAATCTAAGCTTTCACTTCTATGCGGATGACACTCAGTTGTACCTTTGCTTTGATCCCTCCCAGCCTTCGAGCACCTCAAATTCTCTAAACTCACTTGCTGCATGCATTGATGACATCCGCACATGGATGGCAGCAAATTACAAAACTAACTTACTAGTTATGGGCAAACCCAGTGTGATTCAGAGATTGGAAAGGCTGTCTCTCAAAATTGGCTCTGCCACCATATCTCCTGTCGAATCAGCTCAAAATCTAGGTGTCATATTCCAAAGCGACCTCTCGTTAGACGACCATATCAGCTCCACAGTCAAATCTGCCCATTTTCAGCTTCATAACATTGCTAAAATTCGGGCTTGTTTAGATAAGGATACCACGTCCAAGTTGGTCCATGCATTCGTGACATCTTGTCTCGACTTCTGCAACTCACTGCTCACTGGCCTACCAGCATGTGCGATCAGGCGATTGCAGCTGGTGCAAAACTCTGCAGCTAGGCTTGTCTGTCGTGAGCGTCGCAGTGGCCACATCGCACCAATTCTCGCCGACCTGCACTGGCTACCAGTCAAGCAACGGATTGACTTCAAGGTTTTTTCGCTCACTTTTAGGTCCCTTCATTCTATGGCTCCAGCCTATCTCTCCGACATACTCCCTCATCAGGCCAAGCATCTTACCACCCGCTTTTCGGAATCCAACAGTCTAGAAATACCTCGTACAAACCTTAAATCCTTTGGAGACCGTGCATTTAGCTCGTATGCTCCCAAAGCCTGGAACTCCCTCCCGACCTGCGTCAGAACATCCCCTGACCTGACCACATTTAAAAGGAACCTAAAAACACACCTATTTAGGACAGCATTTAGTGGGTCCCTGCGATTCGTCCTTCACGTGCTTATGCGTGCTGACACTGTGCATGCTGCCACTAACCACATTTGCATGCAGACCCTTTGCATGTCACCCCTAACCATATTATACATTTTTTTGTTTTTCCAGCATGATTTTAATTGCCATTCAATTGTATTTCCCTTTGAAGCTAATGTAAAGCACCTAGAAAGAGATTAAGTTCTCTGAGGGCGCTTTATCATATACATTATTATTATTATTATTATTATTATTATTTTCCATGCATTTGTGAAATCCCGTCTCGACTTCTGCAACTCTGCTTACTAGCCTACCGGCATGTGCACTCAGGCGATTACAGCTGGTGCAAAACTCAGCAGCTAGGCTTGTCTGCCGTGAGTGTCGCAGTGGCCACATCACACCACTTCTCGCCGACTTGCACTGGCTACCAGTCAAGCCACGGATCGACTTCAACGTTCTGTCGCTCACTCTTAAGTCACTTCATTCTTCGGCTCCAGCCTATCTCTCAGATCTATTCCTCCACCAGGCCAAGCATCGTACCACCCGCTTTTCGGAATCCAATAGTTTACCACTACCTCGTACAACCTCAAATCCTTTGGACACCGTGCATTTAGTTTGTATGCTCCCAAAGCCTGGAACTCCCTCCCGACTTGCGTCACAACATCCCCTGACTTGACCACATTAAAAAGAACTTAAAACACACCTATTTAGTACAGCATTTAGTGGCTCCCTGTGATTCGTCCTTGATGTGCTTATGCGTGCTGACATTTGGCATGCTGCCACTAACCACATTTGCATGCTGACCCTGTGCATATCACCCTTAACCATGTTATTCATGTTGTTTATCAAGCATGATATTACTCACCATTCAATCGCGTTTCCCTTTGCAGCAAATGTAAAGCGCCTAGAAAGAGATTGAGTTCTCTGAGGGTGCTTTATCAAGTGCATTATTATTATTATTATTATTATTATTATGACGACGTTGCACTCCGCCACGGCGCTAGCTAGATTGGTTTGACCTCTGCCCTCTGCCTTCTGATCTCTGTCGTAGCTCCGTTGCCTTCGCGAGCTGGAGGCACCGCCGAACGTCTAGCGATTTCTCCGCGTCGATGTCTCGCCGATAACTACTGCCGCTATCCTCCAGCTGCAAAATATAAGAGAAGGCTGAGCCGCGCGATCTCGCGTCGACGTAAGACGCCGCCGGCTTCTACTGCAGTCATTCGCGCGCTGCTTGCCGCGTGCTGCGTGCCGTTCGTTTAAGTACGAGCAGCCCTCAAGCGTGTCCGTGCAGACGCGCCGATCTCGAGGTCCAGGTGGCGGTAACCTGACCCTTACCAGAATGCAGTTCTCGAAAAGTAAGTTTCTCTATTGGCCGTCGGAAATTCGTCAGTGCTTCGCTGCGACGTGGCGGCCAGACGCAGGGTTGGCTCCGCACTGTGTCGCGAGGCAGCTGCAGCCTGAGGTGACTGTTGCGTCACACGTTTGCGAAAGAAAAAGCCTCTGCGGAGAGCGAGTGATATGAAAATAAGTGAACAGCTACCGACTGCAGTTGTTACCTTGTAAGCGGTAGATCGGTTCATGCGTCACTTTCCGTATCGTCACTCGATGCTTCAATATGTCTACTTGGAGGTCTCTTGCACTGCCCGAGCGCACCTGGTGACGGTCACCGCTTTCCAGCTCGCAAGTTGATACTGGGTGCATATACAATTTCTTCAAATGTCGTGGTCATTCCTTACATCAAAGTTGTGAATTATTAATTATTCTTTTTTATTATTAAGAATTAGTACGAGAAACGGACGTACGTGCTGAAAAATAGTCACAGAGCTTCAAAGGGGATACTCCCTCTCCATTTTACTGCTGAATCAATGAACACTCAATGCGCTCGTTGCAATAATCGATTGATGTTTACTTACGCTGCATATGCAGATCGCTGGGAAAGAGATTTGCTTCTCTCTATTAGAGCTTATCGAATGGCTTATTATTATTCTTACTGCTAATCACAGATTTGGCTACCTAGTCTGTCACGATCACTGAGAAATCCCATCTTTTCTCCGGTTCTCCTAGGGCGCTATACAAAATGCAAATTGTTGCTACTATTATTATTATTGTTGTTGTTGTTATCTAGGTTAAAGAGTTGTGAGCTAGCCTCACTGACAAAGCTGTCACAATGCACGTCGCTCAGATTGTCGCTCCCTCTAAGCTACGCGCGGCGCCGCTCGCGTCCTCTCTCCTCCGACGCAAGAGAGCGCATCTCTCGCTTCGATCATTAATTGCTAGTCACTCGATCATCTCCCCCTCTCTCGCCATCTGAAGCTGCATTGAACTGCTATCGCGGAAAGAGCGCTACCTCTCGCGATGCCCCGTGAGAGGCGAAGACCAGAGAACAAGATTGCTGATTTTGTTGAGTCAAGTAGTACTGCAACACGAGTTGCAGCACTTGAATTTGATTTTCTTCCTAGTTCCACGTTATTATTTCTTTAATTACTCACTTGACGCCAAATTTAACTAGGCAAATGTTTATCAAGCAGATTGAAACTCACATTATTGCCTTTACGTTAACCCAAGAGTATCGATCGAGTAATGTGATTTCCGAGAAACAAAGGTAGACTTGAAGAGAGCTGCTTGAAAGTCATCGAGCATGCACCTCAAGCAAGCCCGAAGCGTGTGCCTCGACGTCTCATGGTTAGAGAACTTGCACTGGCTGCAACTGATGCAGATACTTGTAAATGTATCACCTGTCGATATATTGCTTCCGGGTTTACCTCCGAGCTCAGCATGGCTCGAACTATCATTTTTGGTCCAGCTTTCACTTGTTGTGAAATTCATCAGAACTTTGGATTTTTATTTTGAATATGCTCGTCTTTTGAAATTCACCCTAAAGAAAAATCTATTCGCGTACCAATCTACTCGGTTATTTGCTGAACTTCGGTCTAGCTGACACTTTATTGACAATCCATGATCCTTACAGTTAGCGGCCGCAGTTTGAAGCGAGTGCTGAACTTCCGCTGAGCGCCTTGACGTACGATTAGCTAACAGCAGAAAGATGGGATAGTACTCGTGATTACGTCTTCCGGGCCTTCAGCTAGCGTTGCGTAGCACGCAGCGTTAGACGAACGCAGCACAGAGCTAGCCATGGGTCAGCTTTACGTCTTTACACGGTAACGTAGCCCTGAAATGTCTGCATTTACGTTCGTCGCGTCGTTTTGCGATGCTGTGCATTCCTGCCTGTCTGTCTGTCTCTAGCTGGCCGTCCATAGAAAGCGCTCGAGGCATTAGCTAGCGCTGGGTGACTCGCCGTGTCTCGAGCTTAAGCGCTCAATACTCCAGCATGCGATTGACCGCATTGCGCTCAATAGAGTTGAAGAGCTGGCATTTCTGCATTGCGGCTTTTCCTTCTCGGAATCGAGGCTGTGATTCTATGCTCGTATTGTCAGCCATTCTCCAAAGCCGATGCGAGCCAGCTAAGAGCTGGGAGGCGTCGCGCGCGCCGGGCAGGACGCGTCCATACGAGCGGCGCTCTGCAGATGCTTAAAATAAAAAGTCTCTGGCTAAACACACAAGCGGATTACAAATGAGCTAAGCTCCTGAGAGAGAGAGAGAGAGAGAGAGAGAGAGAGAGAGAGAGAGAGAGAGAGAGAGAGAGAGAGAGAGGGAGGGAGAGAGAGAGAGAGAGAGAGAGAACGCTGACTCTGGCGACCTAGATAAAATATCCGTACCCTTCAAAGCATTAATCTTCTTAAGCAGCCTCGGAATGCGGTGAGCGGCTAAAGCAGCTCAAGTTGAGCTTAGCTGCTGCGGCGGTGACGAACTGCACGCTAATTGGCAGATCTGTGCACGAGATCTGCCAATCAGCCACAGATCTGCACGCTGCCAATCAGCGTGCACGAGCGGCATCCGTCGATGTGCCCAGCTGCGGCTGCTGTTGCTGCCAGCGACCGTATCCGCGCATCGCCGTTCAAAGAATTGCTGGCTCTAATTTGAGCACGGAAAGCGTGCGCCCAAGTTTATCGTTCCTGTTAATTCAGCTGCCAGCCACACGAAAAAGATCGTCTTCTCACAGTGTAGATATATCTCGAAGGCGCGCTCGCAGATAGAACGCCACCTGGTGTGAAAGCCCT
This sequence comes from Cristatella mucedo, assembly GCA_009760855.2. Classification (NCBI taxonomy): domain Eukaryota; kingdom Metazoa; phylum Bryozoa; class Phylactolaemata; family Cristatellidae; genus Cristatella; species Cristatella mucedo. The sequence continues at coordinate 473,902 of WPIO01000056.1, forward strand.
TGAGGTCTCCTTAAAAGAAATGCCAACGCCTCACATCGTCCGCACAGCCTGGAGCTGCCTGCTGGAGATACGCCACCACAAGCAGACGCGCGCTTAGCTATTCACCGTCTGCACTACGTTTGAGAGTCGGAATCTCGCGTCAAACACGCCGACGAGCAGCAGACGACTCTGCAGACGTATTTACTTGCAGAATAGCGTATTTGCTAGCAACACTAGAAAAAGTGCCCCTTTGGAAAGTGGCGCAACGGGCGTTCTCGGCCTGGCCGGCCTTCGGCGCGAGAAGGCCCGAGACTCGAGCTGTTTAGCAGCCACTAGGCCAGACGTTGGCAAACTACGGACCGCGGCCCGTATACCGTTGGGCTTTTCAATCCGACCCACTGAACTCGTCCACATTATATTATTAAATTAAATTTTATTATAAAGATCAATCAATTTTACCTCAATCATTTTACCTAGCTGTAATTCCCATCTTTCCCCAGCAGATGGAGCACCCCGAAGACATTGACCCTTGAGTGTGATGCATTACGGTTCCTCTCTACTTCATTTCGTCGCTTTGTACTTTCAGCCCGTCAGTAAAAATGAGTGGACCGATGAAAAGAAAAGTAGACAGTGAGTGCCGAGTGTTCAATAAAGAGTGGACAACAAAATATTTGTTTTTCACCGATGTCCGATCAACAGCTGTATGTCTGATATTCCAAGAAACTGTAGCATTTTTTAAAGAATACAACATCAGCCGTCATTTCGCCACAAAACATGCTAACTACGCCAGCCAGTCCACAAGAACTGGCGGCTACAGCTCAGAGATAGACGGCTAATTTACAGACTCAGCAAAACCTTTTTCAGACAAACTGCGATTCAAGAGTCGAGTACTAAGGCAAGTTTTTTGCTGGCATTCAAAATTAGCAAAGGTGAGTAAGCCTTTATCCGAAGGCAAATTTTTTAAAGAATGCATGGTTGAGGCAGCAGGTTACTTGTGTCCGAAGAGCACAGGCGAATTTGAAAAAAAAATCAGTTTATTACGCAGAACTGTGACTCGCCGTCTGGAATTGATTGACGAAGATATAGCCAGCAAATTAAACAAAAAAGGTGGAGTCATTTAATTTTTATTCACTAGCACTGGATGAAAGTAACGACTTAAAAGACCCTGCTCAGCTCCTAATTTTTATCCGAGGGATTAGAGACAGTTTTGAGATCCCTTTGAGATCACAGAGGAATAGTTGACCATGGAGTCCATGAAAGGAAAAACGAGGGCAGAGGACTTGTATAACCAGGTGACTGCTGTCATCGAGACAATGAAGCTACCTTAGAGTAAACTTGCAAATGTCACCATGGATGGATCGCCTAATTTTATTGGAAGAAACGTTAGGCTGCTAAAAAGACTGCAGGAAAAAGTAAAAGAGGAGAATCCTGATCAGGATGTAATTTTCCTTCACTGCATCATTCGTCGGGAAGTTCTGTGTAAGTCTATATTGCAGCTAAATCATGTCATGAATCCAGTCGTAAAACTTGTTAAATTTATACGAGCAATGGGACTACAGCATTGTCAGTTCATTACGTTCCTGGAAGAAACAGATACAGATCACTTGGACTTACTTTACCATTCTCGTGTGCGCTGGCTAACTTTGGGTGAAGTCTTTCAAAGAGTGTGGGAGCTGAAGGAGGAGATCAATGCATTTTTGGAGTTAATGGGAAGATCTGACAAATTTTCCGAGCAAAGTGGCAATAACTGGCTTTGTGACTTGGCGCTTGTTCTGGGCATACTTTCGCACACGAATGAGCTGAACACCAAGCTACAGGGGAAAGATCAATTTATGCACGACATGTAAACCAATGTTAGGGCGTTCAAATCCAAGCTGACTCTTTTCTCCAGACAAATTTCAAACAAATATTTCACTCATTTCCCCACATTAGCCATGCAGAAAGAGGCGACCCGAAACGCGCAGAAATACAAAAAATCCCTGGACGACCTGCACGGAGAATTCTGCTGTTGTTTCTGTGACTTTGAAAAAATTGAAGAGTCACTTCAGCTGGTGTCCTGTTCCCTGTCACAAGACCCTGAAACAGTACCACAGAAGCTGCAGTTGGAACTGATAGATCTCCAGTCTGACTCTGTATTGAAGAAGAAGCTCAACTCTTAAACTGAACGAATCTTATGCTTCACTTAACGAAGCCACGTTTCCAAACCTCCGGAGGATGGCACAGAAGATGCTGACGTTGTTTGGCTCAACCTATGTGTGTTAACTAACATTCAACGTCATGAACATCAACAAAGCCCGTCACAGATCCAAGTTAACTGACCAACACCTCGGATCTATCTTGAGAATTTCCACAATAAATATAACACCAGATAGTTATGCACTTGCAAGAAAAGGAGACAAAAACAAAAAACAAAAAACACTGTTCCCACTGAAACTGAATGGGAGTTTATTACAACGTCATTAAATTAATAAATTTTTAAAACAATTTTTACAATAAACTAAGCACAAGTGGTGTTTTGCTGCCAGTTATAGGCCAAATCTTTTCACGTAATGGTTTTTACATTTAATTTATATTAGTTCACACAAACACACCATTCTCCTATTCTGGCCCGTCCCCTCTGTCAAATTTTAGAAACCATTGTGGCCCGCGATTAAAAAGGTGTGCCCACCCCTGCGCTAGACGCGCAGTTCAACCGCCGGTAGGCGCTGCCGCACTTCCGTTTGGAGCGGCGATGGCGTCTGCGCGCCGCAGCATCACAATCTGATCATCAATCAATCAATGATCATCATCAATCTGATCATCACAATCTGACGCCGCGAGAGTCTCCGAGCGAGCGCTGTCGCGTGGAGGCGCTATCACGCTCCGATTGGCGGTGGCTACGCTATCGTACATGTTAGCTTTCTTGTGAAAGTGCTTAGTTTCCCTCCTCTTTTAGCGGAGCCATGAACTACGGTTCGACGCGACACGATGAGTACGGTACTCTCTGAAAGTTACTTTGGTCAATCCGATTTCAATGTTCTTAGAATCTCATAAACAAACGAATACATGAACCAGTGGATGCAGCTGTTTTAATTATAGAAAAGGCCTTCTCAGCTACAATTACCATAATGTGTACCTACACGCAAGACGCAAACGTTTGCGGTCAAGAGCTTTTTTATCAGACTGCAACGCACCTGTATACTGACCCCTATTGCTAGCAGCTGTGCCAATATAGATAGACCTCTTATAATGTCACGAACATTCCAGTCATCGATATATCGTAATCTAGCGGCTGCCTGTGCTTCTGCGATACCGGAAGCCTGTTTACAATAGCGGGCAGTTTACCGACCTTTATTCTTCTCAGTGATGTCAGGCAACACTTTTCTGTGTGAGCGATCTGCTTGCTAACGCCGAACTGGGGGTGAATTTATTTCTCAGGGCAGTTGCAAACTCCTCCAGATATAGCAGCCTGGCCTGACGGAAGGAGCTACGAATCCTGAATGTCAAGGCCAAGAACTGTGGCAGCTATTAGACGGGGAGCTTCTTCGGCTGTTAGTTTAGTTAAATCCAAAGCTGTAGCCAAATGCTTACATTAAAAGTGCTTTTGCTCATTTTAGGCTGACGACGGTTGTTCTCTTTCAATCACTTACAAACAATTGACCCTTCGTTACTCGCCGCATCACTTTCATGTGTCTCAGCACTATTGATCAACAATAATGGAACCTTGCTCGTTAGAACTTAAACGGCTTTCTTTAGTTTTACACGACGAGCTTTCTCCATCTCCGTCTTACTTTCTATTTAATTTTACGTTTTGCTTTATAATTATATCTACTCCAGCCGTTTAAGCCTTTCCTTCTTCTCTCTGAGCGATCATGATCAATGAGGGCCAAATCCTCTGCGATCTTGGTCATTCAGCATTCTGGTGCATTCTGGTGAGCGATATCAACAGCCTGGTCCAAACGTTCTGAAAATGCCACCTGCTTTTTATTTGAGCGAAAGTTTGACATTTCCCAGCCTTTAGCCCTTGCCACTCGTTATGGATTTCAAAACAAATTTGACTATACCATGCCGATGAACAGTTGAGATAACGGCTTTCTCCCTAACGTCAAGAACTTTCTGCACGGCTACATCGGCACACTCTGTCAGTACACATGTTCAGCTCTTTGTGGTGATAAACGAAGACTGAAAAAGTCTCTCGAGATAAGGGCAACTTCTTAGTTTGGTTCAGGCTAGAGGCAGGTGCTCCAATCAGCCACACTTTGAGGCTGATGTCTTTTCTTCATGGCTTCATCATTTGTAGTTGTAGTGTTGGTAATTTCAAACCAGTGATTACTGAAACAAAAAACACTATACGGGGTTGATAAATTAGAAAAATGGCATTCTTCTCAAATTTAATTTCTCCAACCACCAGGAGCTGGCCTATACTTTTACAAAATGTAATATTCATGATAGCTAGAAAAATTTATCAACGATAATTTATATAGCTTAACTTCGTAAATAAAAATTAATGTACACTAAAAAGTAGTGTTATCACCGATTTTATAAAAAAAATCAATTATACTCGCTATTTTTATTATATGAATAAAATGCTAGTTAGCTTATCTGCTGTTCAATTTGAATTTATAAATGCGTTATTGAATGTGTCCTCTTTTTAAACTGAAAGAACCAGTTTTAAGTTCTACACAAAGAAAGCACAAATTTAATTGACTTCTCATAATAACTCTTACATCAAACAACATGGTAAATACTTACATAACTTTCATCCAGTAGCTTGAAAGTAAATAGTAACGAGAATTTTTGGACTCGCCGAAAGCAAAATCTATGTCCGGCTGAACTTCAGAGACTCCGTGCAACCTCCAAACATTCACCAAAGTATGCACAACCTAAGATTATTTAATATTTTATATATTAATCTCATTTTGCAAAACTTCGTGGGATCACATCTGTTGCTAAACTCGCAAAGAAGTTTGTGTGGCTTGGTCTATGCATTATATTTTACATATTATGTTTATTTTTACTTGTTAGATTATATATTATGTTTAGTATGTATTATATTTTACGAGGTATTGCGAGCGAATTTTTCAGGAGAAGATTGAACACGCTGAATGCCAATCCCAGCAGTAGTTGCTGGTTTAAGGAGAGGACATTTATTTACTTGCCGACAGTTCCTAAAGAACAGCAAACATTGACTCGTGTGTCTTATTTGTAGGTTACCTTTTTCAACTGAGGCATCAGCGCTGTGGGCATATTGCAAAAACTAGCCTGTATATGCTGAAAAGAAAGTAAATAATCACTCGACTAGATTTTTAGTTAGAACATCGAAATCTGAACTTCTTTAGTGCTCATGCTGAAGACAAGCAAAACACTAACTCAGTACTGAATGCCAAAAATTGTGCCAATTAGGCTGAGTCTCTTGCACATCTGCGTTACACCCACGTTTCGGGTCCTGTGAAGAAAACTACTTCCGTTAAAGGCTACCGTTTCTTAGTGACCATTGTTTATGATGCAACGAGGCAAATATATATATTGCATGCCTACGAAAAGCGACGTGGCAGGTTCATGTTACGACAGCAGCCACTCTTGCGCAGATGATGTTAACCTCTGAGACGGCTGCTCCAGTGATTAAACTCGCCTCTTTGAGACCCTTCTTGTCTAAAAGGTCCGCGCTGGACAAGGAAATGGACCGGACGAAATTCAAGGCAGCGTTTTTAGTTTTTATCTAAGCGTGGAGTTTTACGCGGAATATGTGAGGCAACGAAAATAAAACTGAAATTTTTTTAGGATCAGAATGCGACTCGATGCAGCCTAAATAAAAGTCCCAGTACTCGCGAAGTTGGACGAGAAGCGAGAAGCGACGGTAAGACGAGTGGCAATGAAATGTGGATTGCCTTTCGCATGAGGTTGAGTTTAGTCTCCATCGGCGTGATGACGGCGTCGGCAGGATATCGCGCTAATTGCTGCTTCCGCAGACGAAATGATCATGTCCTGTCCACAGAACGGTCGGTTTTTTCTGAAAGAGTATTTTTCAGCAGTATTCGCTTTGAGAAAGATCTCCGCTCATTGAACACACGAGCACCGGCAGCGCTAGGTGGGAAACTAGCAGTGCAATCGGTCGTCATCAGACGTGCTGCAGCTCAGGCAATTCCGATGCAATATGGCTTGGGTGCATGCAAGGCAAGCCTCTGTTGACACCTGCTAGCGCCTGGAGCAAACTCGCCGAAGGAATTACGACGAATGATGACGGTACAGAATGCATGCCACAGTTCCTAATCGCAGCGAACTCGTTGGCTTGCACAACTGAGAGGCTGAGCGTGCGGCTCTGAGGAGTGAGTTGTGGGTCGAACCGACTACTTCTTCTACTCAACACCAATTAGCAACGGAAACTAGGGGGCTGCATAGAAATTGTCGCAAAACAGGTCGACCACACAGCTGAACTAAGCGCATCGGTATGCCGCGCCGCTCCCTTTCACAGCCAATGCGGAGCACGGCGGCCATGAGGAACCAATCGCTTTGAAGCGCAGAGAACGATATAACCGATGCTTGACGAAACTTATGAGTGGAACGAAATATGTACCACCCTGTGCTACTGCTTCATCGGCACGCTCGATCGATTGGGGACTAAGCGAGAATTTAATTTAACTTAATTTAATTAATTTAATTTAGTCGAGAGCCATCATAAATCCGATGTGACTGCGTGCACGGGGAGAAAAAAAGTAGGAACTGGCATTCAGCTACCACTCTCCAGCATCATCGTCGTCTGCTCACGTCGCGATGTCGTCATTTGCTGGCTCACTGCTCCCTGGTCTACCGGCGTGTGCAGTCAGGCGTTGACATTTGGTGAAAACCTCTGCAACTCTGTGGCTCGTCTTTCGCGAGCGGCGCCCAGTTTTCACATCGCACCACCTCTCGTTGACCTGCACTGGCTTCCTTCCAGTCAAGTAGCGTGTCGAATATTCAAGGTCATGTCACTTACTTGTAGGTCCCTTCATTCTCTGGCTCTAGCCAACCTATCGAAACTACTGCCCTACCAGACCATGAATCTTAAAACCCGCTGTTCATGCTCAAATCTTTTAGCCACACCTCGTACGAACCTCAAAACCTTTGGAGATCGTGCCTTTAGTTCGTATGCTCCCAAAGCCTGAAACTACGTAATTACCTACGCACGTCACCGCGTCCCCTGACGTGAAGATATTTCAAATGAAGCTTAAAACACACCTATTTATATTACAGCGTTCGGCGGGTCTTTGTGATTCGTCCTTCGTACGCATATGCCTGCTTATACAGTGCTGCTTGCGGATTTTTACCACCGATCATTTAGTAATGCTTTCGAAACAGCATCTGTAAAGTGCCCGGAAAGAGATTCAGTTCTCTGAGGGCGAAGTATATCTATGCAAATGCATTATTAGTTATGCCATATTGTATCCGTGACAGATAAGTGCAAAATTCTCTTGCTTACCAGTTTTAATTGATCTCCACAATACTAAAACATGCAAATATATAAATAAATATTTACAGACGGCCTGTCATTTCCATTCAGGCAGGCTTCAGTCTTAGGAGGCATAGTAGACTTGCCTGCGATGCTTCGATTACTCAGTGCTAAAGATCTAGAATTCTATCTCAATAGAAATTAGAGACTCTTTAAGAGCTATTAGCTTTCAAACAGTAGTCGTGCACGCAATATGGCTTGCCTGGATAGACGAAGGATATCCATCTCGGAATAGGACTGACCGAAGATAAGTATGTAAAAATACATATATATATAATTTAAGAGAATATATATATATAATCATATATATATATAAGATATATATATAAGATATATATATATATATATATAAGTACATGAATGACAGGTCATTCAATCTGTGAATGGTTAGGGGAAGACTGAGCAGAGCATGAAACGAACGGATGAGCAGATGCCCCTGATACAGATGGTTAAAATGACAAGTGAAACCTGCGACGAGCACTGCCCGCTCCTGACGAGCACTGTCCCTCTATCATCTGAAGCCGAGACTTCACGCGATGCACTTGGTGTTGCGCCGACTACCTTGCTTGCGAACGCTGCTATCGGGGATATGCGTCTCGGAGGAGGACGATTGATACAGTTTAAGCATTACGGGTAAATTAGTTAGCGAATCAAAAAATGAACGGAAGACTAACTGCAGAACGTAAAACGGATGACGTAGACGCCTCTACGCTGATCTCCAAACTCACAAACGGAACCTGACATGACTACTACCTACCATCTGAATTCACGGTAAATTCCTGCTAATATTCACGCACGCATGGCACTACCGTCGACACGATTTTTGTCGATTTGTTGTCGATTGCCTCGTTTTTGAGAGCTGCTGCCGGACGGGCGAGACGTCTGAGTGGCTGCATGTTTAGTTGAAGGCGAGCCAGCATGGCGTTTTTGGAAGGACGGCATTATCGGGGAAATTTCGGTATTAGCATGCAGTAAGGATGCTGGGGAAGTGGGACACTCGTTGGAACCGTGCTCTTGCGAGCTTGCGCCTAGCGTGGCGGCTGTGCAGGAGCAACTCGTTGCTTAAGAAAGTGAAGGTCAACCGCTGGAAGCTTTAGCTCAGGACTCGTTGGAACCGTGCGCCAGCATCGAGCGACGAGCCCTGCGCCCTGGCCGCTCGAGCTCGGCAGAAGAAGCGATAGTCCGGGCGATAGATATCTATGTGCGAGCTTTCTCTGCGCTCGCGCCCTCGGCTTTGTCAGAGCAATTGTGCACGCAGCGCCGAGACTGCGCCGAGACCAGCAGCGTGACTGGCGAGAAAGCGATTTATTTCAGCAACAATGTTGAGGCTCTCTCTCTCTCTCTCTCTCTCTCTCTCTCTCTCTCTCTCTCTCTCTCTCTCTCTCTCTCTTTCTCTCTCGCATCGGCTTGTGTCGCCGGAGCCAAGCAATGTGATCGGTTTCTTGGCAAGTTAGAGAAGCCTCCGAAGCCGAGAAGCGAGGCCGAGACGCGCCACGCGTAATCAGTTGGCCGCGTCGCACAGGTCGAAGTGAGTCGGGTGGCCGAAGCGATTTTTTTGCCGTTCCTGCAAGCGCAGCAGCACTGGTTTCGAGCAGAGTCTTCAAGCGACGACTCGAACGCAGCGAAACGAATGCAGCGAACTCGCCGAAGCGTCGAACCCGGCGCAGCGAGTGGAGGGAAGCGCCACTGGCAGCGCTCTCTCGCCAGCGTTGCACCGGAAGCGGCGACCATCGAAAGAGGAATACGCAGCGTGCCTTGGGCGACGTCCACACGGTGCTCGTTAACGACCTTAGTGCTTAATCTAAGGCTAATGGCTCAGCGAACTCTGCTTCCCGCAGGGTCGGGAGTTGCAAGATTCGCCTCACGCATCCCAAGTTGCCGCCCCACCACCGCTGATAGACAGCGGCGACGATGAGACGCCGCCGTCGGCGGTTCGCCGAGGCGCCCGTTGAGCCGGCTGACGGGACGCGTAGAGGTCACGGCGAGGTCGCGCGGAGGTCGTGCAGAGGTTACGGTGAGATCGCGCGGAGGTCGCGCAGAGGTAGCGCAGCGGTCATGGTGATATCGCGCGTAGGTCGCGCAGAGGTCGTGCAGAGGTCATGGTGAGGTCTCGCAGAGGTCGCGCCTCGAGCTGCTCGTGCCTCATACCGCTCGAAGACCGACGGAGCCTCTCGCAGAGTGGCTTTCATGGCTTCGCTGCCTAGATGCGTTACACTCGCTTCGCTGACTCGATGCATTAGGCTGGCTTCGCTGACTCGATGCATTAGGTTCGCTTCGCTGCCTCGATGCGTTACACTCGCTTCGCTGCCTCGATGCATTGTACTCGCTTCGCTGCCTCGATGCATTGTACTCGCTTCGCTACCTCGATGCGTTACACTCGCTTCGCTGCCTCGATGAATTGTACTCGCTTCGCTGCCTCGATGCGTTACACTCGCTTCGCTGACTCGATGCATTAGGCTGGCTTCGCTGACTCGATGCATTAGGTTCGCTTCGCTGCCTCGATGCGTTACACTCGCTTCGCTGACTCGATGCTGACTTCGATGACTTCGATGCGAGCAGCGCTCTTTTGCAGGGGCCGGTCACCGTACCTCGAGCCGCCACGCACTCACTGCGAGAACCAGCAGTGCCCTATCTCGAGCCTCGCTCTCGAGGCGCTCCACTCTTCCTGTGGTATGGGTGCTCTGAGCGGTGCTCTAGAACGGCCGGCTCTAGGCTGACGTGGCGCTGAGCTCGCGCCCACTCTGCTCGGAAGCAGCGGGCTCGAATCGCCCGGACCACTCGCTGGTCCGGGCGCACACGCATGGACCTCTGCCGCCGCCACTTGCCCACCTTGTCCACACCACAGTTGGTTGCCCTGTTGCGGACATCATTAATAATAATAATAATAATTCACTTGATAAAGCGCCCTCAGAGAACTTAATCTCTCTCTAGGCGCTTTACATTTGCTGTAAAGTGAAATGCAATTGAATGGTAAGTAAAATCATGCTTGAAAAACATACGAAATGAATAATTGTTTTCCATTGATTTCGTCACCATTTTCGTGATTGACCATGCTGCGGGGCGGTGCGTTTCCTTGACCCGACACGAACCCAGCTGCAGACGAACGTCGACCGGAAGTGCGGCACAGGTCACTTGCATGCCGGTAGGCCAGTAGGTCCGACAGCATACGGATGCACATATACATACACGAGCGCTCGAGCTAGCACGCACAAGAACACACTAGATGATTCAAGGAGCACCTCAGTCTCCTATCCCCGTTCGTTTGAGCCAACAATTCAGTGCGAGAGCGAGTCAGGCGAATGAGAATGTGCCATACTCTATGTATAAAATAATTAAATAATTCATTTGCCTAGCGCCCTAAGAGAACTTAATAGACTCCGCCAGCTGCGCTCGCAAGTCTGCGAGCGGCGCGGTGTATATGCTGGCGGCGGCGCCGCCGCCCAAGACGCGTCGCCGCCGCGGCGTCAATCGGCGACTACTATGCAGTCGCACCGCGGCCACCGCTCGACCGCCGCGGCTCGCCCCGCCCAGCCCCAACTACTGCGAGCGAAGGCTCTAGCGCGAAAGACCGGCTACGTGATAACCACCATCTGCGAGCTTTGCGCGTCTGGGGCGCGGCGGCGGCGACGCGGCTGAACGCCCTCCGCGTTGAAGCCGGCGAAGCGAAGCGTGCGGTTCGCCCTATCGGCCTGGAAGCAAGCCTCGCAAGAAGTAAGGCCAGCAGCTGCCCGGCGCAGCGCGCGTTGCTCGCTCGCCTTTACTCGCCTCGCTCGAGAGCTGGCTCATTGGCTGCCGTGCTGCTCTCTCGACCGCTTCGTCTGCGAGCTTGTCGATGGAGGCGTTTCCGGTATATCGAGCCGCCGAAGTGTTTTGGCCAGCCAAAAAAAAGGCGAGGCAATGGTGGGGCGAGGCCCGCCATAAAATATAATATAATAATTATATATATAATATTAATTATTAAAAAAAGATGAGGCGATGCTGAGTGATAACTAGCATCAGTGCAGCAGCTCGGCCTGCAGCCGCGACGCTACCGCTCGATTGGCCTGCTTGAATTAGGCCGATTTGGCGCGCTCTCTCTCTACCTCTCTCTCTCTCTCTCTCTCTCTCTCTCTCTCTCTCTCCCACTCATTCTCACTCAATAATTCGACGGTCTTGAGGAATCCGAGAGACCTTGGTGCGTACATTTTTTCAACTACGTTAGTGTCATTTATTTTCGTCACGGTAATTATGGCGTTTCTCACTCAGTAATTCAGCCAGTCGCTTCTGGTTGGACGCCATTCCAAAGAGGCGGCCGTGGCGGCCTTTTTCCTGCTTCAGATTACTACCGCTCCGATTTCCTTACCTAGCCTTTAGTTTGAGTCAAGCAAGCAAGCTCGCCTGATTGAAAGGACAGCGTATTGATAAGAACAGTGGTATGAGCGGATGTTGGAATGCTGGGAGAATCGCTGGAGCTCCGGGGGCTTGCAAGCTCCGCTTCGCGAGGGGTTGCACAGGGGTTGGTCTCGAGAAGGTGAAGGTCAACTGAGGGGATCGAGTGTAGGAAGCTGACCCCTCTGTTCCCTTCCCGACTGCAGCTGCACGTCGAATCCTCTCAACTTTCATGCTGCTTAAGTGTTATTTCTATCCGCACATGCGTGGCAGCAAACTTTCTAAAACTGATCGACGATAAAACGAACTTAGTAGTTATTGGCAAACCAAGTGTCATTCAGAAACTAGAAAACCTAACGCTCAAAATCGGCTCTGCCACCATAGCTCCTTATCTAGGTGCCTAGTGTTCCAAAATGACCTCTCGTTGGACGACCATATAAGCTCCACAGTTAAGTCTGCCTACATTCAGCTGCATAACCTTGCTAAAATTCGGGCTATCTGAGACGGAAATACTGCATTAAAAATTTATCCATTCATTTTTGACATCCCGTCTAAAATTCTGTAACTCGTGGCTTGCTGGTCTACTGGTGTGTACAATCAGGCGCTTACAGTCTTTGCAAAACTCAGCAGCTACGCTTATCTGTCGCTAGCGTCTCAGTTGCCACACCACACGGTAGATTCACACTCCTACAACAAGCAAGTGATGGAAAAGAAACACCTTTGTGTCCGAGAACAGCTGTGTGCTTGGGCACGACACACGACGGATCACGACCGTCCTCTCGTGCGCTCGCATTCCCTCAGTGCCCTTTCTCTGCAGGCTGTAACACACCCTCAATCCAAACATAAACTAATAAACCAATAATCCTCTATAAACTATAAACTCAATCATCCATAAGCCCGTGAGAAACCGTAAAATCACACACACACACACACACACACACACACACACACACACACACACACACACACACACACACATACACACAAACACACACACACACAAACACACACACACACACAAACAAACACACACACACCAGACCTTGAATACCAATACTAGCTCCTAAACAAGACTATGCCTCTACTTCAAGGTTCTGTCACTCACTTTTAGGTCACTTCATTCTCTGGCTCAGCCTTCCTAGCAGAACCTCCTCTCACTAGGTTAGTCATCGTAATACCCACTGTTCTGAATCAAATCATTTGTCTATACCTCGTACGAATTGCAAATCCTGTCGAGATCGTGTCTTTAGTTTGTGTGCTCCCAAAGCCCGGAACTCACTTCCGACTGATGCGACGACATTCATCATCTGACACGACGACATTTAAAAACCAGATACAACGCACCTGTTTATCACAGGGTTTCCTTGTGATTTGTTCTTTGTTCGTGTGCTTAAGCTTAAGCTTGCACCGTGCATGCTACTACTAAAGATATGTTGCCACTAGGCATGTCGCATCTAACTATACGTCGCTATGTGGATATTGCCACTAACTATTTGTTCGTGCTTTCTTTAAAACACATCTTAAGAATCTAGATAGGTGCTAAATTCTCAGGAGATTAAAAAAACGGTACCAGCACTATTATTCTTATTATTTAAATCAAACGGGTGATAGTGTGCTGCGAGCTCGCTTCGTGCACGCGAAGTTAGCTCCGTCTTCAGTGCCGCTGGAACAAGCGCCGTGGCTTTCAAAAGAGCGGCTCTTCATTTCAGCGACAATTATCAGGCTCTCTTGCACCGGCACGCGTCGCCGGAGCCAAGTAGTTCTACCGGAGCTCTGGCGCCATCTCGATCGAGGAGCCAACGAGCCCGGAAGTGACGCGCCGCTCGACACGCCGAAGTGCTCTTTCAACTACTTTCCGGTCATCTTGCACTTGCAACTGTTGAACATAGTGTCACTGGGCGCACCTCCGATGCCGCAATTCATGGCCTGGTAAGTGAATTCAGCACCATTCCATTCAAAACGCGAGACCAGCGAGCGGCTGCTGCACAGATCAAAGTGAGTCGGGTAGCCGTACTGATTGACGCTGCCATTCCTGCGAGCGTAGCCGCAATGGCGCGGCCGCTTCGCCGCAGTAACGCGAGAGCCTGTGTGGCACGTCTCGGAAAGCGGTGTGAGCCGTTTAAAGCGAAATTCGCCTGTCGGCCTTTGGCTGTTGTCGCGAAGCGTGCGTGAACCCACTCTGCTCGCTCGCGCGCAGCGGCACCTGCAGCCGGAGCTGACCGGTGCTGCTCGCTAGCGCGCGCCCGCGAGTCGCTGCTGCTGCCGCCGCCGCCGCCACTCACAGGCTTTGTCCACACCAAATTGAGCTAGAAGTAATGTGCGGGCACACGTTGGTGACCACGATGGTGATCGACTATCCGGCAGGCGGTGCCCTTCCCTGACCCGGCACGTCGCCACCTGTGGACGAGCGTCGAAGAGACGGAAGTGACGCGCCTGTCTCGATTGGGCCGAGGGCAGAACCGCTCCTGAGAACCGTTTTGCTCAGCCTAGTCACACTGAGTGACGTAAATAGGAAATTAGTCTCCGCTCCTGCTTTCCTAGCAGCTAGCAGCTAAGGGGAGAGAGAGAGAGAGAGAGAGAGAGAGAGAGAGAGAGAGAGAGAGAGGAAGCCGCTTCCCTCTCGCGACTTTTCAGTCTCGCGACGACTGTCAGCGAGACGATAGTGATACCATTCGGCCTGCGAGCGTGTACATCGTGTACGCGATGTGCACGATGCAATTGTCGATAGACAAGCAACAAAGAATGCGAGATTTGAACATTTCTTTCGTCCATTTCGTCCATTTGTGCTCAACTGAGAATAAGCGGAAGAAGAGCTGCGACGTCGTCGTCTGTCCGCTCAGCTGGTCGCATGTTCCCCTCGGTAAACGATCTCGAACAGATGCACCCAGCTCGCGCCCACGGCGCAGCCTAATCGGTACCGCGCCTGGCCAGACCGCTACCGGCGGCGTGGCTTCGACGGAGCTGATGCTCCCGCTAGATGGCGCTCCATTCAGCCCGCCCTCGGCTTCATCCGTTCGACAGCAGGACGACGCCGATCTCGCGATGGCCGCAAGGTTGCACGCGCGTACGCAGCCTCGCGCCGCCGCTAACGGAAAACGTGGTGAATCCTGCCTGCGATGTTCGAGAGCACGCGGCAGCAGCCATTTTGCGCCGAACGATCTTACCCGCAGTCGTCAGCTAGTAGCAGCGGCCGCACGCACTGCCACAGCTCGCTCCAAAGTGGGCGTGGCCATTGAAGAAGGCCTCGTTGGCGGCTGCCGAGAACTGGTTATTGGTCCAGGGGAACGAGACGCGGTTGTTGCTGCAGCCGCAACCACCGCCCCGCAAGCTGCCAAAATGCTCCTCGTCGACGCGCAAGGCTGGCCGTTGAAGAAGCCGTCCTTGCACTTGTGCTGCGCCACGGAAGCTCCTTGATGAGTGCAGCAAATGGCGGCGCTCGCGAGTGGCCAAACGAAATGGCCGCGCTCGAAAGCCGCTCAGCCTCGGCCTCGGCTGGCGGTCGCGAGCGCGACATCCGAGGCCGCCGTCAGCCGCCTTTCGTCGGACCGACAGAGTGAGACGCTGGGGAGTGTCAGCTCAGAGTGCAGCGCTCTGGAGCGGGAAAGAGATCGGCCGTCGGTGGCTCGATGCGCCAGAGCTGCTGCACGGGACCTCGGGAGCATCGCGGAGCATCGCGAGCGAGTTGGGCGCCTCCAGTTGAAGAGACACGCCCACTCCAGACGACTTAATTATACTTATGAATCTGGTGCGAGAAGCGTGCGAGAGGAGCTCCTTCCAGAAAACCACAGACTACCGGCAGCCTATAACGAGCACCCGCAGATGGGAAACCGAACCTCAATGTTTGTAATATCTCCATCTTGGCTCATTTAGCAGCCTCGTTTTATAGAGACAGTAAAGCCTTATCAACTGTCGCCACCGCCTGCAGTTGGCAGAAATACAGAAAGGTACAGAAAAATATTGATGTTAATATTAAATATAATAATATTATTATTAAATCTGTTGGCTATCGAATGCATTATAAATTTAGTATTACTAATATTTTTCAATATTAATATTAAAAATATTAATATTAATATTGAAAAATATTAATATTAAAATGTTTGCTATCGAATGTATACCGAAAGCCGCTTAGGTTTTGAGAGCGCCATTCGAAACTGTCCTGCGGCACACCCACGTAATCATTGTGGATTGGTTGAGTTGCAGATGAATACCACTAAGTGAATGGATATCCTGGACTATCACTCCGCCGTGATAGCCCAGGAAGTAAGGTGACATCTCTTCATGAATGATGTCGTCGGTTCAAATCGCGAAGTTATGTAATTCTTAATAATAATAATAATGCACTTGATAAAGCACCCTCAGAGAACTCAATCTCTCTCTAGGCGCTTTACATTTGCTGCAAATGGAAATGCAATTGAATGGTGAGTAAAATCATGCTTGAAAAACAAACAAAATGAATAACATGGTTAGGGGTGACATGCAAAGGGTCAGCATGCAAATGTGGTTAGTGGCAGCATGCACAGTGTCAGCACGCATAAGCACATCAAGGACGAATCACAGGGACCCACTAAATGCTGTCCTAAAAAGGTGTTTTTAAATTCTTTTTAAATGTGGTCAGGTCAGGGAATGTTCTGCCGCAAGTCAAGAGGGAGTTCCAGGCTTTGGGAGAATACGAGCTAAATGCACGGTCTCCAAAGAATTTGAGGTTTGTATGAGGTATTTTTAAACTGTTGGATTCCGAAAAGCAGGTGGTACGATGCGTGGCCTGGTGGGGGAGTAGATCTGAGAGACAGGCTGGAGCCAAAGAATGAAGGGACTAGCTGAAAGTGGGCAGACTTGACTGTGGAGCAGGTGTGTCGTCTAATGACGACCAGACTTCTTAAAGCGGCATTCAAGCCTGCGCTTTACACTGTGCATCTTTTGAAATTGTTCGTCAATTGAAAGGAATCTCTGCGACTCGGAACACGGACAGAATGTACACAAGCTTGTCGAGGGCACTCCTAAGTGTCATGCATCCGTGAAGGTATTTCGGTTGTCGGTCGAGTCTGAGTGCAGATCAAGACGACCTGCCTCGCATACGGATTTTAACAGTCTGTCCTGATCAAAGCTTTGAAGTTGCGTCGCTGGACACACTCGACATTACCCTGTACGTGCAGCGGAGCAGTAGCAGTAAACGAGACCGAGCACGTGATCCAAGGAGCTCAGCAGACAACAACAGAGTCAGTGGGGCGGACATCCTTAGTGATAACGAGATCGAGAAAATGGCCGCCGACGGGAATGGTATGATTAACGTGTTGGGCAAAACCAAAGTTCTCCAGGCAGTCAAGAAGTGAGCGAACCCGGCTGCAGCCAGGGTTGTCAGCGTAAATGTTGGTCTCCTGCAATCATTAACGATATGTGGCAAATAAATATTTTAGCGAGGAACTCCAAAAACTCTTCTATTAGCAGGTTTGCAATAGTGAGAGACGTTGTCTTTTATGATGACCTGATTGCAACTGATGCCAACGATGGCCCGTGCGAGAAACCGAATGTCTTACAGCCAAACGATTCCCAAACAACAATAGCAATGCCGCCGCCGACTTTATCAGATTGCATGTACTGAAAGAATGAGAATCCGCTTGGGTGGTCCTAGATGCACTGCCACCAGAGCAGGGCGTAATCCACGTCCCGGTAAGCAGAAATATTGCATTGAAATATTGCAAATACTGAAATATTGCATTTGCATTGAAATAAATGCATCTAGCTTCTCATGGACAGTCCGATCGCTGATAAGTAACCCCTTAATTGCAAGCGAGCAGACCTGTAACAGGCGGGATTTAAGGATATACCTTTACACAGATATACTCTCTACTTTTCTGTTTCTCCCTCCCACCCTTCCTCTCACTCTTTGTCGCCTTTCATGCCGTCTGTCTCCTCCTGCCCTCCGCCTGTCTCGCGTGCCCTCTCTCCAATTGGACCTTAATACGGTCGTCGGTCAACTTTTAACAAGATACTGAGGCATGGCAAGTGAGCTTAATAAAAAAATTGAATACAATTCATTTTCACAGCGTCCTAAGAGAACTTAATCGCTATTCAGGCGCCTAACGTATGCCACAGGGCTCGAGCCTACGACATCGCGGTCATCAAACACGTGCAGCCTTGACCTTGGTCGTTAAGGGCGATCGTGCTTAACACCGGGCCAAGCCAGCCCTGCAACTCCCACGACGAATGCTAATCGGCGCTCTATACTTGTTCCTAGGTTTGAAAGCTGAGCTTTCGACGGAGCGAATGCAGGCCGCGTGGAGGTTTCGTACTCACCCGCCAATGAGGGCCCGCCAGTATACTGGTTGCGACATCGCACCCTATACTAAGCGGGTCCTGCTTTTGAGTAGCACATCCGGAGCAAAGTAGCACATCCGGAGGAAGCTCGTGAACAGTCACAGCAAAGATAGCAGCGGAATACCGCTGAGAGTATCGCGAAGAAGTCACGGGGCGACGATTCACTCCGCTCTTAGAGTCGCTCGAGGCCGCTCTCTAGCGCAGGAGAGGCGTAATAGGAGCCAGACACGTTAAACCTTTGCCGGAAGTAAAGGGTCGAGCGTCACCCAGCTCCTTCAGCGCTTCGCAAGGCCGGCTAATTTGCTCAACTTGACAGCTTCGGCACTTCAACTTTGTCTAACGACAAAAAAGCCCTCGCGGCTGATTGCGTCTCGTTAAGTAGCCGACGTCACAACGGTACAGGCAGCCCGCTTCGGGTCGTCCTTTGGGTGACGGCGTCGCCGACACGCGTCGCGGCCTGCCGCGACGCGTGTCGGGGCCGCAGCCGCCAGTGCAAGCTTCCGGTCGGTCGAAGGGGGGGGGCTCTTTCCTTACCGACTGTCACCAGCACGATGAGAAGCGACGTGGCGAAGCGCATTTCCGCCAGAGTGCCGCAGCAATAGCAGTCGATCGCCACGGAGCAGGATCCGGTGGCTGGCTTCGCGACGCTACCTTAAGTACTGCCGCTGCTAGCGCTTGTCGCGCGACCCTCCCTCGAGCTCCCGCGAGATCCCGCGGGTTTACTCGGCGAGCCGAGCGCTGTGCGGCGTGCACCGTGAGCGGGGCTCGTCAATACAAGCGGACCGCAGAAAACGCGGTGAATAAACGTGTGCGGCTCGGCGTTAAAGTGGATCTTAAAATAGGTAAGCGCGCGCGCGCGTGAGAGGGGAAAACTCTGAAAGAGCGACGAGCAGAAGACT
Organism: Cristatella mucedo; assembly: GCA_009760855.2. Taxonomy (NCBI): domain Eukaryota; kingdom Metazoa; phylum Bryozoa; class Phylactolaemata; family Cristatellidae; genus Cristatella; species Cristatella mucedo. The sequence goes on from WPIO01000056.1 coordinate 492,931, forward strand.
TTTGAAGCGTTCATCTGCCAAAGCAAGCGCCTGCTGCCAAGCAACTCAAGGCGTGGGCAATGCCGAAGGCTGCTAATACGCAAATGGCCGCCGCCGGTGGCTTGGCGGCGGCGAGCTGCAAGTCGGCGTAATCAGCGTGCGCCATGCGCCATCTATCGGCTTCCGAGCTGCGGCGGCCAGAGCTGCCGAAGCTGACAGCAGCGAGGGGCACTACTTACTACTACTACTACTACTACTACTACTACTACTACTACGTCAAACAAAATGGCTCTCATTTGAGGAGAAAAAACGTGTGCCCAGAAGGCGCGCTGCCGTTTACATTTATTCAGCGGGTATCTATGAGAAATCGTCTGCTGCCACTGCAGAAGGGGAATGCTAGTGGCGTCAGTACCGGAATCCGGATAATAGTTAACAAATTAATTAAAAATTGATTAATTAAATTTAATTAATTTATTTATTTAATTAATTAAAAATTATTTGTTGTATATGCCTCATAGAACTCAATCTCTTTCTGTGCATTGTTCACATTTGCTGCAAAGAAAGCGCGATTGAATAGCTAGTGATATCATGCTCAATAAACGAGTATAACTTGGTTAGAGGTGACATGCATATGGTCAGCATGCACGTATGGTTAGTGGCAGCATGCACAGAGATAGCATGCATAAGCATATGAAGGACAAATCATACGATCCCACTGAATGTGTTTGCTAAATAGATGGTTTTTAGCTTCTTTTTTCAATGTAGTTTAGTCAGGGGATGTCGTGACTCGAGTCTGAAGTGAATTCCAGGCTAAGGAAGCATACGAACTAAAGGCGCGTCTCCAAACGATTTGAGATTTTGTTCGAGGTATGGGTAAACAGGTAGATTTCGAAAAGCTGGTGGCACGATACTTAGCCTGGTGGGGGAGTAGATATAATAGGTAGGCTGGAGCCAAAAAATGAAGGGACCTAATAGTGAGTGCATAAGCTCGAAGTCGATGCGTTGCTTGACTAGGAGCTAATTGAGGTCGGCGAGAAGTGGTGTGATGGGGTAACTGCGACGCTCATGAAAGGCAAGCCCTAGCTGCAGAGCTGCGGAGTTTTGCATCAGCTGTGAGCGCCTGATTGTACAGGCTGGTAGACAAGCGAGCAGTGAGAGACGGGGTGTCACAAAAGCGTGGGCCAATTTAAATATGGTATTCCTTTCTAAACAAGCCCAAATTTTATCAATATTACGTAGCTGAAAGTAGGCAGACTTGACTGCGAAGCTGATGTGTGGTTGTCTATTGAAAGATCACTTTGGAATAACACAGTTAGAGTGCGTGCAGTTTCAACAGGAGATATGTTGGCAGAGCTTACTTTGAACGTTTACCTTCTCAATTTGTGAATCGCACTTGATTTGCTCATAACTAGTAAGTTGGTTTTATCGTCATTTAATTTAAGCAAGTTTACTGCCGTTCACGTGCGGACGTCATCAATATATGCAGCAAGGGAGTTGAAAAATTTTCCTATTTACCTCGAGCTCAACCTTTTACGCCTGTGACTTTCGCGTCACCGATCGCCACTTGGTTTTCAGGTGCTGGCTAGTTGTAGCCTACAGCTCTGACAACTGCGCCGCTCAGGTTTTCGCTCTCCGTTTGAGCTTCGCGCCGCCTGCATCCCCTGCCAGTCGCTCAACTCTCTCTCTCTCTTTCTCTCTCTCTCTCTCTCTCTCTCTCTCTATCTCTCTCTCTCTCTCTCTCTCTCTCTCTCTCTCTCTCTCTCTCTCTCTCTCTCTCTCTCTCTCTCTCTCTCTCTCTCTCTCTCTCTCTCTCTATCTCTCTCTGCCTCTCTCACACTTTCTCTCTTTCTCTCGCTCTCTCTATCTCTCTCTCTCTTTCTCTCGCTCTCTCTATCTCTCTCTCTTTCTCTCGCTCTCTCTATCTCTCTGTCTCTCTGTCTCTTTCTCTCACTCTCTCTCTCTCTCTCTATTTCTCTATATCTCTCTCTCTCGCTCATCGTCGTCACATGCTGCATTGAACTAGCAAAGAAACTTCTCGCCTCGTCGCGCCGCGCCTCTCGAGAGGTGCACATTTGTCGACGACCCATGTGCTTACTCAGTGAACAAAGTGCCGTGAGCAAGACTCGTCATTGCAAGCGGAGCTCTGCAAACACGACGAATAAAAGGTGTGCGGCTGGGAGCTACATTGGATCTTAAAAGACCTAAGCGCGCGCGTGAGAGGAAAAGAACAAGGGGGAGCAAGGCAGAGGCAACGACAGACCGAGCCTTGTGAGGCGTTCATTTTTTTAAGTTGGCGCCAGCTACCGAGCAACTCAGGGCGCGGACGATGCCAACGGCTGCTAATGCACAAACGGCCGCCGGTGGCTCGGCGGCGGCGGCGAGCTGCAAGTCGGCGTTCATGCCGAGACGTGACGTTCACGCCGAGACGCGACATTCACGCCGAGGACAGCGTCCTTCTTGAGGCGAACTTGCACGGTCGTTTGTATCGTCAGCACGTCGAGTGCCGTGCTCTCCACATCGCCCAGGATCCGCGCTGCTCCGCCTTTCGGGCCGCCGCAGTTCTCCCAGCACATGATGCTGTGCTTCGCAATCACCGAGCGCGCGTTATTCTCGGTGGGCACGATCTTCGTGACTACACCCTTGTGCAGCGGTCCGGCTAGCTGAGCCTGTAATGGCGACAGCCGAACGTTGACGCTGGCGGCTATATTATACGACTATAAGATACGGGCAGCAGTGGTTTCTGCGTCGCTTTCGTGGGTCGCCTAGGCACCGACTGGCGACGCTTCGCTCCTGCTGCTGCTGTATATCGGGACGATATATATATATAAATATATATATATATATATATATATATAATGTATAACGCATGTATATATATATACATATATGTATGTATTTATATGTATAACGATGCGATGTATAAAGGTACGATGCATAAGCATGTATAACATATATATATATGATGTATAAATGGACGACCCCTTTTGATGGCGTAATGAAATCGCTAGACTAGCTGCTCCCCACGGAAAATGCCAGAAATAAAAAAATTACTGGCTGATTTAGCAGCTTTTCTTGCGTAGCTGCAGAAGAATGGTAAAGGCTATCACCGTCGCTTGCAGCTGCAATAAGGACTGCCAACCGTAGGATTCAAGCCCACGACCTCACTATCGAGCTCGTGAAGAGCAACCGCCTTACCTAGTGTGCCATCACGGCTCACAACTGATTCACAACTGATCACGGCTCACAACTGAAACGGTCTCCCACTTGCTGACATCGCATGGTTTCGGATACGGCAGGCTGTCGCACAAATCTGTAAGCGAGAAGTGACCTTTGGTGATGCAGCAGAGCGAACCGAACGGCTGTTGCTGGACCTGGGTTAAGGAGGCAGCCATCGGAGACTGCTGCAGGTGCTGCTGCAGTGACCCGGATGTGGCACAGCAGCTGCTTCCCAGCTCATTTGCAGCCGGAGGGACGCGCGATCGTCACAGCTCCCTGCGGCCGCTACGTGGGTCACCTTCGCGCCTACCTGCGGGTCTGTTGCTCAAGCACTGGTAGCCAAGCTGCGCTTGGGTTGTCGTCGTAGCCAGTGGCGTCGTCGTGGTTTCGGCCACTGCACTCTGCAATGGAAACCCGAGCCAAGGTTCGGCCTAAGGGTGAAGGCTGCTCGTCCCACCCAACCGACCGATACTCTCGAAGTCTGGACATTCGCACCGCTCCAAAGTCTGGATCGACTGGCGGAGGCAGAGCCACGGCCGCTGCGAATCGTCGACACATTCGAGGACTTGCGAGGCGGACTTTTGAGGCGAGCGATCACTGGGGAAGCGCTCAGGCTTCTGGACAGCGGCATCACCTTGAATCCCTCGTCCGTCCGCCTGACCCGCCGGTTGAAAGTGGGTTAAAGGGGGCGCGTGCGCCAGCGCCGAGGCGAGGGGCGGCGGCGTGCAGCAGGAGAGGTCGGGGGTCGTGCGAGCCGAAGTTTCGGCGGGCCTCACCGAGCTGGGCGCAGTGGCAGCGGTGCTGAGCCCAACCAATAACAGCTCGCCGAGCAGCACGCCGGCCACTGCCGGCTGGACTGACGGCGAGGCAGTGGGTGGCGTCTTTCTTTGCAGCGACGAGAGGATCGGGCCAACGTCGCTGGCGTACCACATGACCAGCGCCATCGTGGCCACAGATATCGTCAGGCTCGCAAAGCTGATAACCCGCTCCAGGCGCCGACGAGGCCCATAGCTGCGACTGGACTTGTACGTCGTGGGCTGTGACGTGAGCAGCTCGGACAGGTACGACCCGCTGTCGGTATTGAGCGTCGTCATTGTGGAAGACATGGTCGCACCACCGCAAAGCCGAAGCATTGATGGTGTGTTTTTACCCTATATGACATTTTTATTTTATCAACTCGCATCTTTTTCGCTTTTACAACATTTTTACTTTTTAAACTCGTTCTCGTTAACACTCGAACTCGTTTCAAAACTAAAAACGTTGTAAAATGAAAAAAGCGCTCGTTTCAAAAACAAAAACATCATATAGTGGTAAAAACACATCATCACACTCGTTCTCGTATCACTCGAACTCGTTAAAGTCTTTTAAGACTATAATATATATTTTCAAAATCTTAAATATTATAGTAAAAAAAAAATTGTGTTGCAATTTTATTTTTATTTAAGCAAAATATTATTACCTTATATAGCAAGATGGTTTTTCCAATTAGACAAAGAAATTCTTTTGCGTCTGAGACAAGGAGATTAATGAATGTTGATTTTGATTTACCAATAACTAAATATGATCGCAAAGCTAAAAGAATTATAAAAGAAAAAATAATTTCTTCAAATGAAGCTAGAAGATTTATGAGTATTGACTTTGATCTTCCTTCAATTAAATACGTTGGTAAAACAGGAAGACTTAACAAGGTAGGATATACTAATCCAATTGTAACTGCTGGTGGAAATACTTTAACTTTTACATATAATACTAAAAAATGGTTTGGAGATTTCGAGACTTTAAGAGAATCACTCAGATATCAAACAAAATTATTACTTAATAGAGTTAGAGAAATATGGCCTTTTATTAGAATTCATTTTAGAGTATTATTTGATATGAAAACTGTTGATACTGGTGAACTGAGAGAAGAGGTTCTCAATCCAAATCAATTTTAACTATGGATAGTGAATCAGCAGATGAAATTTATGATAAAATAATGCTTGCACTTGGTATAAATTCTGAGTTACTAGTTGAGAGAGGCGTTGGTTCTGGTTGGTTATTTATTGGCTTTCATTCATTTTCAGTTGTTATGTCTAAATATATTCCAATTGGTGGTGGTTCATATGTTGAAACCCCTGATTATCTCGCAAAGAAAAAGTGTGCTACTAACATAAAAACTATGATGATGAGTTTTGTCCACTATGGTGTGTTTTGAGAGCTCTAAATCCAGTAGAAAGAAATAAATGGAAGACAAATAATTTAACAAAAATATTAAATGAGCAATATTCTAGTTTAATTAGCGATATCGAGTGGCCAATGAAAGTTAAAGACACAAATAGACTAGAGAAAGCTATGAATGTTAGCATACATGTTTACTCGTGTGGGTACAAAGAGTCAAGAGTTTCTCCTTTAAGAGTTGTTAAGAAAGCTGACGAGATTCCAAATAGACATATTAATCTGTTGCTTATAACAAGTGGTGATATTGAACATTATATTTTGATTAACAATTTTAACGCTTTGTGAAGGCCATCTAGTTCTGTAGGAAAACAATATTACTGTCATCGGTGTTTAAATAGATTTTTTTACAAGCTTCAAGTAGATGAACATTTAGAAATATGTGATAGTATAAACTCAGAAACAACAATATATGTAATGCCAGACGAACATAATAAATTTATATCATTTGATTCATTCAAACATCTTAATGTGTGTCCTTATGTTTGTTGTGCAGACTTTGAATGTTTAGTGCAAAAAGGAAAACATGATGACCACTTTTCAACACACACACCATGCTCTGCAGCATATGTTATAGTTGACTGGAATGGTGAAGTTGTTGATAGGTTTTTAAACGCTGGTCCTGATTGTGTGAATACTTTCTTAAAAGATTATTTGAGTATCAGATTTTTATAAAACTAGACTAGTTGAGAAAAATTTAGATAGCATGATGATAGATTTAACTTATGATGAAATGAAAGCACACGATGATGCAATTTTCTATTGAATGTGTAAAGGTCCTTTTAATCAAAGAAATAATGAGTTGAGAAAAGTATTTGACCATTGCCATTTAACAAATAAATATAGAGGTGCCGCACACCACTCATGTAATTTTAAAGCAAGCATGGACTTTAGAAAATGGCAATTACCTGTTTTATTCCATAACTTTAGGGGGTACGATTCACATATCATTGTTAAAGCATTAGAGAATTTTAGCGTTGAAGCAGAACCAATTGCAAATAATTTAGAAAAGTACATGATGCTCAAAGTTGGTGATTTGGTTTTTAAAAACAGTATGCAGTTTATGATCGGGTCATTAGAAACTATTGCTTCAACAATGGGAAAAATAATTGATTGCTTTCCAATTTCAAATAAAGTTTTAAGCGAAAAGTATAAAGGAAAAAATCTTAATCTTCTTACTGTTAAAGGAGAATATCCTTATGAGTTTATGGATTCTTGGGAAAAATGTAAGTGTGATTCTTTACCTAGTAAGGAATCTTTTTACTCTAATGTTTATATGGAAGGAATATCAGACGATGATTATAAAAAAGCAAATGATGTTTGGAAAGAATTTGATTGCAAATCATTCATTGATTATCATGATTTATATTTAATCACTGATGTTCTGCTGTTAGCAGATTTTTTGAAAGTTTTAGAAAAGGATTGATTTCTAAACTGAAATTAGATCCTGCAAATTTTGTTACAACACCAAATTTTTCATGGAGTGCTGTGTTTTGGTATTCTGGTGTAAAAATTGAGTTATTAACAAACAGAGAAGTGTATGACACATTTAAAAAGTCAATTCGTGGTGGAATTTGTCAAGTTAATACTAGATTAGTTAAAGCAAACAATCCTACGGTACCTGGATATGATTCTAGCAAACCGACAAGGTGGATTAGCTATCAAGACGCTACAAGCTTATACCCAACAGCAATGATGGAACTTCTTCCACAAGGAGAAATTGAAGAGTGCTCAATTGATGGATGGGATAGAGAACAAATACTATCACTACCTGACGAGTCGGTTGTTGGAGCTTTCTTTGTTGTTGATATTGAATACGATCCTAAAACAAATGAGTACTGTCATGATTTTTTCATTTTTTCAAGTTCATCTCTTGCAAATACACCTCTGAAATTTTTTATATCTAATTCTTTCACATAGTTATTTCTTTCAAGATCAGTTAGTGGTGTATTTTTTACTTTTTTTAAACTGTTAATAGTTTTTCTTAGTTCAGAAAGTACTTGTTCTTTACTCACTCCAGTACCTAACTTTTTCCCATGAGCTAAAACTCCGCTCGCTACACTCGCACCTAACTTTTTTCCATGGGCTAGAACTCCAGTTCCTAACTTTTTACCATGAGATAGAACTCCACTGCCACTCTCTGATCTTAACTTAACAAACTTGGACTTTTTACTTTCACAAATCACACAAAATTGCTTTAATCATTCCTCTAAGGCCTTTTGTACTATCAATCTCGATGTATTCCTCATGAATGCTATCTGTCGGCTTCTTACATTTCAAGCAGTAAATTTCCATTTCTATAATATAAAAACTTTTTTTAGTATAGGAAATGTCTCTTCGAGTGAGGGCGTTTAATTTTGGACAAGATGTGGATACTGGACATAAAGAACCTTTACCAAATTTTCCGATAAAAGCTTTAGTTTTAGGTTCAAGTGGTTCAGGTAAATCCCAACTCATCATGAATTGGATATTTTATTGAATGGTTAATTATGACAGTTGTACAATTATTGCTTTAAGTTTAGATCAAAAGTTGTATCGCGGACTTATGTCAATGACAAAAGAAAACAAGGCTTACTCTTGGATTAACGGAATTGATGCTATACCAGAAGTAGATTCATATAAGAACTGCAAGAATGTTGTTGTACTTGATGATTTAATGACTGAGGATCAGACAAAGATATTAGACTATTTCACACGAGGAAGACATAAAGATTTAAGCATGTTCTACCTTGTTCAAGGCTTTACAAATATACCTAGGAGAGAAATTAGAAACAATGTAGATTTAATAGTAATCTTTAAGCAAAACACAACTGACATTGAGTATATCCGTGATGCATACGTTGGAGATATTGATAAGAAACAATTTAGAGAATGGGTTAACTCTTGCACTAGAAACCGTTTTGGTTATTGCGTAATAGACCTAACAAAGACTGAGTCGGAAGGCAGATTTTGGTCAGTTGATTCAGAGGGAAAGCAATTAATGACATTTTTTAATTCTTAATAGATATAGTAAAATGTTTAATGGAAAAATTTACTCAAGTGGTAAAAAACCTTACAAAGGAAGTGTTCAAGAGGCATTAGATTATGAATCTAAACTGCAAAATCTGCAAGACCTAAGAGATGCAAATATTCTAGAAAACTCCAGTGAGATACAAAGAATAGAATCAGAAATAGCTGTGAGAGATGCTGCTGAGCATAGACTAAACGAGCAGGCATTAGAGAGATCTACTGATAACTCAGGTAAAGTTATAATCGAGAAACTTCAGAGAATTAGACCTAAACTTGCTTTACAAATAGAAAACAAAGAACAACTGCAGAAAGTTTTGCGACAAAAACCAGACATATCAAGTACCATTCAAAAAGCAAGAACAGCTGTTAGTAAAGGAAAGCATAAAAAAGCGATTACTATAGCAAATCAAGCAAAGACATATGCAGCAAATCCAGAAATACGAGAAGCTATTGATGTTGCTCAAAAAAGTTTAGCTGAAGAGTTAAGTATAAATCCAACTACTGGCACTCCAAAGAAATCTGTTGTAGTACAAGATTATGATAAAGCTAGACTAATGGAAATAGTTAAAAATAAAGAGGGGTATGTTCCGAGTTATGTAACAAGAATAATAAATGAGATGGATAGTACAAATAAAGATTTAAAACTATATGAGCTAGGAGTAAAACTTACTAAGGAAAAAATGTATACTGCTGAAAAAGAATTAGAACTAACTGCTCATGATGTCCTAGAATACTCTATGGATTATTATACTAAACTTAATGGTAAACAAATGGACGAATTAACTACAGCATATGAATCAACAATTGATAAAAAGAAAGATTTACTTGATATTATTGGTGCAAAGAAAACTGGTTGAATATCAAAACCAATAAGAAAGATAGTTGAAAACCTTAGTGAGGAAAATCTTTCGACTGTTATTACAGAGCTAGATAAAAAGAAAAAAAGAAGTGTAAAAGAGCAAAGAGTTTTAGATTATTTAAGACCAAAAGTTGGCAAAGGAATAGAAATAATTCCATTAGTTGTAAAGAATGATTATGAAGTATTTGATTAGATTGAATTGTGGATTCAAGAACTTGCTACTGGAAATACTGGAGTAGTAAATTGTATTAGTGCTGCTGTTGATTACCTTGCAAAATCTAGAAAAGTTCCAAAATCATATGTTGCTAAAATTAATAAACTTGTATATGATATATAGAGAATGTCAGATCTTCTTGATGTGGCTAAGGATATTCTAAAGAATGTTGAGGCAATCAAAAAAGATACCATTGCAGGCAAGGAAGGATACGTTTTTAACGTAACTGGAACTACTAATCCTATTAGAGTAAACATCAACAACCCAATAGGACTTAAGAACAAAAAGTTTAAGGTATACTTCAAAATATTTGTTGGTACTAACTCTATTAAAAATATAACAAATAAGAATAATACTTTTGTTTACTGACTTACAGGTGGAAGTGAACGAGAAGTAATTATTCCTCCTGGAATATATGCAGCTGTTTCTGATGATGTAAATATTGGAATTGCTGATACAATAAATAATTCTATTGTATTATCTGGAAGTGATAAGTTTGTTTTAGGTATTGATACTGCTACTTCTAATTCTTGGATTACTATGCCTGCTGGGTTTACATTTGTTGCTGTTAAATCTACAATAGCTCCTTTACTTGGATTTACTGGAACTGTTTATACAACTGATAAAACATTACCAATAAGTACATATGCTTCATATGCTGAATCTATTGCTAAACGATTCATGCAAGTAACTACAGAACCAGGATATAAACTTACTTCAGAGAATGAAGTTTTTGTTTCTGACTTAAATTTAATTCTTGTAAATTGCAACTTGGTTGCTAGTGGAACAAGTTACATAAATAATATCGAAACACAAGTTCTAAGAAGTTTTGCTTACAATTTTTATCCTTGTGAACAAATGGTGTATGAACTGAATACTCTTGAATATCACAATCTTGTTGGAGAATCTATTTCTGATATATTGATTACAATTACATATCAAAATATGAAAGTTTTAGATTTTGGCTCTCAGCAAATTACTGTTGTAATAGAAGTTATTGAAATATAATATAAGAATGTCTATAAGAATTACTGGGACAACAAGTTCAGATTCAAAGGCTCTTGTTCCTCCATTGATGCTTGGATCTGATTCTGGATATAACAAAATAGGCTTACGGAGAGTTGAGTTTACGTATACAAACAGAATAATATCAAATATTATTCATGGCGTAAACGATATGCTTTGGTATAGAGCGAGTATGACAAACATTAACAATTTCTCAATTGCTATACCAGAAGGATATTATGATAGTCAAAAGATTGTCCTTGCATTAAATCAAGCTTTAGGAAAAGCTAGCTCATTTTACAATGTTGCTAATAGAAATAGTACTGGAATAAAATTTAGTGTTGATAGTGATGATAGAATAATAATGCAAGTTGTTGGTGATTATGTTGTATTACTTGGAACTAATTCTGGAGTGATTAACTCTATTGGAGATACTTTAGGATTTAATTCAAACCAGCAAGGTTCATTCGATGCTGCAATGGTTGGTGGAACACCATACGAAGCAGTAGAAAAAGCAATGTATTTCTCTGGAACTTACAAAGCTTGGAATAAAATGCAGTTACCTGACAATTCTGGAGTAAAATGGATAAGTATTGATTGTGATCTTGTAGACCCTAATAGAAACTATGTTGAACATAAAAAAGGATTTTTAGAACAGTCTTCATCTTTATATTAAATTGATATTGATGATATTGATCCAGGAGAAAAATTGACGTACATGTTCCAAACGTTTTATTCTTGCCTACTCGTGGTGATATTGATGCTATTAGCAATATTACAATTAGCTTAACTGATCAAAATAGAAATAAAATAAATACTATTACAGATGTTGTAGCTACAATAGAAATTTCGAAATAATAGAAGATGGGTAGCTATGCTAGAATTGGCCATGGTAGGATAACTGGTGGAAAATATCACGGATCTGGTATACTTGACAAGATTATTGATGGTGTTGGTAAAGCAGCACCTGTGCTTACTGGACTTACTGGGCTTAGTATGAACATTGCTAACAAAGGTATTGAAACGCATCAGGCTAGAAAATTAATTGAGTTGCAGACAAAGAAAGAAAAGATTGACCAGGAGTATTCTAATAAGCGTAGAGATATTGATGATAAAGCTGAAGAGGAAAGAAGAAAGAAAGAATATGAGTATGAATTAGAAAAACGAAAGAAAGAAGAAGATTATGATAGAAAGCTTAAAGAGATTTATCTTGAGATAAAACGAGCTATGCTTGACAAACTTAAATCTAAGCGAAAATACGAGGCAAAGATGGAGGATTCTGAGACAGAGGATTATTCAGAAACGTTAAAGGAAAATGATCCTAAGGCATACAAAGAAATAGAAAGAGATATAAAAGATAAATCTGCTGTTCCTGCAATTATGCCTAGACCTGATGGATATGGCGGATATATGAAAAAAATTGGTGCTGGTTTATACATTCAGAAAAAGAAATAAATTTTTACTTTTTTATTTAGAGAAGAAATGGCAAGTGCACCTATTGACACCATACTCGAATTAGGCGATCCTAGCTTTCCTAACTTCAAAATTAAAGATTACCAATACAGAGAGTTTCATCAGAGTAATGGAAATGAAACAGATAGTATTGCAAATAAACTAGTTACATTCACCGTTCCTGATGAACAACAACTTTGCTATGTGCTGTCAGATGCTTATCTGCTGCTTGAAGGACAATTGCAAGTCCAAACAGCTGCTGGTGGAAACTTTGCAGCGCCTGCTAGAACTCTTGCTACTGGATTTGTTAACAATGCTGGAGCATGGATGTTTAGTTCGATGAAAATCAGACTTGGTGCTGAAGAAATAGAAAGCTATTCATTGAAAGAAGGCCCTGGAAGTGTATCAACTCTTATTGGTCACCTTACATATCCAAATGATTACAACCGAACAGAAGGACCTGCAACTGGATGGAAGAAAGATGAAGCAAATTCATTTGATGATCTGTATACAGGCAGCAGTGCTTATGTTAGCCCAAGTGCTTCTTCAGCAACATCTAGTAATATTGGTTTTGCTTACAGAAGAGGTCTTTCGAGTGTCTTATCAGATAATGCAGGAACTTTTAGTATCTCACTACCCCTTTCAAGATTGTCTGGATTTTGTGCAGATATGAATAAGATTCTTTATAATATCCCATTTACGCTTAGGTTGACGAGAGTTGGTGGAAGTGACTTTCATTCTATTATGACTGGTGCATCGGGAGCTGCTGCTAATACTAATTCAATTACATCTAGAGGTGCTGCTGGGGCTGCTAATGAAGGACTTTGGAATGCATTTAAGATTAATATGTCAAAAATGAGGCTGATGGTTCCTTGTGCTATTCCTAAAGAAAGTATTCAAAGAGCACTTGCTGATGTTTCAAGTGAAAGAGCAAATAAAATTAGACTTAATTACAGAGTCAGACGTTATGAGAATATGACATTGACTAATTTCAACCAAGGTCTAAAATATACCAGAACTCTATCTGTGCAAAATACTATTGATAAAGTTTGGTGGTTGATTGTTGCTGCACAGAATACAAACAAACATAACGATTATACTGGTAATCCATGCACATACAATCATTGTGATATTAAAATTGTGACTGTGCTTGCTAATGGTTCAAAGCAATATCCTACTGTTGCTAGAAGTAGTTATCCAAAAGACGGAAAATGTTCTACTGCATATCTAGATTTTACTCAATTCAGAAAGCAGTATCTTGGATTAAATGAAGTTACAGAGCCAGTTGGTGTAACTTTCCCTGAATGGTTAATGCTATATCCAATTCATGTTGTTGATCTCCAATACAACGATGAACCTTTAAGAATCACTTCAAAACTTGATGTAAGCATTGAGTTTAACTCTCAAATACCAAATGCAAATCCTGCTACAAACATTATGATTCACTATTTAATTATCTGTGAGAACACTGCTGAACTTACTTCTAATGGTAATGGTTCACCATTTACCTGCAGTAAAGGAACATTTGTTTACGATGGAACTGACATTTTAAAAAATTTAAACCACAAATATAATGAATAAATTTGATTTTGTACAAGGTTCAGATGAGTGGAAAAAATCAATGTCATTGAATATTGGAGGCTCAGAGGTTTACTCAGTGCTTGGGAATGATCTAGTATTTGGAGAGCAGATTGAACCTGATATAGAATTAATTGCAAATAGAAAACTAAAAAAATACATTGCTAATAATTCTAGTATGAGATTTCCTCCAATGTTGTTTGGTAAAGTATTTGAACCTATTGCTGCTAAGTTTTTAGAAATAAAACTAAAAGTTAAACTTGATAATGCAAACGATTGTTTTAGTAGTGATGGTGTATACAGATATTCTCCTGATAGAATAATAGACAGCAATACATTAGTAGAAATAAAATGTTAATGGAGCAGAAATATTATTGATAATTGTATACCTAAACAATATCTCGCACAGTGTTTACTTGGTTTACACGTTTTAAAATTAAGTGAATGCTTTTATTCTGAGTTTGAGATTTTTGTTCCTGGATTGAATTGGGAAGAACCTCCGCTAGATTATGTAGCAGCTGGAAATGTAAGAATTCTTAATACTGATTTGGATATGTCAATTAGAGAACCAATTTTTATGCTATTGCTTAAAGATGAAAAGTATTTTGATTTTGAGTTTGATATTATAAGCAAGTATGGCAGATTTAATTATAAGAAAGCAGATGGTTATGATATAAAGTATTATATAAGAAGATGTTTAATTCAAGTAGTAGAAGAAGATAATCCTTGTAGATTTTTGAGAATAGTTCCTATTGTTAAAGAAGTGTTGGAGAGATCGAAGATTTTAATTAGCAATTATATAGATGAGTCGAAGACATCATTGTGATAACCACGTGAGTAGAATAAATGGTTATATTCTATCAGATCTTGATGCAAATGGTAACAGAATTATTAATATGAGAGATTCTGTGAGTGATGGTGATGCTGTAACAAAAGCATATGCAGATGCAAACTTTATTGTAAATAGTGGTACTTCTTTAAATTTACAGAATAGACCTATAACAAATCTTGCTCCAGGAGTTAATCCAACTGATGCTGTTAATGTAAGTCAAGTATCTAATTATTTCAAGAAATATGGAGATACAATGACTGGAGATTTAAATATGAATAGTTTTGCTATTACTTCTACATATTGGAATTCTACTAATACTACACCAACAGTTCTTCCTGATGATTTTTTTGTAACTTATGGAGGATTGAAGCGAGATGTATTACTGAAGAATTATCCTGCTACAACAAATTTGAATATGAATAATAACTCTATAATTAATGTTGCTGAACCTGTTAATTCTTCAGATGCTGCGACAAAGTCATATGTTGACAGAACTGTTAAAAAAATAACAGAAGTCGTCGTACTTACATTTAATCCTAGAGCAATGAATTATATTATTAATATTTCTACTGCTTACTCTTGGCAAAATAAGAATAGTCCACCTATTATAATACTTAGTTCTATGGTAGTTGGATCTTCTAATTGTATACAATTAAAACCTAGCAGCGATACAACAATAGTATCTGGAGATATAAGAGCTATAAATACTTCTTCTATTGGTACATATTTTAAGTATTATGCTTATTTTAATAGATTGCCTGCTGATTATTATTATACTGATAACCTAGGAAATATGAAGGTTAATCTTTTAATTTCTTACATAAGTGCCTGAGAAGTACAGATGAATCAGTAATACAATTAATTCTTTTAATTTAGTTGCTTTACGCTTACCTTTTACTAATGGGAACAGTTTTGCAATATGCATTATTGATTCATGTTCTAAACAATGATGAATGCAGAATAGCTCGGAACACCTTTTTTAAAGTGTTTCTTTGCTAAGCAGTATATCTTTGTAGGTCTTTGTTTAGAATATTTATTCCTTGCATAATAACAATCTGCGCAAATGATTATTTTGTTGTTTCTTAAAATACCACAATCGAATTATGTTTCTGTACTATCTAAATCGCACATATCGCAACGCATTTCATGCTTTAACTTTGGTCTTCGTTTAACCTTTTGGCAAACTGGATGAGCTGACTCTAAGTATTCAATTTCGCTAAATGTTGTCGAACAGCTTTCACAAAATATTTCCATTTCTATAGAATGTCATTTTTAACTCTAAATGAAAGAAAAAAGGAAGGGAAATTTAATCCAGAGTCTGATATAAGTCAGATATTCAAGCCAAGGCCGAAAGTAATTCCAAAAGGTTTCTTTGATACAGCTAAACCTAATGAAAGTCATCAAGCAGACATTTTGTATATGCTGAATGATTCTGGATACAAATATGCTTTGAGTGTTATTGATGTTGCTAGCAGATATAAAGACTCGAGACCACTTAAAACAAAGTCTTCTAAAGAAGTAACACAAGCCATAACAGATATTTATACAAAAAGTTTATTGAAGTGGCCAAAGAAGATAACAGTAGATCCTGGAAGTGAATTTAAAGGAGAATTCATGAAAGAAATGAAAAGACATGAGACACAGGTTATAGAAGCTACTAGTAAAAAGAGTGTTGCACTTGTTGAAAGAATGAATAGAACTGTATCAGAAAGAGCATTTATTGCGCAATATGAAAAAGAATTAGAAAACATTAATAATGGAGATTTCACTAGAAATAAAGAATGGATTTATAATTTACCAAAGATTATTGATTATCTAAATAATATTGTTACAAGATCTATGGGTGAAGAACCTGTAAAGGCGATACAAAAAGAATCTGTAAAATTAAATATACCAAAATATCATAGAAAAGTTGGAGAACAAGAAAAATTATTAGAACTTGAAACAACTGTTAGATATTTACTAGAACCTGGTGAAGGAGAAGATGAAAAAAGAAGAAGAGCTACAGATCCGATATGGAGTTTAACTAAACATACTATTGTTAGAATAATGGTATTGAAAAAACAATCGGTTAGATATTTCGTAAAGGATGTTAAAAGGAGTTTCGTTAAAGAGGGGTTGCAAGTGATTAAACAGGACTAATTTCTATTTGTGAACGCCGTTCTATAAGATTGTCAAACTCTTTTT
Organism: Cristatella mucedo; assembly: GCA_009760855.2. Classification (NCBI taxonomy): domain Eukaryota; kingdom Metazoa; phylum Bryozoa; class Phylactolaemata; family Cristatellidae; genus Cristatella; species Cristatella mucedo. The sequence goes on from WPIO01000056.1 coordinate 509,476, forward strand.
GTGTAACTACTTCATCAGATAAAGCATCTGTTATTTTTTAAATAAACTGTGTGTTAGAATCAAGAGTAAATCTTTTTCTTTTATCTCTTTCAACTAAAACACCATCAACTGCCATTAGCATTGCTGTTAGTGCTGAGAAAGCTGTGACTGTATTAGTTATTTCAGGATGAGTATGAACATGTGTTGTACAAACTGTAACTCCTAAAGCTACTAGTATATTTACAATTTTAATTATATATCTTAATCTTGTTAACTTAGTTAGACACGATCTAACTTTAACGTTATATGCAACTACTTCATCATATCTTTAGAGAGCAAACTTTTTTTTTAAATCTGCCGTTTTCCCATAATTATTTAAATTTTTTAATTCTTGGAATATTTACTTCTTAGATCTGTCATATATTATCTACTACAAGTTCCAAAACAAAAATCATGACTACATCCATAATTTAAATCTCTGTCGTAACCAGATCTTTTGTGATTATTATAGTTATCGTGTATCTCATTGATACGATTTGTTGCTTCTAATGCTAGTTTTTTATTCAACCAAGCATCATTCTTATCAATTTTACTAATAGGTTTTGTGTAACCTATACTTCGAATCATATCATTTAGTCTATCAATATAATCATCATCAACCTCGTTAAGTTTTTTTGGAATATTACCACCGAATTATAAAACCATTTCACTTTCTAATATGTGTATTTTTTCATAACCATGTGTCCAGTCAGAAAAACTAGGAAAAGGAACATCACACCTTCCGTAATCAAAATCTGTGACTTTAATTTCTGGAACACCTAATTTTTTAAGTTCTTCTTCATAAACATCTTTTGTCTTCAATAATTCTACATCGTTATCACAAAAACATTCATTAGTATTATTTTCACAGTGATTATATTCTCCACTTTCTAACTTTGAATTAATTGATAAAATTTCTTTATATTTTTCAGGCCAACTCATTTTTCTAATTTCAGATATTCTGCTTTTTCTATAATTTGAAATATGTTCTTTTACTATACATATTCTACGTTTAATAGCTTTAGTTACAACTTCTTGAAGTAAATAATCAAAACTAAAAACTCTATAAATCTTATCAAACAAACACGTATTATCTTTTGGTAAAGTATATATTTTGACAAACTTATTGAGTTCTTTGACAGTAGTTGGCACATCAATTTTTTGTAAAGAATGTTTATAAAATATATGTTCGACTCTTTTTTTCCAAATATTTTCTTTTTCACCTTCTCTTCTAATCAATGTTCTAGAAATATAAGATAAAGGCATTTGCTATATAAGGTAATAATATTTTGTTTAAATAAAATAAAATTGCAACAAAATTTTTTACTATAATATATAAAGATTTTGAAAATAGATATTCTAGTCTTAAAAGACTTTAACGAGTTCGAGTGATAACGAGAACGAGTGTGATGATGTGTTTTTACCACTATACGATGTTTTTATTTTTGAAAGGAGCGCTTTTTTTATTTTACAACGTTTTTATTTTGAAGCGAGTTCGAGTGTTAACGAAAACGAGTTTAAAAAGTAAAAATGTTGTAAAAAGGAAAAAGATGCGAGTTGATAAAATAAAAATGTCGTATAGGGTAAAAACACATCATCAAGCGTTGCACGCCTCGAACGCAAGTCTACCACAAAATGCCGCCTGAACTCGGGGGAACTCCCTCGGCTTTGGACCATCCTCAACGATTGGGGGAGACCTGTCGCCGCGAGATGAGTCACACTCCAAGGGCAGCACCGCTATCCGTAGCCCCCTTATTGTGTTTTCGGTATCGGTATCGACTACGTTTGTTTGATTAATGGTGACCATGCTGGCGTTAGCGCTCGCGAGGGTCTCAGCGGCGCAAACGCGCCAGTTTCTCAGCTTCAGGGTCAAGTCATTCCCCGACCGCCGCACGTATGCTTCGGCTGCTCTCGTCGCGTTTAGCTTCTCCGTCTTAGCTCTCACCTATCTTTGACATCTCGCTCAGTGTGTCACCCCTGCCTTGTCTCGCCCCTCGACTTACAGGTAGCTCTACGTACAGGTAGCTCTACGTACAGGTAGTAGCTCTAACAACAGATAGAGCTGCATTCCTACAGGTAGCTCTAGGTAGAGGTAGAGCTACATCCGGGTAGAGCTGCTATACACAGGTAGAACTACATACTGTTAGAGCAACATACAGGTTCACCTACATACACGGTGAGTTTCATCGATCTTCCTCTTTGTCCTCTCCATCACACACACACACACACACACACACACACACACACACACACACACACACACACACACACACACACACACACACACACACACACACACACACACACACACACACACACACACACACACACACTCACTCTCTCTCTCTCTCTCTCTCTCTCTCTCTCTCTCTCTCTCTCTCTCTCTCTCTCTCTCTCTCTCTCTCTCTCTCTCTCTCTCTCTCTCTCTCTCTCTTCCCGTCACTTTCTCCTCTCTAATCTCCATCTTTTCTCATTCGCAAGCATTTTACATTTACGCTCGGGCTCTTCTTCTCCCTTTCGGCTCCTACCTTTCCTACCTTTTAGCTTCTTCCCAAGTTAAGCATTGTACCACCCGCTTTTCAGAGTCTCTCTGTTTACCTATACCTCGTACAAACCTCAAATCCTGTGGAGACCGTGCCTTTAGTTTATGGGCTCCCAAAGCATGGAACTTCTTACTACCGACCTGCGTCAATACATCTTCTGATTTGACCGCATTTAAAAAGAAACTAAAAATGCATCTACTTATCACAGCATTTAGCGGGTCCCTGCGATTCGACCGTTGTTTGTTAATGTGTGCTGACACTGTGCATGCTGTCACTAACCGTACTTGCATGCTGACACTGTGCACGTCACCCTCAATCATGTTATTCTTGCTGTTTATTGAGCATACTTGCACTAATAATTCGATCGTACTTCCTTTGCAGAACTTTTAAGCGTGTAGAAGGAGATTGAGTTCTCTGGGGGCGCCTTATCAAATGCATTATCATTAGTACTGTTATTATTCCTCGGCTTCGGCACCCTTCAGACCTAGCTACGATTCTGGATGTCTCTTCTTAATGCTTGAGATGCACTCTGTGCCGCGGAGAATTTTCTCCTGCTGGGAGCTGCCATATCAACGAGCCGCCAGCTGGTCATTGGTCTGAGTCAGTGAAGTCGGTGGTCAGTCAATCCACCGGAACTTCTTTCACTACCACTGGTCGCCGCACGCTCCTTCGTAGCCGTACGCGGGCCCCGGCAGCCATGTCGTCCATCCACTTGCCCAGCCAAGCAGAGGGCAAACGGCTCGCTAGTTGACGTTGACGCGTCGTGGGGAGGGGCGACGCGCGCCCGGGGAAGCACCGCCGCTGGCCCGGCCCGGCCGGTGCTTCCCAGCAGCCTCGTGGCAGCTGAGGCGTCCATCAGTCTGAGAGCCGCCTCAGCCGCTCGCCGACTCCCTCCGCTCTTTCGGTCGCGCTACAGACGCGCGGCGTGAGCTTGACCGGACATGTCGTCGAGCACGCCACCCTCACGCGCGGCGCTCACGGGCGACGCCGATGACAGCTGGTCGTACCTGAAGGATACGTCTGGCTCGTTGAAGGCCGCCCGCCGCTCGCGTCGCTATCACTGCCGCTCTCTGCGCGCACCGCCACGATAATCGTCTGGTAATCACCGCCACGATAATCTCGCGAGGCCGACGCGCGGCTTCTGGAGCTCAGATCTGGATCAGATTCTGGAGATCAGCTCAGCGGGACTCTGCTTTGGCCGATGGATCGAAACTCTAGAGGGCGCTCTCCCGAAATCAAACGTAGCGGCGGCCGCCGCCACTACCGCAGCGATAGCCACGTAGAGCAAGGCGTGCCCCGATCTGAGAGCGGCGACCGGTCTGGCCATGCCGCTGACCTGAGCGGGAGAATTGCATCCTATGCTTCGGTGATGCTATGCTCTCAGAACCAACGTTAGCTTATCGGCACCGCAGCGCCCCCCCCCCGCAGCCAGCTTGCTCCCCCACATGCGTCACTGTGAATCTCTCTAACTTAGTGGTCATCGGGCCTGTTGAAACTCCATCGGCCAGACTTAACGCTTGCCTTTGGAATCCTTGCTCAGTGTAGTCAGGCTACTTTTCAAGAAAGCGACACTAGACCAAGAGAACTTAAGCAACTACCGCCCAGTCTCCCTTCTACCATTCCTATTAAAGACACTGGAACGGGTCGTGGCGGACCAGCTGAACTCATACATCAAAACCTTACACCTTGCTATTAAGTTCCAGTCTGGCTTTAGAACTAATCACTTCACAGAGTCAGCATTGCTTAAGGTATACAACGACCTACTTAGGAATGTAGACATGGTTAGCGTGTCTGTGCTTGTTTTTCTCGATCTTTCGGCAGCTTTTGATTGCATCGATCACAAAGTTGTTTTAGAGCGTCTCTCATCTCGCCTGGGCATCACTGGCACTGCTCTGCCGTGGTTCAGGTCCTATCTCAGTGGGAGACTCCAGAGTATTGACGTGAATGGACAGAGATCATCTGAGGTACCTCTGAAATATGGGGTACCTCAGAGCTCCGTGCTAGGTCCGGTTCTTTTCTCGGTTTATACTCTCCCTCTTGCTGATGTGATTGCCAAGCACAATCTAGGCTTTCACTTCTATGCGGATGACACTCAGTTGTACCTTTGCTTTGATCCCTCCCAGCCTTCGAGCACCTCGAACTTTCTCAACTCACTTGCTGCATGTATTGATGACATCCGCAGATGGATGGCAGCAAATTTTCTAAAACTAAACGATGATAAAACTAACTTACTAGTTATGGGCAAACCCAGTGTGATTTAGAAATTGGAAAAGCTGACACTCAAAATTGGCTCTGCCAGCATATCTCGTGTTGAATCAGCTCGAAATCTAGGTGTCATATTCCAAAGTGACCTCTCGTTGTTTAGATCATGACGCTAATTGTGCTATTTCAAAACTATTCTCATTCGTTAAAGGTAAGCGCAAAGCAACAAAGTCAAAAGTTTATTGTTCTAATAGTTCATCTATACTTTTCAGGAAGATACGTAACTAACCAAGAGGTTTACCTTTAAATTTCCAAGATTGTCAATGAAATAATAATCAGTTGGTAATTTACTAGAATATGCATAATACTTTAAGTCTAATCCTCCATTTGTAGAAGCATCATTATTAGCTCTTATTTCACCAGATACAACAGTTGTATCACTACTAGGTTTAAGGAATGCACAATTAGATGTTCCAACGACCATAACACTTAATAACATTATTGGTGGAGCTGCTCTATTTGTCCATGAATAAGACACTGATAGATTTATAATTGAATTCAACGTTTTAGGATTCATTGATACCGATATTACTTCTGTTATTCTTTCAACTGTTTTATCAGCGTACTTTTTTCGTTGCAGCATCACTAGGAATAACAGGACCAGGAGCAGCATTTGTTATCAAATTACCGCCCACATTTATGTTTGTTGTTGAAGGATAAGCTTTTAGTAATACATCTCTTTTCATTCCTCCATAAGTAACACACAAGTCCTCATTCAATACTACTGGATTTCCATTGCCCGAGTTCCAATAAGTTGATCTTATAGTATAACTATTCATGCTTAAATCTCCTGACATTTTGTCACCTGTTTTTTTAACATAATTATTTATCTGACTAACAATAACACCATCAGTAGGATTAACACCTGCTCCAAGATTTGTAATAGGTTTACCAGCAAGATCCAATGATGCTCTGGAATTAACAACAAAGTCTGTATTTGCATAATTTTTTTGTTACAGCATAAGATTCATCTACAGGATCAGTCATATTTATAATCCTATTTCCATTTGCATTAAGATCAGATAGTATACTACCATTAATTCTTGATACGTAACCATCAGTGTGAATTTTTGCAGTCATCTCTATAATTGTTTGTCAAAACTTTTGATCTATCTAAAACTTCTCTAACTATTAGTACAATTCTTGCAAATCTACTATAATCTTCTTCTTCTACTACTTGTATTTCTAATTTTTTTATATAATATTGTATATCATACCCTTTACTTTTTGTATTCTTAAAACGTCCATAATAACTTATAATATCAAATTCAAAATCAAAGTATTTCTCATCCTTAAAAAGTAACATAAACAATGGTGTTCTAATTGGTAAATCAAAATCATAATTAGTAGGTATTCTAACATTTCCTGCTGCTATGTAGCCTACAGGTTTTTCATCATAATTCAATTCTTCAACGCAAATCTCAAAGTCAGAGTAAAAATATCTACTTAATTTTAAAACAATTAATCCAAGTAAACACTGAGCTAAGTATTGTTATGAAATAAACTCTTCAACAATGCTTCTACTCGATAAAATTGTATTTCTACTAGTGTATCTTCATCAATTATTCCATCAGAAGAATATCTATAAACTCCATCACTAGTAAAACAATCATTTGCATTCTCAATCTTTCAATTAAGTTTCATTTCAAGAAATTTAGCAGCAAAAGGTATAAATACCTTGCCAAACAGCATTTGAGGAAATCTCATAGGAGAGTTATTAGAAACATATATTTTTTAGTTTTCTATTTGCAATTAGTTCTATATCACAATCCGTTTGCGCTCCAAAAACCATATCATTTCCTAAAACAGAATAAACATCTGATCCAGCAATATTCAATGACATTGATTTTTTCCATTCATCTGATCCTTGAACAATATTTTTTTTGCATTATATTCTGTTTTTAAAATTTTTTTAAATTTTTGAACCATCATAAACAAATGTTCCTTTCCTACTAGTAAAGTTTGATCCATTACCATTAGATAATAATTCAGCAGTATTCTCACAAATAGTCAAATAGTGAAGGATGATTGTCGTAGCAGGAATTGCAGCAACAGTAGGAACAGCTCCAACAGCAGCAATAGCAGCAGCAGCATAGGAATCAAACTATTAAATTCAACTGTTACATCTAGTTTAGATGCTACTCGAAGAAGCTCATCATTATATTTAAGATCAATAACATGAATAGGATACAGAGGTAACCATTCAGGGTAAGCAACTCCAACAGGTTCAGTTACTTCATTCAATCCAAGATATTGTTTTCTGAATGTAGTAAAATCTAGATGTGCAGTAGAACATCTTCCATCTCTAGGATAACTGCTTCTTGCTACAGCCGGATATTTTTTAGTTCCATTAGCAAGCACAGTAACACTCTCAAAAATATCCCAGTGATTGAATGTACTAGGATTGTCAGTATATGATCCATATTTAGCATAGTTTTGAGCAACAACAACAACAAAGAGCTGGTTTGATCTAGCGGATAAGGTGCTCGCCCCGACCAAGGTCTGACTGAGGTCGTGGGCTCGAGCCCCGAGGCATATGTGAAGCGCCTGAATAGAGATTAAGTTCTCTTGGGGCGCTATACAAATGAATTATATCTGCCACTAACCACATTTGCATGCCGACCCTGTGCATGTCACCCCTAACCATGCTATTCATTTTGTTTGTTTTTCAAGCATGATTTTACTTACTATTTAATTGCATTTCCCTTTGCAGCAAATGTAAAGCGCCTAGAAAGAGATTAAGTTCTCTGGGGGCGCTTTATCAAGCACATTATTATTATTATTATTATTATTATTATAACTGTCTTACTTTATCAATGCTATTTTGTACAGATAGAGTTCTAGTATATTTCAGACCTTGATTAAAATGTGTTAGAGTCATATTCTCATATCGTCTAACTCTGTAGTTAAGTTTTAGTTTATTTGCTCTATCACTAGTAATATCAGCAAGAGATCTTTGAATGTTTATCATAGGAGTAACACATGGAACCATCAATCACATTTTTGTCATGTTAATTTTGAATGCATTCAGAGTATTATTTCCAGCAGCATTAGCAAGACCTCTACTTACAATGGCATTAGCATCACCAGAAGTACCAGTCATAATTGCATCAAAATCATTTCCACCAACTCGAGTCATTTCAAGAGTAAATGGAACATTATAAAGAATTGTGTTCATGTAATGTATCTCCGTCTGTAACTCCACAAAGTCATAAAGACCATGTGTGTATTACGCAGGAGAGTTTTGTATAACGCACTCACAGCCTCAGTGGCTTTCGGTACGCATTCGGTTGCCAACAGACTTCGTCTCACGCAACAAAGAGAAAGTGGGAAGCATAGCAGAGTCAGGAGAGCAGTTGAGGTAGTGAGTAGCATAGAAGTAGCAGCTCAGGACCGCTGAAAAGGATGAGCCATAGTCGGCAGTAGGAGAGTAGTTATCGTTGCGTAAGAATTGTGGAAGCAAGTTCCACAGTCTAGGACCTGCAGAGCTAAAGCTTCTGTCGCCAACTGTCTTTAAGCGGAGGAATGGGACAGCTAATTTATTTTCCACACAGAACCTGAGGGCACGAACAGGCTGAAACTGATGCAGCAGCTCAGCTAAGTAGGAAAGAATCACGATTTCACAATGGCGGGATGCAGTAAGGCACCGTGCCTTAGAAATTTGCAATTTACTCAAGACCAGCAATAACTTCCCCTTTGGATATTTGTGAAAACCTAGATGTATGGTCTTGCACTTCCAGTAGGTCAAGAACGCAGTGATTGAAGAAAGCTTGGGCACGCATTCCCAATTGTGATTCATTAAATATCAACATACAACCACCATCAGCAGCACTGAAAAATTTATGTCTGAAAGACTGCCCATCAAATAACCTCCGCGAGTAAAGAAAATAGCTAACACCGACCAAAATTTGATTGTACAATTCGACAGGTGAACGTTTTACCTACCCTCACTGGCATCTCTTCCGTAGACATTTCAAGTCCTTGTCTTAGAGCAGCTTTTACTGCATCAATGCCATCGTAATTGTAGCATGCTACTTCAATGTCTGAAATATGTCAGCACAGAAACCAGAAAGTCTTGATAGTGGCAATGTTATACTGAACGTACCTGCATTATCTGCAAGAACATTAGACAAACCTCTTTTATAAAGAAAACCAATACTTGAAGAAGTTGCATATGCAGCAGGAGGACTAGTATACGGATAACTAGCAGGATTAACAGTACTAGCAGATATATTAAAAGGCATATCTTTTATTGAATTAGCTTCATCTTTTTTCCAACTAGTTGCAGGTCCTTCAGTTCTATTATAATCATTTGGATAACAAAGTAAAACCATAAGTTTTGAAACAGCTCCGGGTCCTTGCTGTAGTGCAAAATACTTTCTACTTTTTCAGTACCAAGTCTAATTCTCATTGAACTAAACATCCATGCTCCAGCATTATTAACAAGACCTGCAGCAAGATTTCTGGTAGGAGCACCATATACACCACCAGCAACTGTTTGAACTTGTAGCTGACCTTCAAGCAGAAGATATGAATCAGAAAGAACATAACACGTTTGCTGTTCACCAGGTACAATAAATGTTACTAGTTTATTAGCAATGTTCCCAGTTTCAATCTTATTTGTTTGATACAACTCTCAAAATTGATAGTCTTTAATGTCATAGTTACGAAAACTAGGATCATTAGGTTCTAGTATACTGTCAAGAGGAGCACTCGCCATTTCTTCTCTATATAGAAAACTAAAAATTAATTTCTACTTTGAGTATATAATCCAGCTCCTATTCTTTTCTAATATTTCCACCATAACCATCAGGCCTTGTTCCTTTAACAGCCGGTACAACAGCTTTCTCTTTGATTACTTTCTCTATTTCTTTATAAGCTTTTGGATCATTCTCTCTAAAAGTTTCAGAGTAGTCATCTACTTCTTCCATCGCTGCTTTATGTTTCTTTTTGTTTGTTGGCTTGAGTTTTTAAAGCATAGCACGTTTAATCTCAATATCCATCTCTTTAATCTTTCTATCATGATTTTCTTCTTTCTTACGTTTCTCTAGTTCACATTCGAATTCTTTCTTTCTTCTTTCCTCTTCACGTCTATCATCAACGTTCTCTTCTTTTTACAGCATAATCTTGATCTACTTTCTCTTTCTTTGTTTGTAGTTCAAGTAGTTTTCTAGCTTGATGGATATCCATACCTTTATTAGCAATGTTCATACTTAGACCTGTTAATCCTGTTGTTAGAGGTGCTACTTTACCAACACCATCAATTATTTTACCTAGTACTCCTGATCCATGGTATTTACCTCCTTTAATTCTACCATGTCCAATTCTAGCATAGCTACCCATTGCTCTATATTACTTTGAAATTTCTATGGTTGCAACTACATCAGAAATAGTATTAACTTTGTTTCCATTCCGATCTATTAAACTAATTTTAAAAGTACTTATTAAATCTATATCACCACGTGTTGGTAAGTACAATATATTTGGTATGTATAGATCAACTTTATCTCCCGGATTAATATCATCAATATCGATAATATATAAAGATGAAGATTGTTGTAGATAACCTGGTACAACTTCTATATAATTTTTAAGTGGATCAACTGAATCACAATCAACACTAATCCATCTTATTCCTTTATTATTTGGTAAGACCATTTTATTCCATGCTTCATAAATTCCAGAGTAATACATTGCTTTTTCTATTAATTCATAAGTAGCTCCACCTACAAGAGGAGAATCAAATGTTCTGTGTTGATTTGAGTTGAAACCCAATGTATCATCAATTGAATTTACAACTCCAGCAGCATTACTTCCAAGTAGTACAATAAAATCTGGAGTTACCTGCATTATTATTCCATCATCACTATTATTAATACATTTTATTCCAGTTGCATTTTTTTAGTGCTATCTTAAAACGCACCAGGTTTTACAATAGCTAAAGCAGTATTAAGCACTGCAACAATTTTATTTGTGTCATATTATCCGGGTGGAATTGTTATTGAAGATTTATTTAAATCTGCTAAATTATATCTAAATCAAAGTTAATCATTTACACCTGCAATAAGATTTGATATAACTTTATTAGTATAAGTAAACTCTACTCTTTGTAATCCAACTTTATTATATCCAGAGTTTGAACCAAGAATAATTGGTGGTACTAACGTTTTTGAATCATAGCTAGTAGTGCCTGTTTATCTTATAGACATTCCTATATTATAATTCAACAATTTCTATAACAACAGTTATTTTTTGTGAACTAAAATCTAATGAATTTAAATTCTGATCAGTAACAGTTATTACTATATCAGAAATAGAATCTCCAACAATATTATGATATTCAATAGTATTTGGTTCATAAATCATTTGTTCCCAAGGATAAGAATTGCAAGAAAAACTTCTTAATACTGGGTAGTTCCATTTATATAACTCGTTCCACTAGCAACTAAATTACAACTTTCAAGTATTAGATTTACTGTTGAAACAAAAATTTCATCTTCAGAAATAAATTTAACATTTGGCATACAAACAACAAGAGTAATACTAGGATACATTGATTTAAAGTTTGGATCTGTTGTATAAGCATCACTAGTAAAACCAAGTATTTTAGAAATAGTAGACTTATTAGCAAGGTATGTCCAACCAATAGGCAAAGTAACCCAAGAATTAGTAGTAGCAGTGTCAACACTTAAAACAAACTTACCAGTTGTAGCTCCTGATTGTGTAATTGAATTGTTAGTTACATCTGCAATACCGATGTTCATGTAATCTGTAGTAACAGTATAAGTTCCAGTTTTAATTGTTATTGTCTGTTCTGATCCTCCCACTACTCTATAACAAAATTATTATTAGAATTAGTTAAATTTTTTATAGAGTTAGTTCCAGTGAACTTAAAACATATCTTGAACTTTTGTTTCCTAATTTAATAGGATCATTTATATGTACTTAAATTGGATTAGTTGTTCCAGTTATATTAAATATATAACCATCTTTTCCTGCTTGTCTATCTTTCTTAAATCCTTCAAAACTTGTAAAGAAATCTTGTACGAATTTTAAAAGATCACTCATTTCGATATATCATATAAAAGTTTATTTATCTTAGCAACATAAGATTTTGGAACTTCTCCAGACCTAGCAAGAAAATCAAAACCAGCACTTTATGAGCTTACAACTCCCTTATTTCCAGCAGCAAGTTCACGGAACCATAAATCAATCTTATCAAATACTTCTTTATCACTACTTACTAATAGTATTACTAATAATAGTATTACTAATAATAGTATTACTTCTACTCCTTGACCAACTTTCTCTTCTGGTTTAAACTTTGGTTTAAGATACTCAACAATTATTTCTTCTGTGTTCTTTTCTTCTTTGAATATAATTTTGTAAAAATATTGAAAAGAATTCCGTCGAATTGTTTTTTAATTTTTCATTAGGATTTGTTATACTATTTCTTACGTTGTCATATACTTCCCCTTTAGTAACAAGCTCAAGAAGAATTCCTTATCATTAACTACTTTAGGAGCAGCAATTGCAAGATATTCTTTTAATTCCTGTATTATTGCTTTTTTATCTTTTTGGTGTACCTGTTGATGGATTAACATTAAGATAATTAGGAATAAATTTGCGAGTTTCTTTAAGATATAACATTGTTTCATCATGAGCTGCATTTGTAATTGCACCAATAACTATATTAAGTGTTTTTAGAATTTCCGTTGTTGAATGCTTCCATCGATCTTTTAAAAGCTCTTGAAATATCTGGTGTTGATTTTTCTTCTATATTTTTCTGCTTGATCTAATACTTTTAATCTCTCCTTTATATTCCAATATATTTTTAGTTGATTTTTACAATCTAAATTAATATTTTTTATCAAATTATTTAGTTTATCTTTAAATTCAAACACATCTACACCCAAAGCTTTTTGTATTTCTTCACTTCTCTTCATTTCTATAGCAAGTTTAGGTCTGATTTGCTTTATTTTATCAATGACAGTTTCTCCTGAATTATCTGTCGATTTTTCTATAGCACGTTTATTCATGTTCTACTCTATCTCTTGCAATCATTTCTGCTTCAATTCTTTGTATTTTTTAACCACTATCAAGTATAGAAGCAACACGTAACTCTTCAAAGTTTCTAAGTTTATTTTCTAAATAAGTTGCTTCTTGAACACTTTGTGTATAAGATTTATTTTTGCTTGCGTATATCTTTCCGTTAGTCATTCCTATTTACAATTAAAAATAGTTATTAATTGTTTACCTGTACTATCCATTGACCAAATTCATCCTTCTGATTCAGTTTTATTTAAATCTATAGCCCAATATCAAAATCTATATCTAGTACAAGAATTAGCCCATTCTTTAAATTGTTTCTTCTTTTCTATATCACCAATATATGCATCACGAATATACTCAATATCAGTATTATTTTGTTTAAAGATTATAATCATGTTTAAATTGTTTCTGATTTCTCGTCTAGGAATATTAGTAAATCCTTGAGCAAGATAAAATATGTTCAACCCCTTATGTCTACCTCTAGTAAAATAATCTAAAACCTTTGATTGATCTTCCGTCATTAAATCATCAAGTACAACAACATTCTTACAATTCTTATATGAGTCAACTTCAGACATATCATCAATACCATTAAACCAAACATAAGCAGGATTATCTTTAGTCATTGACATAAGACCACGATATAACTTTTGATCTAAACTTGAAGCAATGATTGTACAACCATCATTGTTTAACATTCCATAAAATATCCAATTTATTACTGAGATTTACCTGTTCAAATTATTCCAAGTACTAATGCTCCAATAGGCACCTTAGGCAGTGGTTCTTTATTTCCAGTATCAACATTTTGTCCAAAATTAAAAGCTCTGACTTTTAGCGACATTTTCTATATTATTATAGATATGGAAATTTATTGTATGAAGTGTATAAAACCAACTGATTCAATTCATAAAGAATATGTTGAGGTAGATAGCACTAATGGATTACGAGGAATGGGAAAAGGTGTTTGTACTATTTGTGGAAGCAAAAAGTCAAAGTTTGCTAAACTAAGAAGAGGATCAACAGGAGAAGGTGTTCCATCACGTGGTCAAGAACTTGGAACGGGTGTTCTGTCACGTGGTAAAATACTTGGAACAGGAGTAGGAAACAAGCAACAAATATTTGCTGAACTGAAAAAGACTATTGACAAACTAAAAATAAAAAGTAAAATTAGCACCACTAACAGATCTAGAATAAATAATTATGTAAAAGAATTAGATATAAAAAACTTTAGAGGTGTCTTTGCAAGAAATGAACTAACAAAACCACTAGAAATGAATGTTTTATTTGTAATACAGGAAAATCAGATTTAGCAAAATATCATTTGGTAGCACTTAAAAAACAAGGTAAAAATGCTTTTACTTTGATTCATTTGGTGCACCACCAATGCCAGAAGTAATAAATTATCTTGGTGATATACCAAGCTTTTAAACATTTAAACTACAAGAATACGATCAAACAGATTGTGGGAAAATGTGTCTAATCTTCTTATAACTAATGCAAGAAACAGATTTTGGAACGACAATGCAGTTATTAATTTAAATAGAAATGGATAATAAAAAATGTGTTTTGCTTGAAAATTCTTTGGTTGTCATTCCAAAAGGAAAATCAGCTCATGTTCACATTGAAGAAAAAATTAGTAAAGATTATAAACTATAATTTAATGCATGGATATATATCACTGAAGATATGAGACCTACACTTGAAGATATTTCAGCAAGAGCAAGTATGAAATTTTAATTCAGTGGTTATAATCTATCTTAACGATCAACTATTGGAGTAAGAATTGATTTTGGTAGTAAACCAAGTATATTCTTTGATCAAAAGAACAAACAACTAAAATTCAATAGTATTGCTGATGTAATTCAAAAACTTGGTAATGACTTTGCTATTACTGGTATTCTTGATGGAAGTTATATAACTAAAGATATTTATAGTTCTGAAGATGGACTTAATATTAGATTAAAATTGGATCAAGTTAAAGTTTATAATATTTTTAAACGAAGTGAATTTAATACAGTTAACTATTAGGCATAAAAACAAAAATAGATAAAGCAATAAACAAAAACAGAAATTAGGTTAGTTAAATTTTTTATATCTTTTTTCAAGTGATATCTAACATTCTATCAACGATACCACAAGCATAACTTTTAATCTTATTTAGACTTGCAGGATCAGTTACTTTATCTTTTAGAAAATCAGTTGCGAATGAATCATTCAACATACCACCAAATCTAAGTCCTAACTTAGCTTTTGCCATTATTACAGCTGCAACAGTTTTAGCATCTTCACGAACATAAGCAGGTTGTCTTTGGTCTAATGCAATTCTAGCAGCCGATTCAGCTAAAACAATATCTGATAAATTTCGAATCTCAGTTCGTTTAGGCTCTGACATAGAACTTGTCTCAGTATAATCATGGTCATGAATAAGTACACGCTTATCAAGATCATTGACCCCTTCATAAGGAAATAATCTATATATTTCTAATCGTTTTGGTCGAACTAATTTTATTAGATACTTTGGAGATTTAACTGTAAATAATTTAGTTAATGTTGGTAGTACAACACAAAGATTTAGTTATTTTTCTAATAATAGTTTAGTTTTATCTAAATTATAAGATTTTAACATATAAACCAAACTACTTTAAAGCAATAATAAACCTTCAACAGTATAATGAAAGAACTACTGTTGGTGCTTATCAAACTTATGGCAATGATTTATTTAATTACTCAGTTGGAGATAAAACTACTAGTTTACATAAAAGATATCCACATTTGCATGCTGACCCTGTGCATGTCACCCCTAACCATATTATTCATCTCGTTTGTTTTTTCAAGCATGATTTTACTTACCATTCAATTGCATTTCACTTTACAGCAAATGTAAAGCGCCTAGAGAGAGATTGAGTTCTCTGAGGGCGCTTTATCAAGTGAATTATTATTATTATTATTATATCATGGATCTAATTATTATGATTATTTTGATGTAAATCATGTCAAATCAACCATTTACTAAGGTACCAAATATAAAGTAAAGAGAAATCTTTTAATTCACAGTATAAAACAAAAATTTCTATTTACTGATTCATATTATTTTTATAAAAAAAGTTTAAGTTTTTATTCGATATAAAATGGAAATATAGTTTTTGATACTATCGAAAATGTTAACATGCTTAAACTTAATGATGGAATGACATACATACATATTACATTTTCCTATCCTGTTATAGTCTCTACTGACATTCTTCCTGTATCATCTCTTAAAAAAGTAATAAACCCAAATTCTTTAGATACAATTGAAATCGAATTTCTGACAAATGTTTTCTATTCTCCATCAACATCAATATATCTTACAAATGATAAAGCGGGTAATCCTCCTGTTCATAATGAACCTTTAGTTTAGATTTTTTCAATTCATAGTCTCTTTAATCAATTCTTTAGGTAGTTCACAACTCTTTCCTGCATCTATTTCTTTCTTTATTTGTTTAGTTAGTTCTATTTTTTAGAGTATGCTTCAGACTTCATACTATTTATTGTTTCTATTTTAAGTCTTTTAGAAACTCTTCAAAGATTAAACCAACTCTAGCTTTGGTAAATATGCATGCTATTTCTAGTTCAGAATGACTAATACTTAGTGCTTTTTATTCGAGTACTAGTTTTACAGCATCTAACAAAGTTGATCTGATTCTTCAATTCTACCCATTGGATAAGAACAAATCTTAAAGTTTTAATATTGTTGACCTTTTACTTCATTAAGACAGTCTTTACCTCTTTTTTTCAACTAAAATCATTCTCTATAATTTTGTTTTTATTTGGTTTTAATTTAAATTAATTACAGAGCAGTTGAAGGATCAGGTTGTTGTGCTACTAGTGCTGCTGCAGTTGCTTTTTGTCTTGCACAAGTTCCATCACTTAGATCATGTAGAACTGCATAACATTCATCTTTAACAATTCCAGAGATATCAGGTCTAACTCCTGATACTCCTGATATAACAGTAGAAAGTGTCGGAAGTTGTGATGCAATCCACGTTGTGTATCCAGAGATTTCACCAGGTGTATCTAGAAGTGCATCAACTTCTGATCTAACTGTTGTTTCTAGATTTGCTGTTACATCTGATAATCCTGCAGTCACCCCTAACCATATTATTCATTTCGTTTGTTTTTCAAGCATGATTTTCCTTACATTCAATTGCATTTCACTTTACAGCAAATGTAAAGCGCCTAGTGAGAGATTAAGTTCTCTGAGGGCGCTTTATCAAGTGAATTATTATTATTATTATTATTAGTGATTATCTTTTGAGCTTCCATATCACATTCATCTAGATAGAATTTTTTAACTGATGCGTCAGTCATAAATGAAGTATCAGAATCAAGTGCTTGTTGACCATAAGATGTCATTCTTGATTTAGCAATATAATCAATGTAAGCTTTTAGTTCAGTAGTGCTCGTTGCAAGAGTTGGATCACTAACATCAGAAGTTGAAGCCATTTTCCTATAGTAATTATAAAAAAAATACATGCTCGCAAATTAACTACCTATATATAAGTCAAGATCCTCATGCTAGTTAGTATAAGTGCATTAGACTCTATAGATAATAGTATATTTTCATTTTCTATTATTTTATCGCATGAGTCATAAATATCTATCAGACACATAATAATTGAATCATCTAAATCTGGTATAAACTTGTAAAGAGAATTTTTAAGAACATCTTTACTAACACATTTGAATTTGATAATACAACTTTCTTCTGCTATCTTTCTAGCTTTTTACAACTAAGAATTCTATTAAGTTCCATTACTGTGTATAATTATAAAATTTTCTCACCTGGTTTTGTTTTTAGGGTTTCAGATTTTTTAATTGCTTCTTCTAGCATTTCATTTATCTTGCTACGACATTCCATTAGTTTATCACATGTATCATAGATATCTATAAGAACGTTAATAAATGAGGTACCTAAATCAGGAATAAGCTTGACAAATGAGTGTTTAACTATTCGTTGATCTTCAGCTTTAAGTTTTTTTAAACATATTTTTATGGCCATTTCTCTAGATTGTTCACAACTTGGAATATTCTTGGAATATCCATTTTCTATATAAGTAAAACAATTTTTTTTAATTTAATCACTATCTTCAAGATTTATATCACCTTCTTTCTCTTCTGATTCACATTCAGAATCACAATATGAAAAGTCTGATTCAGATTCAGATTCAGGAACATAATAAGGATCTTCAGAAAGAGTATCAGATGCTGATTCTGAAAGAGAAATATCGATCGAATCTTCAACTTCAAAAACTTCTGGATCCATCTCTATAATAGTAAAAATATTTTGTTTATATATATTTAATTTCTCTGCTGATTTAAACAGTTCTATTTCTTCTAGGATATCAACGTATTTTTTATGTTTCTATTTTCTCTTTATCAGCAAATCTTACTTTCTTTATAGGTATTTGCTTGGTTTTTTCGCTTTTTCTCTTTGGCATCTATATAATAATTAACCAATATTCCATTTATCACAATGACCTGGATTAGTTCCTTCACTCAAAGCTTTGGCAATTTTGTAATGACCATAAGCGTAACTACAAATTCCACAGTCTAGCCAGTATCGTTTTGACTCAAATGCAGGTAGTTCTCTTTTTTTTAATTTCCTAGTAATAATATGGTGTTTACTTTGTGTCATACGATAGAAATCTCTATCAAGTGTTTCTCTGAACTCTTTGGTATTATAACCATTTATAAATATATCATTTGCTTTAGATAAAAAATCTGAATATTCTTTATGTGTTAGTTTTGAGTGTTCAATTACTGATTTTGGAACTCCTTTCGCTTTCATAATTGGATTTACACAATTAACTGAATATATTTTTGGTCTCAAAGCAATTAATTCATTAATTTGTTCTCCTTTCATCTCATCCTTGAGTTTTCCAAACTCATCTTTATGAAACCAATCTTTAAAATCAGATAGTTCCGCATCAAAGTTTTCGCTTCTTATGCTACAAACTAATGAATCAGTATCTGTGTATAAAAAATGTATCCTATCATTAAACTTACTTTTTAATACATCATAATAAAATCTTTGCATATGTAATTTTGATAAGTCAAGAATGGCAACACCTATGAACATTGGTTTGTTTAAAATTGTAGTTCTTTTAACATGTTCAAAGCCAACTAAAGTTGTATCAAAGCATCTAATTTCTTTTAGCCTTGGATCTCTCATTAACTTGTTATACAGAGAATCCTTCTTTTCAGTTCCTGTGTTTACTATTCTAACACACACATGTTCTGTTTTCAACTTTTTCACAAGTTTTTCCAAAAATCTGACACATACATCCTTTGTATAGATTTCTTTTAAACTCATCTTGTTTACGATCAAATTCAATCTTTTTCTCTGCACACGTATCAATAAATGGTTTTGCCTGACGTTCTTGGTTAAACTTGTAAGCTTTATGTATTTTATTGGTATCAGTCCTCTACTAACAACAAATTGAAAGTATCTATAATGAGTTAGGATAATTAGTTTTCTTAGAGAAATCACAAATCAATTTTGGAACATCACTTCATCCTGTTGAAAATCTTAGTTGATAGTTTGAACACTCATAACTGTCAACAATTCTACTTTCAGGACAAAGAGGACAATCGTTGTGTAAATCCTGTAATTTCTTTGGATATTCCAAATCAGCTAAAGCAAAAATAACTGTATCACCATCTGCATGTAATGACATCATTTTTTTAAAGTTGCCACTTACTTAAATCGCCTTCAATAGGTTCTGTAATAGGGAAGTGCCACATCATAACTGTTGGGTATAAACTTGTTGCATCATAGTATCCAAGACGATTAATTTTTTTCCTTTGTTGTTAGCAGTACAAATTCTTTGACTTACTTGGCAAATACCTCCTCTGATTGATTTCTTAAATTTTTGATACAGTTGTAAATCACCCTCTCTTTTACCTAGTAAGTTTATAGTACATGAAGTGTAAAACAAAGCACAAGACCAAGCATAATGTGGTGCAGATAGATAACAAACAGGATCTAATTTAAATAATTCAATGCAACTGTTTCTATATGATTCAAAACAATCTGCATGAAGTGTAACATCTAATTTTAAATAAACATCGTGGTAATCACCTAAATTTTTCATATTCATTACTTTAAAAACATTTAGTGCATGATCGTAATCTTCACTACTAAAACTTTTATCAAAACTAAGTTTACTATTGAATGCTTTAATATTTTGAATGTTATTTTCATTGAGTCTATCAAACAAATTCATGTATTCATATGGATAAACCCCCTTCCTTGATAGCATATCTAGTAACTCATTAGGTTTGATATTTGGATAAAGTTTTTTACAGATACTCATTGTAATATCAAAATTAGAGTTATCTTTCTTTAATGAAGTAACAATATCACACAATTTATTACTCATAGAATTATAAGAATCTTTTAACTCAAAATCATTAAATGACATTTACATATAACTTTCCATGTTATGTGAAACAGCTTTACAGTTAATACTATATGATGACATTCCTTTTACAATCAAATGATAATCATAACCTTTGTTATTATTAATAAAGATAGGTAGTGTCTACTATTTAATACGAAATCTAACTAATGAAATGCAAAGTGTATGAGCTGCTCCTCTAAATTTACCTGTAAAATGACAGTGATCTCTAACTTTTTTTATTCCACGTTCACTATCCAATCCTTTTTTACAAACCCAGCATGTTGTAGAACTCCTAAAGTCTTCAGTAGCATCGTCATCAATATCAATAGGTAGCTCTTTGAATTCAGATAAATTCTTTCTTAACTTACTAGATTAATTTATTCCAAATTCTAAAAGTAGCTCAACACAATTTGTACCTCTAGAAATAAACTCGTTAATAACTTTTCCATTATAATCAACAACAATTGCACAGGAACCACAAGGAACTTGTAGTAAGTTTGGACATGAATCACTACACTTACCTGTAGTTAACTTACTGTAACAATATTGTGGATTAACATTGTTTGATAACATACTTTCATAATAAATATCACATGTCTTTACACACAAACTCTCAAAATCTGCATAACAAGTATAGGATGCCTTAATAAGTTTAGCATGATCACTGAATTTCAAAAGTGTTGTATCTTTTATTTTACCTGTTTTCTTATTTTATTGAAGGCCTGGCATTTTTTAATGTAGAATAGGTAGAATTAACAACATTACACATAAGTAAATGATTTTCTAAATCTGTAGAACTGAAGACTCTGTCTATGCACCTATGACAATAAAATAATCATCTTCCCTTATTAGGTGTTCTACAAAGACTACTAAAAGATTGTATCAATACATATTGACTTTTCAAGTTTATCTATTAATAATAAATTAATAAGTCTATTTGGAATTTCCAATCTTCTTGCTATTTTAAGAGGACAAATACCAGATTTACTACTATATTCATAAGCATTTATACTAAAATTAAACAGTTTACCTAATTTTTTAGTATCAATTAATTTGAGAGGCCATTATATTTATTATAGTTGTTCATTATGGGATGAAAAATCATTTTTTAATATTTTTAACAAGTTAATATAGCCTCCAGGATTATTAGATACAGGTTTTAGAAATCTTAATATACACCACACAGCACAACAGTTATCTTTATTTTTTACATTGATACAGCAACCTTTCTTCGCTAAAGTAGATAGTAATTCTAAATAGGAAGAACCCATTCTAATAATATATTCACTAATGTTGATTTCAAGACCTTTTACTCCAACTAATCTCCAACCAGATCTTGGATTTGAATCAATAAGTTTATCTATTGATTCTTTCAGTGATTTTAGTTGATTTAAAATAACACTAGTGTAATCTGTTCTTTTAACAACTGCAACTAATTTGGAACTAGTAATTATATTATAACTATGAGTATTCTCTCTCTTTCTCTCTCTCTCTCTCTCTCTCTCTCTCTCTCTCTCTCTCTCTCTCTCTCTCTCTCTCTCTCTCTCTCTCTCTCTCTCGCTCTCTCTCTCTCTCTCTCTCTCTCTCTCTCTCTCTCTCTCTCTCTCTCTCTCTCTCTCTCTCTCTCTCTCTCTCTCTCTCTCTCTCTCTCTCTCTCTCTCTCTCTCTCGCTCTCTCTTCCTCTCACTCTCTCTTTCTCTGTCTTCCTTTCTCTTTTCTCTCTCTCACTCTCTCTCTCTCTATTTCGTTCTTTATCCCTCTCTTCCTCACTCAACTATTTGATGGTCCGGAACAATCCAGTAGACCTTCTTGGTACATAAACTTCTCAAATTATGTTGCTTTTATTATTTTCTTCACGGTAATTATGGTCTTTCTCACTCAGTAATAAAGCCTGTCGTTTCTGGTTGGAAGCCATTCCAAAGCGGCGGCCGCGGCGGCCTCTTTCCTGCTTCAGATTACTACCGCTCCGATTTCCTTACCTAACCTTTAGTTGGAGTCAACAAGCGAGCTCGCATGCTTGAAAGGACAGCGTATTGATAAGAACAACGGTATGAGCGGATGGTGGAATGTTTGGAGGATCGCTGGAGCTCCCGGGGCTTGCGAGCGCCGCTCCGCGAGGGCCTGCACGGGGGGGGCCGCACAACGCGCAAGCCCCACTCGCTGCTCGTAAAGCGGGCACCTGAGCAGCCGGAGCGGTGCGGCTCTCAGCTCTTAGCTCTCAGCTCTCAGCTCGCAGCTCTCAGCTCTCAGCTCTCAGCTCGCAGCTCTCAGCTCTCAGCTCGCAGCTCTCAGCTGGCAGCTCTCAGCTCTCAGCTCGCGGCTCTCAGCTCGCAGCTCTCAACGTGTGGGGTTTGGCATTGCAGGCTCGACACAGGATTAATAATAATAAGAATGCACTTGATAAAGCGCACTCAGAGAACTCAATCTCTTTCTAGGCGCTTTACATTTGCTGTAAAGGGAAACGCGATTGGATGGTGAGTAATATCATACTTGATAAACAACATGAACAACATGGTTAGGGGTGACATGCACAGGGTCAGCATGCAAATGTGGTTAGTGGCAGCATGCACAGTGTCAGCATGCACATGAAGGACGAATTACAGGAACCCACTCAATGCTGTCATAAATAAATGTTTTTTAAGTTATTTTTAAATGTGGTTAAGTCAGGGGATGTTCTGACGCAAGTCGGGAGGGAGTTCCACGCTTCCAGGATTGCTGCACAAGAGCATAATTGAGCTCGTGCAGAGCGAGAACGCCGCTGTGGCAATGATGATAATAACACACTTGATAGAGCACCCTCAGAGACAGGAGCGTTGCTCCAAGAGCGCCTGAGAGAGAGCGAGAGAGAGAGGGGAGAGAGGGGGAGAGAGAGGGAGATGGAGAGAGAGAGAGGGAGAGGGGGATGGAGGGGGAGAGGAGGAGAGAGGGAGATGGAGAGAGAGGGGGAGAGAGAGGGAGAGAGAGGGGGGAGAGAGAGCGAGGGGGAGAGAGGGAGAGAGAGGGAGAGAGAGGGAGAGAGAGAGCGAGGGGGAGAGAGGGAGAGAGAGCGAGAGAGAGAGAGCGAGAGAGAGAGAGAGCGAGAGAGAGAGAGCGAGAGAGAGAGCGAGAGAGAGGTGGGAGAGAGGGAGAGGGAGAGAGAGAGCGTGCCTCGTGTCGTCACTGCCCAGCGAACGGCCGTGCCGGCCTTTGCCTGCTTCAACCCAGACTGACGCTACTCTCTTTCGACATCGTCGCGATTGCGCCTCATTCGCCAGAGCGCCAGCTCAAACGTGGCGTCGGCGGCCTGCGCCTCGATTAAAGGCGAACGCCGGTCGAGGCGTCCGTCCTTTGCCAACTCCCAAGTTACCTTTCGAGCCGCCACCGCCGCGGGCGCGCGCGCGGGCGAGCTTCCGGCGGAGGTTCGACGTGCTGGCGCGCTCGCTTGCGCGGGCAATAATCAGCCGCGCGCGCGGGTAGACTCGCGCGCGGCTGATTATTGCCCCGTCCATTCGGTGCCCGCTAACTGCAAACGAGGCGCCGCGCTTCGCCGCCACCGCGACCGAGTGAGCGAAGCGCGGCGCCGCAAAAAGCGGCGGCTCCGATCGGCGGCGGCGGATGAGCGATAAGATAGGCGAGCGAATGGGAGAGTCGGCAGTGGCCCGCGACAGAGTCGGCAGTGGCCCGCGACAGAGTCGGCAGTGGCCGACCAGCCGGTGGGCTGTGACGTGGCCTAGGCCGGAGTGTGTGCAGACCGAATAGTCTGCACAGGACGGAGAAGGGAAAGACGGGGAAGGCTTGAGAGTCTGCGCAGGCTGGAGAAGCAGCTGCGCATGTCGGAGACGCGACGGTAGAATCGGCAGCTGGCGGATAGGCTTGCTAATTGCTGCTCGGTACTTTGCAGCTAGATGCTATTGTGTGGCCATCACCACGTGCTCGAAATTTAGGTGTCATGTTCGACAGCTGCCTCAATTTCAAAAGCTTCATTCAGAAGACTGCCTCTACAGCTGGCCATCACATCCGATCCCTATCCAAGATTAGGAGCTGTCTCCCACAGTGGCTTGTACAAAATAAAACTAGCTCTCTAGTTCTGTCTCGGCTTGATTATTGTAATTCCCTTTTAGCAGGGCTGCCTAAGAAAGCTATTATGCCACTACAGCCGACTATGAATATGGCTGCAAGGCTAGTCTTCAAGTCCCAGCGGTTTGAGCACGTGTCTCCTTTGCTGAAAGAGCTAGGATGGTTGCCGGTTGAGCCAAGGATACAGAGCAAAGTTCTTACGCTGACCCACAAGGCCCGCCACGGCTTGGCTCCTTCGTACCTAGCTGAACTGCTGCATCAGTTTCAGCCTCTTCGAGCCCGAAGGTCCTGTGTGGACAATAAATTAGCCGTTCCATTCCTCCGCTTAAAGACAGTTGGCGACAGAAGCTTTAGCTCTGCAGGTCCTAAACTGTGGAACTCGCTTCCACAGTTCTTACGCAACGACAACTACTCTCCTGCTAGCAACTATGGCTCATCCTTTTCAGCGGTCCTGAGGTGCTACTTCTACGCTACTCGCTACCTCAACTGCTGTCCTGACTCTGCTATGCTTCCCACTTTCTGTTTGCTGCGTGAGACGAAGTCTGTTGGCTACCGAATGCGTACCGAAAGCCACTGAGGCTGTGAGTGCACTATACAAAACTCTCCTGCGTAACACGCACATGGTCTTTATGGCTTTGTGGAGATACAGACGGAGATGCATTACAATACATTACATTACAAGCGGGGCAACGCCACTTCCGTCGGAGCGCCCCGACCACTTCCACTGGAGCGATCCGCCCACTTTCCTGCGGTGGCGATATCTGAGCGAGCACTTGGAAGAGGGCGAGAGAGCGATGCATGCCGAAGGAATGGCTAAAGTGGAAAGAACCTGACGGACGACAGCTGCGTACGACCGGCGAGCGTTCGGGACTCGCTCACTGCGAGTTACAAAACGCTGGCGGTACGCCACACCGGCGGTAGTACGACGGCCGGCAGGGGAAGAATTCGCAGGTCCTGAGTTATAATGACCAGGAACCGATGACTCCACAATCTTCACTTGAGCGGTATAAAAAGCGCTAGCTTGGTGACAGTCAGTAGGTTGCGTTCCAGCAGCACGCTCCGAACGTACGCTTGCAATACTAATTCGTGCCTGCTGCTAACCGTTGCCTTTCGTACCGAAGGAAAGTTTCGCCGACGTAGATTCAGCCACTCGACCGCTATAGGCAAAGGCATATAGGCAGGCGCTCGACAGCTGGCAGGCGGCGGGCGGGCGAGCGAGTCGAAGAAGGCGACCGTCGACCTTCGAAAGAGCGCGAGGGTGTCCGACCGTCTGACCGCCAGCGATCGTCCGACCGGATCATCCACGTCACTTCAGACGACCGCTTTCTCCGCCTGACCTCGCCCCGACGACCTATCCGTAGCCGCCCGCAGCTCGGAGGGTCGAATGGTTCGCGAGCTAGCTCGCCGCGAGCAGACGGCTGGACGCGGCAGAGCAGTGAGGGCTGCCAGCTCACACCGTCGGCGACGCCGCTGCCGCCGGCGGTTTCCTAGAGCGAGCGACGCCATCGCTGTGCCGGAGCGTGGCAGTGTCGGGTTCGCCGGCGAGCGGCGCCGTGCGGGCGCTAAGACGACAGGCGCACCAGGCCGAACGCGACGCGACTCCAGGTCCACGCGGCGTTGCCCTCCGTGCACGGCGACGGGACTTTCATGCACGGAGACGTGACGTTCACGCCGAGGACAGCGCCCTTCTGGAGGCGAACTTGCACGGTCGCCTGCGTCGTCAGCACGTCGAGCGCCGTGCTCTCCACATCTCGGAGGACCCGCGCTGCTCCGCCTTTCGGGCCGCCACAGTTCTCCCAGCACACGATGCTGTGCTTCGCAATCACCGATCGTTCGATCTTCTCGGTCAGTACGGTCTTCATAATGACGCCCTTGTGCAGCGTTCCGGCTAGCTTGGCCTGCAACGGCGACCGCCAAAAGTTTACGCTGGCGGCTATATTATACGACTATACGATACAGGCGGCAGTGTGTGCTGCGTCGCTTGTGTGGGTCGGCTACCGTAGGCAACGACTGGCGACGCTTCGCTCCTGCTGCTGCCGATGTATATCGGGACGATACATGATGTATAGTGTGTATATATGTGTGTGTGATGTATAATGTATAATGTATATATATATATATATATATATATATACATATATATATGATGTATAAACGGATGACCCCTTTTGACGGCGTATTGCAATCACTAGACTGGCTGCTCGACACGGAAAATGCCAGAAATAAGAAAATTACTGGCTGATTTCGCAGCTTTTCTTGCATAGCTGCAGAAGAGCCGTAAAGGCTATCACCATCGCTTGCGATAAGGATTGCCAACCGTAGAATTCAAGCCCACGATCTCACTATCGAGCTCGTGAAGAGCAACCGCCTTACCTAGTGTGCCATCACGGCCTTACCTCTTATTTAGCCATCGCGGCTCACAACTGATTGACACGACACGATTAATCGTCGATGTAGCACCCACAGCAAATACGATCATCGCTGGGTGCCACTAAGCCGCCATTGCCTCAGCACACAGCACTGCCGTAGCATGGCGATACTGCAGCACTACTTGAGCACGGTGGCAGGTGGGTGGAAGATTAGGCTGGACAGCTCGGTGCCTGGGCACCTGGCACCCACCTGGCTGTATATGAGGTACCAGCCGTCTTGGTCTATCGTAAAGAAGGTCTTGTTACC
Organism: Cristatella mucedo; assembly: GCA_009760855.2. NCBI lineage: Eukaryota > Metazoa > Bryozoa > Phylactolaemata > Cristatellidae > Cristatella > Cristatella mucedo. Next base: position 536,531 of record WPIO01000056.1, read on the forward strand.
CTTGCTGCAGAACGGGTCGCCCCTTGGTAAAACGGTCTCCCACTTGCTGACATCGCATGGTTTCGGATACGGCACGTTGTCGCATAAATCTATAAGCGAGAAGTGACCTTTGGTGATGCAGCAGAGCGCACAGAACGGCTGTTGCTGGACCTGGGTTAAGGAGGCAGCCATCGGAGACTGCTGCAGGTGCTGCTGCAGTGACCCGGATGTGGCACAGCAGCTGCTTCCCAGTTCATTGCAGCCGGAGGGACGTGCGATCGTCATAGCTCTCTGCGGCCGCTACGTGGGTCAAATCGCGCCTACCTGCGGGTCTGTTGCTCAAGCACTCGTAGCCAAGCTGCGCTTGGGTTGTCGTCGTAGCCAGTGGCGTCGTCGTAGCCAGTGGCGTCGTCGTGGTTTCGACTGCTGCACTCTGCAATGGAAGCCGGAAGTTCAAGAGCCAGGTTGCCGAACGATGCCGCACATGAGCTTCCTCAGGAGGGGAGTCTGCTGTTTGACTTGCAGCTTCTGTCGTGCATTGCTACGTTGACCTCGGGCAGGTTCGCGAATCTTGCTAGGTTCACGAGGCTCGGACCGTGAAGCCAGTAACGCATGTGATAGCGTATCCTAGTGTAGCCATTGTAAAAGTGCTTCGCTAGCCAAGTCGCCAAGCGGCAGAGTAAATGTCAGGATCGAGGCTGCGATGGCACGGAAGAGCCGCAAGCGATCAAGTCATCGATGGAATCGATGGATGGAATCGGTGGAATAGATGTCATCGATTCCAGCCAGCGAGCTGAGAATTAGCAGAGCAAACCAAATCCCTCTGCAGCCAGCGAAAGGTCCTATCTATCCAAGCTCTTGTCGCTTCTTCGAAATGCAGCTGCAGATGCGAGCACTGCTGAAACCTGTTGACAACCCATTCAGCAAAGCTTTCTGTGGATGATGATGGTGCCTTGGCATCCCTATAAATGGACATACACCTACTTAAACACCTTGTAACCACACTGAAGTGTACCACTTGTCACACGCTTACTGACATCAGGGCTTACTGACATCAGGGCTTACTGACATCAGGACAGGGGTCAGCTTATCAGCTAGTATGTGAGCATGCCTAAAGTAAGCATTCGCCAAGGAGTAAGTACAGTTCGATGCTGCCGAGACGTGGGCATGTAGAGCTTTCGAACGGTTGGCGCTCTCGCAAGAAGTGACTGTCATCCGGGCATCCTGCTAGTACCAGCTGCCCCGCATTTCGGTTACAGTACTGCCATCGCTGCTTTAGCTTAGAACCTTCAGTAATCGCAAAGAATCTTTCGCAATGAGACTCCCTGCAACTCGACAAAGTGACAAGTTATTCTCGATAGCACTACATTTTCTCATGTTTTCAAGGTTAATGGAAGCCCAAGTGAAAATACAGCTGAACCCAACAGCTGACAGGTGTGCAGAGGACACGCGTGAGGTGCACATGCTTGCGATAGCACAAGTTCCCGCGTTTAAAAAGTGCTTTATATGCAGTAACGGTAAACCTAGAGAGAGATTCAGTTCTCTGAGGGCGCTACACAAATATGAGTGTAATGTACTTACGGTAGGCTGGGGGCTGGGCAGGCTAAGTCACTCGGTGCACTCAGGCTTTGGGACAGCGGCACTCTCGAATCGCTCGCCCGTCGGAGCGAGACCAGTCGAAAGCAAGTCGACCATAGGGAGCGCGCGTGCCCGTGCCGAGGCGGCGGCGGCGGGAGAGGTCGGGGGCCGTGCGAGCTAAAGGTCGCCTAACGCAAACAACTAGGAAGTGGCCGCGACGCCGAGCGGCTGCGGCTGCCTCACCGTGCTTGGCGCAGTGACAGTGGTGCTGAGCTCAATCAATGACAGCTTGCCGACCAGCTCGCCGGCCACTGCCGGCGCGACTGACGGCACGGCGGTGGGTGGCGTCTTCCTTTGCAGCGACGAGAGGATCGGGCCAACGTCGCTGGCGTACCACATGACCAGCGCCATCGTGGCCACAGATATCGTCAGGCTCGCAAAGCTGACAACCCGCGCCAGACGCCGACGAGGCCGACGGCTGCGACCGGACTTGTACGTCGTGGGCTGCGACGCGAGCAGCTCGGTCGCCCCGTCGGATACGTACGACGCGCCGTCAACATCGGACGTCGTCATTGTGGACGACATGGTCGCACGGCACCGAGCAAGCCGCGTCAGCCGCCTCGAATGCGCTACCCGCCAGCCCAGCGACCCGCCTACCGCTGCCCAGGTCTGTCACGTGATGCTACCTGACCTCGGGGGGGGAATTCCCGACGACTCGGCCCGCTGCTGCCCGGTCGGATTTCTACCTGTAGATTAAGCAGTGCTCTTCCAACTGAGTACGTACGCGGGCGCAGGCAGAACACCGAAGTTGGTTCGCAGGAGCGTGTATTCTCTCGTGCGCCTGCAGCGCTCCCCCAGACACACCTGTCCTCTGTGCCAGGTTGGCGCTCTCTCCTCTCCCCCTCCTTCTCAGCCGCAACTCATCCCGTGAGTCGGCGCGAGGACAAAGGCGGCATGTGGATAAAGCGCAGCCGTCAGACCGCAGCCGTGCACTGGCAGCTGTCCCAGGGCCACTACCGGTCTGCCTGCACTTGCAATGTGCCGGCGAGCCCAGCGATCTGAGCCATGCACAGAGAACAACAAACCACGCTCCCATCGTCAACTATTGGGGGTGACCTGTCACACGGAGATGAGTCAGACTCCCAGGGCAGCACTGCTATCCGTAGCGCCCCTCATTGTGCTGTCGTTATCGACCATGTTTGTTTGATTAATGGCGACCATGTTGGCATTAGCGCTCGCGAGGGTCTCAGCGGTCGCAAAAGCGCCAGTTTCTCAGCTTCAGGGTCAAGTCATTCCCCGACCGCCGCACGTATGCTTCGGCTGCTCTCGTCGCGTTTAGCTTCTCCGTCTTAGCCCTCACCTATCTTTGACATCTCGCTCAGTGTGTCACCCCTGCCTTGTCTCGCCGCTCGACTTACAGGTAGGTCTGCCTATAGGTAGCTCTACGTACAGGTAGTAGCTCTAACAACAGATAGAGCTGCATTCCTACAGGTAGCTCTAGGTAGAGGTAGAGCTAAATACAGGTGGAGCTACATCCGGGTAGAGCTACATAGGTAGAGCTGCTATACACAGGTAGAACTACATACTGTTAGAGCTACATACAGGTTCACCTACATACACGTTGAGCTACATCGATCTTCCTCTCTGTCCTCTCCATCACACACACACACACACACACACACACACACACACACACACACACACACACACACACACACACACACACACACACACACACACACACACACACACACACACACACACACACACACACACACACACACACATACACACACACACACACACACACACACACACACACACACACACACACACACGCACACACGCACACACGCACTCTCTCTCTCTCTCTCTCTCTCTCTCTCTCTCTCTCTCTCTCTCTCTCTCTCTCTCTCTCTCTCTCTCTTTCCTGTCACTTTCTCTCTCCCTCTCTCTCTCTCTCTCTCTCTCTCTCTCTCTCTCTCTCTCTCTCTCTCTCTCTCTCTTCCTGTCACTTTCTCCTCTTTAACCTCCATCTTTTCTCATTCGCGAGCATTTTACATTTACGCTCGGGCTCTTCTCCCTTTCGACTCCTACCTTTCCTACCTCTTCTTTTAGCTTCTTCTCTCTTTTACCCACCTCTCTCCAGGATGTTGCCCGGGGGGGGGCTTCGACAAGGCAACTGAGTCTGACGCGACGGGTCGCACTTGCACGATACGCACGCACGTAATACAAATTGCCACTTTGCCTATCGGAAGCTGGGGAAAGCACGCGGGAATCGCTTGCCGGCGTGGTCCACTTGCATCGCGTAAATCTAGGCGGGGGGGGATAACTTCCTGGAAGTACGCTCTCCTGCGAGCTCCGAGTCGCGACTTCACTGGCTTCGGCTAGGACAACCAGCAGCCTCCGTAGTCGCACGATCAAAGTAGCCGCTTGCGCGAATTTTTTCGGGCATTTCCTGAGCTGCTGCTACCTTTATGGTACTGTCGTGAGCGCCGCAGTTGCCACATCTCACCACTTCTCGCTGACTTGCACTGGCTCCCAGTCAGTCAACGCATCGACTTCAAGGTTTTGCCACTCACTTTTAGGTCCCTCTATTCTTTGGCTCCAGCCTGCCTATTAGATCTACAACATCGGCAGGTTAAGCATTGTACCACCCGCTTTTCAGAGTCTCTCTGTTTACCTATACCTCGTACAAACCTCAAATCCTTTGGAGACCGTGCCTTTAATTCGTGGGCTACCAAAGCCTGGAACTTCGTACTACCGACCTGTGTCAATACATCTCCTGATTTGACCGCATTTAAAAAGAAACTAAAAACGTATCTATTTATCACAGCATTTAGCGGGTCCCTGCGATTCGACCGTTGTTTGCTAATGCGTGCTGACACTGTGCATGCTGTCACTAACCATACTTGCATGCTGACACTGTGCACGTCACCCTCAATCATGTTATTCTTGCTGTTTATTGAGCATACTTGCACTAATAATTCGATCGTACTTCCTTTGCAGAAATTTTAAGCGTGTAGAAGGAGATTGAGTTCTCTGGGGGCGCCTTATCAAATGCATTATCATTAGTACTGTTATTTTTCCTCGGCTTCGGCACCCTTCAGACCTAGCTACGATTCTGGATGTCTCTTCTTAATGCTTGAGATGCACTCTGTGCCGAGGAGAATTTTCTCCTGCTGGGAGCTGCCATATCAACGAGCCACCAGCTGGTCATTGGTCTGAGTCAGTGAAGTCGGTGGTCAGTCAATCCACAGGAACTTCTTTCACTACCACTGGTCGCCGCACGCTCCTTCGTAGCCGTACGCGGGCCCCGGCAGCCATGTCGTCCATCCACTTGCCCAGCCAATCAGAGGGCAAACGGCTCGCTAGTTGACGTTGACGCGTCATGGGGAGGGGCGACGCGCGCCCGGGGAAGCACCGCCGCTGGCCCGGCCCGGCTGGTGCTTCCCAGCCGCCTCGTGGCAGCTGAGGCATCCATCAGTCTGAGAGCCGCCTCAGCCGCTCGCCGACTCCCTCCCGCTCTTGCGGTCGCGCTACAGACTCGCGGCGTGAGCTTGACCGGACATGTCGTCGAGCGCGCCACCCTCACGCGCGGCGCTCACGGGCGACGCCGACGACAGCTGATCGTACGCGACGGATGCGTCCGGCTCGTTGAAGGCCGCGACCGCCACCGCCACGGAGCGCCCGTAGGAGCTGGCGGTGGCGGCGGCGGCGGCGGCGGCGGCGGTGCAGCGCTCGTCGCGTCGCTATCACTGCCGCTCTCCACGAGGCGTCGTAACTCGCGAGGATTAGCCGTCACCACAGCCGTTCTCCTCCTGCCGTGCAGTTCGGCACTGAGTCTCTCTCTCTCTCTCTCTCTCTCTCTCTCTCTCTCTCTCTCTCTCTCTCTCTCTCTCTCTCTCTCTCTCTCTCTCTCTCTCTCTCTCTCTCTCTCTCTCTCTCTCTCTCTCTCTCTTGATCTCTCTCTCTTTATCTCTCTCTTTATCTCTCTCTTTATCTCTCTCTTTGTCTCTCTCTTTCTCTCTCTCTCTCTGTCTCTGTGTCTCTCTGTGTCTCTGTGTCTCTGTGTCTCTCTGTCTCTCTGTCTCTGTGTCTCTCTGTCTCTCTGTCTCTCTGTCTCTCTGTCTCTCTGTCTCTCTGTCTCTCTGTCTCTCTGTCTCTCTGTCTCTCTGTCTCTCTGTCTCTCTGTCTCTCTGTCTCTCTGTCTCTCTGTCTCTCTGTCTGTCTGTCTGTCTGTCTGTCTGTCTGTCTGTCTGTCTGTCTGTCTGTCTGTCTGTCTGTCTCTCTCTCTCTCTCTCTCTCTCTCTCTCTCTCTCTCTCTCTCTCTCTCTCTCTCTCTCTCTCTCTCTCTCTCTCTCTCTGTCTCTCTCTCTCTCTGTCTCACTCTCTGTTTTTTCCTCTCCGCGCTGCTCGCGTCACGCGAAAGCTGCATAATTAGCTGCAGCCTCGCTTTCCACTGCTAGGCGTGCTTCCCGCTTCACGGCTGGCGCTGAACTACGTACCAGCACCTAGCCGCATGCGAGCTCTCGCTGTGCGAGCCGCTAAGCGGTAGCACGTGGTTTTAGCTCAGTGCGCTGGCCAATTTGCCTGTACCGACAGGCTCTGCGAACGCTGACGACTGCGCCGTGGAATGCGTTCGCGGCTTCTCGAGGGAAAATCCCTCGGGTAAGAGGACTCCCACCATGTCGACGCGCGGTGAACTGGAGACGGCGCACTCCTTTGATCTTAAGGATCCAAATTAAAGCCGGCTCCCGAGCTACTCGTGCACCGCTCGCAGCGCTAGCAACCTGTGGGGCACGAGCGAGGCGCGATCGGCGGTCGGTGCGGCTCGCTGTGAGGCTCGCTGTGCGGCTCGCTGTGAGGCTCGAGCCCCACCCGTCCAGCGAGGCGACGCGCTCGCTTTAGCGAGCCACGAAGCGCGTTTCCCGGGCTTCAGAGAGAGAGAGAGAGGCCGCGATTAGCCGCCACAATACGCTCCGCGCTGCTGCCGCCGGTGCAGCAGCCGCCTCGAGCCGCAGCAGCGCGAGTTGAGTCAGGCACGAGTGAGAGCTCGGCGGAGCAGCGCGGCCGCCGCGGAGCCGCACTGAGAGCCGCACTGCGAGCGAGTTGAGTGGGACACGAGCGGGAGCCTCAGCCTGGTCGCAGGTGGCGGCGGCGGCGCCGCAAGGCGCGACTGATGCCGGCGGCGCTCGGCTGCTGTGCGCTCTCAACGCTGCCTTCGTCTATCGTCAAGGCCAAGGTCACGCAATCCTTCCCTCCAAGGGCGCCGCGTGCCGCGATACGAGGCCGCGAGGATCAATTGTGCATTCAATTTTTTTTATATATTATACAATAGTACATACAATTAACATCGTTCGATTGAGGGTCGTTTCGTGTTCGAACTCATCGAGACGCTCCTGCTGAGTTGTAGAGGTTAATTTCGAATCGAACAAAAAGTCCATCTGACAGGAAACTACAGACTCAGTTCAAGCAAACTTTGTATTTGCCGGCTCCACTGATGCATCCAGTACCGTCGCGTCACAGCGAGACTAGCAGACTACCGAGGCTGCATCGCCGAGCCGCTTGCACAGGTAGCCGCCCACGCTGCTGCTAGCCTCCTGCCTCCTCTCCACCGACTACCTGACCTCGACCTGACCTCGACCTGACCTCGACCTGCTCGACCTGACCTCGACCTGCTCGACCTGACCTCGACCTGCTCGACTGCTGCTGCTAACCTCCTGCCTCCAGGACCTGCGGGCGCGAACAGGCTGAAACTGATGCAGCAGTTCAGCTAGTACGAAGGAGCCAAGCCGTGGCGGGCCTTGTGTGGACAATAAATTAGCTGTCCCATTCCTCCGCTTAAAGACAGTTGGCGACAGAAGCTTTAGCTCTGCAGGTCCTAGACTGTGGAACTCGCTTCCACAATTCTTACGCAACGACAACTACTCTCCTACTCCCGACTATGGCTCATCCTTTTTAGCGGTCCTGAGCTGCTACCTCCATGCTACTCACTACCTCAACAGCTCTCCTGACTCTGCTATACTTCTCACTTTCTCTTTGTTACATGAGACGAAGTTTGTTGGCCTACCAAATGCGTACCGAAAACCGCTGAGGCTGTGAGTGCGCTATACAAAACTCTCCCGCGTAACACGCACATAGTCTTTAGAACTTTGTGGATTTACTGACGGAGATACATTACATTACATTTCTTTAGGTGCGGGCAGTTGCCTTCCGCGGCTCGCTGTCTTACCGTGAGCGGTAGGCGAGCGATTAAGCAAGCAGACCACTGCAGCAATCGTGAGCGACTTGCGGTTGGGCGGGGCGGCGCGGGGTGGGGCGGGTGGGGCGGAGCGGGGCGGGGCGGGGCAGCGGCTGAGGGGCGATCGAGTGAGTACCTCAAGGCTCTGTGCAGGAACGGCGCCTCCGCTGCTAACAAGAACCGGGACGCATCTATATCCATCGCCAACGTTAATTAACTCATTGCTAAACGTTAGTGAGTTTAATATGGCTCCTTATTTATTAAATAACTATTGAAAGTGCAATGATTGTTTGCTTGTACTGCCTTAGTTATACCTGTTTTTATTATTTACTAGTTATGGGCAAACCCAGTGTGATTCAGAGATTGGAAAGGTTGACGCTCAAAATTGGCTCTGCCAGCATATCTCCTGTCGAATCAGCTCGAAATCTAGGTGTCATATTCCAAAGCGACCTCTCGTTAGACGACCATATCAGCTCCACAGTCAAATCTGCCTATTTTCATCTTCATAACATTGCTGAAATTAGGGCTTGTTTAGATAAGGATACCACGTCCAAGTTGGTCCATGCATTCGTGACATCTCGTCTCGACTTCTGCAACTCACTGCTTACTGGCCTACCAGCATGTGCGATCAGGCGATTGCAGCTGGTGCAAAACTCTGCCGCTAGGCTTGTCTGTCGTGAGCGTCGCAGTTGCCACATTACACCACTTCTCGCCGACCTGCACTGGCTACCAGTCAAGCAACGGATTGACTTCAAGGTTTTGTCGCTCACTTTTAGGTCCCTTCATTCTATGGCTCCAGCCTATCTCTCCGACATACTCCCCCATCAGGCCAAGCATCGTACCACCCACTTTTCGGAATCCAACAGTCTACAAATACCTCGTACAAACCTTAAATCCTTTGGAGACCGTGCATTTAGTTCGTATGCTCCCAAAGCCTGGAACTCCCTCCCGACCTGTGTCAGAACATTCCCTGACCTGACCACATTTAAAAGAAACTTAAAAACACACCTATTTAGGACAACATTTAGTGGGTCCCTGTGAGTCAACCTTCACGTGCTTATGCGTGCTGACACTGTGCATGCTGCCACTAACCACATTTGCATGCTGACCCTGTGCATGTCACCCCTAACCACGTTATTCATTTTGTTTGTTTTTCAAGCATGATTTTACTTACCATTCAATTGCATTTCCCTTTGCAGCAAACGTAAAGCGCCTAGAAAGAGATTAAGTTCTCTCAGGGCGCTTTATCAAGTGCATTATTATTATTATTATTATTATTTTATTGACAGGTTGGTGCCCAAACTGTTGCCGCACGATGACAGTGTTAGAGATGATTAGCGATGCCTGAGTTTCATAATCAAATAAATAAATAAAATAAATAAATAAATAATAAATAAATAAATTCATAGGAACCAGATTATGTTATAATCTATGATTTAGAGAGCTGAAAGAGACATTGGAAGTGACGGTTAGGAGTTGCAATTCGTGGCTATTGCAGCGTACGTACAGAAAATCTTGGATAGGTTAGCATAGATATAATGGTTATGAGCTGCTTGATGTATCTCTTGTTGCTCCTGCGGGTTAAGTTAGTTCCCTCGGAAACTAGCTTCCCGTCTCGCTTTTGTGGCTTTTTACCTAGACCTTTACGAGGTAGGGAGTGACGGAGCAGTCTAGCGAGGAGATTGGCTTTCCTAGACGGCCACAATGGTCGCGATGTCGGTGCTGGGCGCCGCTCGCCGTTTCGGCCTCTGCTGTAGCGATCGACCTGCGACCCCTCCTCGTCGTCTAGTTTAGCCGCTGCCCAGTGCAGAAGGGTCGAAAGCTGCTCTGGGGGCAACGTCCTTAAGGAGCGAGTCAACCGACGTAGGATTGAACGAACGCTCGCCCGTCTGTCCTTCCGTTCATGCCGCGCTCTGATTATCGCAATAACAGCTTGAAGGTAAGATAAATTTCCGTATACCCAAAGCCCTTCGAAGGACAATTTTCTTCGATGTAGAATAATCTGAATTTTCATTTCAAAAATTACTCGCTTGAGTATAGCTGCAATCTCGAAAGGGCGATTACGTAAGAGATTAGTCGATGGGGGGCCAGGGTGGATGAGGCTCGTTTGAGTGCAGGAGGGACAACTTGCCTACTTCGCTGAGAACAGGAAGGTGGTGCAGAGGCCGTGAGGAGTTGGAAGCTCTTTTAAAAAGTGGCATCCCATACCTAGAGCTGAGCGCCAAACTCAATCTATATATAGAAAGAAGATTTCGAACCGAGTAGCCAGCACATGGACAAGAGGCACCGCCGCCGCCGCCGCCGCCGCCGCCGCCGCCGCCGCCGCCGCCGCCGCCGCCGCCGCCGCCGCCGCCGCCGCCGCCGCCGCCGCCGCCGAGAACCATAAGTCCATGAGTAGGAAATGATGTCGCTCAGCCGTTGGCCGTTGCGCATGCGCTGGAGCCGTCCAAATAACGCCCCTGCGAGTCCAATGCGCCACCAGACCTCGTGGCGAAATCTTGCGAGATTTCGCCTTGACGGTATTATCAAATCACCCAAGTAAATTTGTACACGTTCGAAAGTCGAGGACCCTGGAGGTCGGTGTCAGGCCTTCTTATCAGTAGTGGGTTACCATTTACCTTTTAGAGATTGCGATAGCACCCTGGAGAGAAATCTCCGACAGGCTATCGTGCAGACGACGTTGCAACAACATGCACGCTTCCTTTAAATCAAGAGAGACACAGAGAGAGAGAGAGAGAGAGAGAGAGAGAGAGAGAGAGAGAGAGAGAGAGAGAGAGAGAGAGAGAGAGAGAGAGAGAGGGGGAGAGAGAGAGAGAGAGAGAGAGAGAGAGAGAGGGGGAGTTGCAGTTTCGTATCATTGACAGAACAGTGATTGGCATTTAACGCTTACTTCAGGGCAACTTCAGCGTATGCTCCCAGTTATCCGTCAAAGAACATCCGTCCATCCCTATATCTAACCATTCATTTGTCAAAGACCGACCATCCGCCTGAGCGTTTATCGAATACCGTCCTCCGTTGAAGACCGCCTATTCATCAATCAAAGAGCACCCCATCCATTCATCCATCCGTCGAACACCATCAGCATCAGCAGGCAGGCAACGGCGTAAAGCTGAAGGAAAAACTCACCGCGACTGGCAGCAGCAGCAGCTTGCTGCTGCTGCCAGTCGCGGTGCGTTCTTGCTTGCCAAAAAAACATGCCTAACGCTACAGCGAGCGCGATGGGAAATGAAATGGTGCGTCTCTGCCTGCAGCCGGAGTCGTTGGCGTTCACGAATCTGTCGTCGGTCATGGCCACTACAGCGCCTAGAGGACGCTATAGTTAAGGCTTCAAGCGATGGCACACAACTCTCGTGCCGTTACGTCTCGCTTCTCAAGCGCACCACGTCCGCGTTCTCGGTATTGTCTGTCTGTCTGTCTGTCTGTCTGTCTGTCTGTCTGTCTGTCTCTCTCTCTCTCTCTCTCTCTCTCTCTCTCTCTCTCTGTGTCTCTCTGTCTGTCTCTCTCTCTGTCTGTGTCTCTCTGTCTCTCTGTCTCTCTCTCTCTCTGTGTCTCTCTGTCTGTCTCTCTCTGTCTGTGTCTCTCTGTCTCTCTGTCTCTCTCTCCCTCTGTGTGTCTCTCTGTCTGTCTGTCTGTCTGTCTGTCTGTCTGTCTGTCTGTCTGTCTCTCTCTCTCTCTCTCTCTCTCTCTCTCTCTCTCTCTCTCTCTCTCTCTGTCTCTCTCTCTCTTTCTCTCTCTGTCTGTCTGTCTCTCTCTAGATCTCTGTCTCTCTGTCTGTCTGTCTCTCTCTAGCTCTCTCTCTCTAGCTCTCTGTCTCTCTGTCTCTCTGTCTCTGTCTCTGTCTCTGTCTCTGTCTCTGTCTCTGTCTCTGTCTCTGTCTCTGTCTCTCTCTCTAGCTCTCTGTCTCTGTCTCTGTCTCTCTGTCTCTGTCTCTGTCTCTGTCTCTGTCTCTGTCTCTGTCTCTGTCTCTGTCTCTGTCTCTGTCTCTGTCTCTGTCTCTGTCTCTGTCTCTGTCTCTGTCTCTGTCTCTGTCTCTGTCTCTGTCTCTGTCTCTCTCTGTCTCTGTCTCTCTCTGTCTCTGTCTCTCTCTGTCTCTGTCTCTCTCTTCCTCTGTGTCTCTCTGTGTCTGTCTCTGTCTCTGTCTCTGTCTCTGTCTCTCTCTCTCCCTCTGCCTCCTCTCTCTCTCTCCCTCTCTCTCTCTCTCTCTCTCTCTCTCTCTGTCTCTCTCTCTCTCTCTCTCTCTCTCTCTCTCTCTCTCTCTCTCTCTCTCTCTCTCTCTCTCTCTCTCTCTCTCTCTCTCTCTCTCTCTCCTTCCCTCTATTGTTACTGACACTTCCGGGGCTAGAGCCTGAAAAAGGCTGCTAGCTCTCCCCAGGTGCCACCGGCATTCCTTTCTGTATGAGTCAGCGTCTCGGCACTCTCTCCGGCGCTCTTTCCCTGAGACGAATCCGCCCCCTGTCATATTAAGTTAGCGCGCTCCGACGGCCGACGAGCGGCCCCGCGACCGTGTCGTCCTCCGCAGCCGCCGCCGCCGCCGCCGCCGCTGCCGCCGCAGCCGCCGCCGCCGCCGCCGCCGCCGCCGCCGCCGCCGCCGCCGCCGCCGCCGCTGCCGCCGCAGCCGCCGCCAATGTGCTCATCTCACTCATCCAGTCTCGGCGCCATGAACTTCAGTGTTTTGCGATACGCAACCGAAGTCTGAGCTTCGAGCAGCCGATTTCTGGCGGATTGTAATGAATTGCGCCGGGTTACGGTTGCGGCCCAGGCCTAGGCAGTCCGTTGAGCGCGACCGCTCGTATGAAAGGATGCGAAATGCTGTTGTTACACCCTGAATGCGAGCACGACGCGGGTCAATGGCTGCGGCTATAACAGCGCCCAACTGAAGCTACTGAAGGAGCGGCAGGCTCGCTTGTTGAGCGAGTTCAAAGTTCAGTTTGAGCGAGTTCAAGCGGCTCGCTTGTTGAGCACTTTGAGCTTCGCGCAGCCGATTTTTTCGGTTGATTTGCGATCGCTTCCTTCCGCTTCAGGTGGTTCCGCAGGGTCGTTGCATGAGAGTGCGCCCGCGCGAGTGCGCGGTATGTTTTGAGTACGTTCGAAGTGTAAAAGCCAGTCCGCTGTAATGTTGAATCTAAATTGATGCGATGGTGATGACGGATTGGTATTTTAAATAGATAAATACTTCGCTGATTCAAAAGCCTCATTCGACTATCGCCAGAGGAGCCGTAACGGCTGTCACCGTCGCTTGCAGTGGGCAATAAAAGATACCCGACTGCAAGAATCGATCTCAAGATCCGGGTCGTTAAAAGCGGACACCTTGGCCCTGGGCTAAGATCTCAGAGATCTAACGCCGTAGTAGCCAGGGAGCCATCTTGGTGTGAAAGCCCAGTAACAAGATGGCACAGCAGAGAAGGCGCGAAGGAGCGGATTTGTCTGTTTGCGTGTTTTTTGTTTACTTCTCCTCATATTTTTAACTTAGCATATGCCTTATCCTCTTTAATTTCCGATGACAAGATTGGATAGGGAGATAAAGTAGGAAAAAAGTGGATACTCGTCTAAATAGCTGCTATTGCGCCGACGCGTGGCGTTTGTGTGCAAATCATATGCACACAGCACCCTAAGATAACCGACCACCACCAGATAGACTGACAGCGAGCGCTAATATATCTCAGCACCCA
>WPIO01000056.1:555000-590000 GCA_009760855.2 Cristatella mucedo
TTATCAATTACTTTAGAATTACAAAATGAAGAATATACTCATTGTAAACATCACACTTTTTATGTAAATAATGTTAGTACTGATGATTGTTATTGTGATAAAGATAAAACATCTTGGAAAGGAAAATATGATTATGAGAGAACTTAAAGAATTAGGAGTTCCAGAAATTACAGTAACAGATTATGATAGTAAAGATAATGATGTTTGTGATTGTATGTTTCCAAGGTGTGGCCATGAGGATCCATTCTTTTCAAAAAAACCTTGGAGATAAAAAGAAATTAAATAATTATAGGAAAACGGCAGATCAAAGAAAAAAATTTGTTCTTCAAAGATATGATGAGGTAGTTGCATATGATATCAAAGTTAGATCATGTCTAACAAATTTAAAAGAGTGAGATTTATAAATAAAATGTTAAATATACTAGTAGCTTTAGGAGTTGCAGTTTCTACAACACGTGTTCACACACATCCTGAAATAACTAATGCTGTCACAGCTTTCTCAGCACTAACAGCAATGCTAATGGCAGTTGATGGTGTTTTAGTTGAAATAGATAAAAGAAAAAGATTTACTCTTGATTTTAACACACAGTTTATTTCAAAAATAACAGATGCTTTATCTGATTAAGTAGTTACGAAAGAAGAGTTTGAAGAAATTATAGCAGAGCGTTCACAAAGAGCAACTACTCCTCCTGTTTAATTACTAGCAACTCCTCTCTAACAAAACTCCTTTTAACATCAACTATCCAAAACCGCGCCGGTTGTTTTTTCAATACCATTATTCTAACAATAGTATGTTTAGTTAAACTCCATATAGGATCTGTAGCTCTTCTTCTTTTTTCATCTTCTCCTTCACCTGGTCCTAGTAAATATCTAACAGTTGTTCAAGTTCTAATAATTTTTCCTGTTTTCCTACTTTCCTATGATATTTTGGCATATTCAGTTTTACTGATTCCTTATTTATCGCCTGTCCAGGTTCTTCACCCATTGATCTTGTAACGCTATTATTTAGATAATCAATAATCTTTGGTAAATTATAAATCCATTCTTTATTTCTAGTGTAATCTCCATTACTAATGTTTTCTAATTCCTTCTCATATTGTGCAATAAAGGCTCTTTCTTGCTGCTACAGTTCTGTTCATTCTTTCAACAAGTGCAATACTCTTTTTACTAGTAGCTTCTATAACTTGTGTCTCATGTCTTTTCATTTCTTTCATGAACTCTCCCTTTAAATTCACTTCCAGGATCTACTGTTATCTTCTTTGGCCATTTCAATAAACTTTTTGTATAAATATCTGTTATGGCTTGTGTTACTTTTTTTTAGAAGACTTTGTTTTTAAGTGGTCTTGAGTCTTTATATCTGCTAGCAACATCAATAACACTCAAAGCATATTTGTATCCAGAATCATTCGGCATATATAAAATGTCTGCTCGATGATTTTCATTCGGTTCAACAGTAATTAAGAAACCTGTTGGAATTACCTTTGGTCTTGATGTGAATATCTGGCTTATATCTGAATCTGAATTAAATTTCCCTTCCTTTTTTCTTTCATTTAGAGTTAAAAATGACATTCTATAGAAATGGAAATATTTTGTGATACTTTTTCGACATCATTTAGTGAACTTGAATGCTTAGAGTCAGGTCATCCAGTTTGCAAAAAGGTTAAACGAAGGCCAAAGTTAAAGTATGAAATGCGTTGCGATATCTGCGATTTAGATAGTACAGAAACAGAATTTGATTGTGGTATTTTAAAAAACAACAAAATAATCATTTGTGCAGATTGTTATTACGCAAAGAATAAGTATTCTAAACAAAGACCAACAAAGATATACTGTCGAGCAAAGAAACACTTTTAAAAAAGGTGTTCCGAGCTATTCTGTAATCATCATTGTTTAGAACACGAATCAATAATGCATATCGCAAAACTATTTCCGCTAGTAAAAGGTAAACGTAAATCAACTAAATTAAAAGAATTAATTATCCTACTAGTCCATTTATATTTTTCAGGTACTTATCTAAGAAATTAATAGATTAACTTTCATATTTCCTAGGTTATCAACATAATAATATTCTATCGGAATTCTTGTAAAGTATGCATAATACTTAAAATCAGTTCCAGTCTGTGAAGTATTTATAGCTCGTATATCACCTGATAGTATTGTCATATCGCTGCTAGGTTATTAGTGGAGGACTATTCTTATTTGACCAAGAATATGCAGTAGAAATATTAATAACATAATTCATTGCCCTATGATTAAATGTAAGTACAATGACTTCTGTTATTTTTTTTAACGGTTCTATCAACATAGGATTTCGTTGCAGCATCTGAAAAATTAACAGGCTAAGCAACATTAATTATAGAGTTATTATTCATATTTAAATTTGTCGTAGCAGGAGAATTCTTCAATATTACATCTCGTTTTAATCCACCATAAGTAACACAAAAAATCATCAGGAAGAATTGTTGGTGTAGTGACACTAGAATTCCAATATGTAGAAGTAATAGCAAAACTATTCATATTTAGATCTCCAGCCATTGTATCACCAGATTTATTGATATAGTTTGATAACTAACATTAATAGCATCTGCTAGATCCTGGATAACTGGATAACTCCTGGAGCTAGGTTTGTAATAGGCCTGTTTTGCATATTAATAGAAGTACCACTATTTACAATAAAGTTTGCATCTGCAATTTTGTTACAGCATCACCATTATTCACAGGATCCATCATATAAATAATTCTATTTCCATTTGCATCAAGGTCTGATAGAATAGAACCATTTATTCTACTAACGTAGTCATCACAATGTCTTCGACTCATCTATATATTTATTAATTAAAATTGTTATCTATCTATCACTTCTTTAACAATAGGAACTATTCTAGCAAATCTACAAGGATCATCTTCTTTAACTACATGAATCAAACATCTTCTTATGTAATACTTCATATCATAACCATTTGCTTTCTTATTATTAAATCTGCCATACTTGCTTATAATGTCCGACTCAAAATCAAAATACTTTTCATCTTTAAGTAAAAGCATAAAAATTGGTTCTCCAAGTGGCACATCCAAATCAGTATTAGGAATTCTTACATTACCAGCTGCTATGTAATCTAGCGGAGGTTCTTCACAATTCAACCCAGGAACAAAAATCTCAAACTCAGAATAAAAGCATTCACTTAATTTTAAAACGTGTAAACCAAGTAAACACTGTGCGAGATATTGTTTAGGTATACAATTATCAATAATATTTCTGCTCCATTAACATTTTATTTCTACTAATGTATTGCTGTCTATTATTCTATCAGGAGAATATCTGTATACACCATCACTACTAAAACAATCGTTTGCATTATCAAGTTTAACTTTTAGTTTTATTTCTAAAAGCTTAGCAGCAATAGGTTCAAATACTTTACCAAACAACATTGGAGGAAATCTCATACTAGAATTATTAGCAATGTATTTTTTTAGTTTTCTATTTGCAATTAATTCTATATCAGGTTCAATCTGCTCTCCAAATACTAGATCATTCCCAAGCAAACCTCTGAGTAAACCTCTGAGCCTCCAATATTCAAGGACATTGATTTTTTCCACTCATCTGAACCTTGTACAAAATCAAATTTATTCATTATATTTGTGGTTTAAATTTTTTTAAATGTCAGTTCCATCGTAAACAAATGTTCCTTTACTGCAGGTAAATGGTGAACCATTACCATTAGAAGTAAGTTCAGCAGTGTTCTCACAGATAGTTAAATATTGAATCATAATGTTTGTAGCAGGGATTGCAGCTTCACCAGCTCCACCAGCACCAACACTACCAGCATCTGCAGCAGGAGGAATTTGAGAGTTAAACTCAATACTTACATCGAGTTTGGAAGTAATTCTTAGAGGTTCATCATTATATTGCAGATCAATTACATAAATTGGGTAAAGAGATAACCACTCAGGAAAAGTAACACCAACTGGTTCTGTAAGGTCATTTAATCCAAGATATTGTTTTCTAAACTCTATAAAATCTAAATATGCAGTAGAACACTTTCCATCTCTAGGAAAGCTACTGCTAGCAACTGTGGGATATTGTTTTGAACCATTAGCAAGCACAGTCACATTTGTAACATCAAAATGATTGTATGTGCAAGGATTTCTAGTATAATCATTATATTTGTTTGTGTTTTGTGTAGAAACAATTAACCACCTAACTTTATCAATAGTATTTTGCACAGATAGAGTTATAGTATACTTTAGACCTTGGTTAAAATTATTTAGTGTCATATTTTCATAACGTCTGACTCTGTAGTTAAGTCTAATTTTCTTTGCTCTCTCACTTGATACATCTGCAAGTGCTCTTTGAATGCTTTCTTTAGGAGTAACACAAGGAACCATTAGTCTCATCTTTGACATACTAACTTTTAATCCAGTCCAAACTCCTTCTCTATTTGCTGCAGCTCCTCCTCTTGATAAAATTGAGTTTGTAGTATTAGCAGCTGCACTTGTTGGACCAGTCATAATATCATCAAAATCACTACCGCCGGTGAGTGTCATTTCAAGCGTGAAAGGAATATTATAAAGAATTGTATTCATATCAGCACAAAATCCAGACAGTCTTGCAAGTAGAAGTGAAATACTAAAAGTTCCAGGATTATCAGCTAAGATATTTGAGAGTCCTCTTCTGTATATAAAACCATTTTTGTTAGAAGTTGCCAAAGACGCAGGTGGGCTTAGATAAGGATAGCTTAATGCATTGATAGCAAGTCCACCATTGTTGGCACTGGTAGGATAAAAATCCTCAATTGATCCAGCCTCATCTTTCTTCCATCCAGTTGCAGGTCCTTCTGTTCGGTTGTAATCATTTGGATAAGTGAGATAGCCCATGAGAGTTGAAACACTTTCATGACCCTCTTTTAATGAATAGCTTTCTATTTCCTCAGCACCAAGTCTAATTCTCATTGAACTAAACATCCATGCTCCAGCATTTTTAACAAGAGCAGCAGCAAGGTTTTTATTGGGTGCATTATAAGCACCATTAGCAGCAGTCTGGACTTTTAGCTGTCCTTCAAGCAAAAGATAGGCATCAAATAAAACATAGCATAGTTGTTTTTCACCAGGAACAGTGAATGTTACTAGTTTATTTGCAATATCATCTGTCTCAGTTCCATTGCTTTGATAAAACTCTCTGTAGTGATAATCTTTAATCTTATAATTAGGAAAACTAGGATCGCCTAACTTGAGCATAGTGTCAATCGGTGCACTTGCCATTTCTTCTCTATACAAAAAAGTAAAAATGTATTTCTTTTTCTGAATAAATAAGCCAGCTCCAATTTTTTCATATATCAACCATATCCATCCGCTCTTGGCATTATAGCAGGTACAACAGATTTCTCTTTTATCACTCATTCGTTTTCTTTGTATGCCTTATCATTTTTCTTTAACGTTTCTGAATAATCTTCAGTTTCAGAATCCTCCATCTTTGCTTTGTATTTCTTTTTGCTTTTTGGTTTAAGTTTATCAAGCATCGCTCGTTTTATTTCAAGATCCATTTCTTTCATCTTTCTATCATAATCTTCTTTTTTACGTTTCTCTAACTCATACTCAAGTTCTTTCTTTCTTCTTTCTTTGTCAAGTTTATCATCAAGATCTCTACATTCATTAGCATACTCCTGGTCAATCTTTTCTTTCTTTGTTTGTAGTTCAATTAATTTTCTTGCTTGATGCATTGCAATACCTTTATTAGCAATGTTTATACTAAGTCCAGTAAGTCCAGTTAGCACAGGTGCTGCTTTTCCAACGCCATCAATAATCTTGTCAAGTACACCAGCACCATGATATTTTCCACCAGTTATCCTACCATGACCCATTCTGGCATAGCTACCCATCCTATATTATTTCGAAATTTCTATTGTAACTATAATATTGGTTATAAATCTACATGATTCCCATCTTGATCAGATAGGCTTATTTTAAGATTAATTATCGAATCTGTTCTAGTATGCAGAAATAGCACTTTTTTATGTAAATATCTACTCTCTGTCCTGGAGTCAAATCGTTAGTATTTATTACATACAATGAAGAAGATTGATTTAAGGTTTTATTCTCTATATAGTTCATGAATGGATTAACAAGATCACAGTCAACACTTATAAATCTTCCACAGTCTCTAAGATTGTTCCATGCTTTATAAGTTCCTAATGGATAAAAGCTTTTGTTATCTGGGTTACTTGTTGTTTCTTTTAGTTTTGAGTTAAAACCAAGAGTATCGCCTATTGATTTATCATAATCGAATAATACAATATAAGTACCAAAAACTTTCATAATTATTCTATCATCGTTATCAGCAGTAAATGTTATTCCACCTTTAGATCTAGGTAGGAAAAAATTTCCTGATTGCAGCAGCAATCTATTTAAACGAAATACAATTCCAATACTATCATAGTATCCCTAGGGGATCTTTACAAAGTCTGGAAGTGGTGATGATGCTAACCTCTTTAAGTGCAGCTCATCATTTACATCACTAACTATTTTAATTGGTTTTTTTGGATAACTAAATTCAATTCGTCGCAAATCAACTTTATTATATTCTGCTCCATTGATTGGTGGAACTAGAGTTTTTTAATCTGAACTGCTCGTTCCAGTTATTCTTATAGGCATTCTTATATTATTTTGAAATTTCTATAGTAGCAACATCAGTAATAATAGTTATTACATTCTCATTTTGATCTGTTAAATTTATTTTTATAGAGCTAATGCTAATGCCGTTGATATCTCCTCTTGTAGGTAAAAAGAATACATTTGGAATGTGTACATCTACTTTTTCTCCAGGATTTATTTCATCAGTGTGTATTATATATAAAGATGATGATTGTTTTAAGAAACCCTTTCTATATTCAACGTAATTAATTTCTTGATTAACAAGATCACAGTCAACACTTATCCATCTCACTCCAGAGTTTTCAGGTAGTTGCATTTTGTTCCAAGCCTTATGAGTTCCAGTGAAATCAATGGCTTTCTCAATTGCTTCATATGGAGTTTCACCAACCAAATCAGCATCAAACGAACCCTACTGATTTGAATTGAAGCCAAGAGTGTCACCAATAGAATAGGTAGTTCCAGGTGCATTACTTCCAAGTACTACGACGTAATCATTATAAACTTGTAAAATTATCTTATCATCAGTATCAACACTAAATTTTATTCCGCTAGATGGTGTTCTACCTACAACAACATATAGAGCGCCTGCTGCTGATAGGGCAGTATTCAAAGCATTAACAATCTTATTACTTTCGTAATATCCATTAGCAATCTGAATAAGTGAATTTGTAGCTGTAAGTCCTGCTTTGTACCAAAGAAAATTATATTTGCATTAGAAGTAACACTCATTACAACTTTATTTGTATAAGTAAACTCAACTCTACGCAATCCTATTTTGTTTTAACCAGAATCTGATCCTAATAGGATTGGTGGAACTAAAGTTTTTGTATCTGAACTAGTAGTTCCAGTTATTCTTATTGACATTCTTATATTATATCTCAATAATTTACATTACAACAGTAATTTGCTGAGAACCAAAATCTAAGACTTTTAAGTTTTGATCTGTAATTGTAATCAATATATTAGAAATAGAATCTCCAACAAGATTGCGATATTCAAGAGTATTCGGTTCATATATCATTTTTTCCTAAGGATAGGAATTATAAGCAAAACTTCTAAGAGCTTGCATTTCGATATTATTCATATAACTCGTTCCACTAGCAACCAAATTACAGTTTATAAGGATTAAATTCAAATAAGAAACAAAAACTTCATTCTCTGAAATAATTTTCTCTCCAGGATCTACAACTACTTGCGTGAGTTGTTTTCCAGGAGCTGCACCGTGCATGTATGTAATAGCTAAATGTCTTGTCTGTTGTACATACACTTCCAGTAAATCCAAGTAATGGAGCTGTGGTAGATTTAACAGCAACAAATGTAAACCCAGCAGGCATAGTAATCCAAGAATTAGAAGTAGCAGTATCAATGCCTAAAACAAACTTATCATTTCCAGGTTATACAACAGAATTATTTATTGCATCTGCAATACCAATATTTACATCATCAGACACAGCAGCATATATGCCAGGTGGTATTCTTTATATTCGCTCAGAACCACCTGTAATCCTGTAGACAAAAGTATTATTTGCAGATGTAATGTTTTTAATAGAATTAGTTCCGACAAACTTTTTGAGCATACTTTAAACTTTTTATTCTTAAGCTTTATTAGGTTATTGATGTTTACTCTAATAGGATTAGTAGTTCCACTTATATTAAAAACGTATCTTTCCTTACCTGCAATGGTATCTTTTTTGATTGACTCAACATTTTTTAGAATATACTTAGCCACAGCAAGAATATCCGACATTTTCTATATATCATATACAAGTTTATTAATTTTAGCAATGTATGACTTTGGAACTTTTCTACATTTTGCAGGGTAATCAACAGCAGAACTAATAGAATTTACTACTCCAGTATTTCCATCAGCAAGTTCTCAAATCCACAATTCAATCTTATCAAATACTTCAGAATCATTTTTTACAACTAGTGGAATTACTTCTATTCTTTAGACAACTTTTGGTCTTAAATAATCTAAAACTCTTTGCTCTTTTACACTTCTTTTTTCTTTTTATCTAGCTCTACAATAACATTTGAAAAATTTTCTTCACTAAGATTCTGCACAATCTTTCTTACTTGTTTGGTTATTCCACAGGTTCTTTTTGCTCTAATAATATCAAGTAAATCTTTCTTTCTATCAATTGTTGAATTATATGCTTTACCTAGTTCATCTTGTTGTTTAGCATCTAGTCTTCTATAATAATCCTGTGTATATTCTAAGACATCATGAGCAGTCTGTTCTAGTTCTTTTTCAGCAGTACACATTTTTTCACTATAAAGCTTTCGTCCTAGCTCATATAGTTTTAAATCTTTAGTTGCACTATCAATCTCATTTATTATTCTTGTCACATAACTTGGAACATATCCATTTTTTTCTTTAACTATTTCAATTAGATTAGCTTTATCCAAATCTTGTACTACTGAAGTTTTCTCAGGAGTGCCAGTAGTTGGATTTATATTTAACTCTTCAGCTAAACCTTTCTGAGCCACATCAATGGCTTCTCGCACTTCTGGATTTCTGCGTGCGTATTTGCTTGATTTGCTATAGTAATCGCTTTTTTATGCTTCCCTTCACTAACAGCTGCTCTTGCGTTTTCAACAGTTCTAGATATTTCTGGTTTGTGTTTATATTCTAAAGCTTTCCGCAGTTGTTCTTTGTTTTCTATTTGTAAAGCAAGTTTAGGTCTAATTCTTTTAAGTTTTTCAACAACAATATTTCCTGAGTTATCAGTAGATCTCTCTAATGCCTGCTCGTTTAGTCTATGCTCAGCAGCATCTCTTACAGCCATTTCTGACTCTATTCTTTGTATCTCACTGGAGTTTTCTAGAATATTTGCATCTCTTAGGTCTTGCAGATTTTGCAGTTTAGATTCATAATCTAATGCCTCTTGAACACTTCCTTTGTAAGGTTTTTTACCACTCGAATACATTTTTCCATTAAACATTTTACTATATCTATTAAGAATTAAAAAATGTCATTAATTGCTTTCCTTCTGAATCAACAGACCAAAATCTACCTTCCGACTCGGTCTTTGTTAGGTCTATTATGCAATAACCAAAACGGTTTCTAGTGCAAGAGTTAACCCATTCTCTAAATTGTTTCTTATCAATATCTCCAACGTATGCATCACGGATATACTCAATGTCAGTTGTGTTTTGCTTAAAGATTACTATTAAATCTACATTGTTTCTAATTTCTCTCCTAGGTATATTTGTAAAGCCTTGAGCAAGGTAGAACATGCTTAAATCTTTATGTCTTCCTCGTGTGAAATAGTCTAATATCTTTGTCTGATCCTCAGTCATTAAGTCATCAAGTACAACAACATTCTTGCAGTTCTTATATGAATCTACTTCTGGTATAGCATCAATTCCGTTAATCCAAGAGTAAGCCTTGTTTTCTTTTGTCATTGACATAAGTCCGCGATACAACTTTTGATCTAAACTTGAAGCAATAATTGTACTACTATCATAATAAACCATTCCATAGAATATCCAATTCATGATAAGTTGAGATTTACCTGAACCACTTGGGCCTAAAACTAAAGCTCTGACTGAAACATTTGGTAGAGGTTCTTTATGACCAGAAACTGCATCTTGTCCTAAATTAAACGCTCTTACTCGAAGAGACATTTCCTATACTAAAAAAAAAATTTTATATTATAGAAATGGAAATTTATTGCTTGAAATGCAAAAAGCCTACAGACAGCATTCATGTGGAGTATGTTGAGATAGATAGTACACAAGGTCTCAGAGGAATGATTAAAGCAATATGTGTGATCTGTGAAAGTAAAAAGTCAAAGTTTTTAAAGTTAAGAAGTGTTGGTGAAAGATTTTTGTCTCGTGGAAAAAGTTAGGTACTGGCGTATTGAGTCATGGAAAGAAACTTGGTCCTGGAGCTATCAAAGAACAGACAGACAAGAAATTTGATCCTGGAGCTAAGAACTTTGCAAAGAACAGACAGACACTTTCTGAGGAACTAAGGAAAACTATCAATGGTTTAAAAAAAGAGTAAAAAGTGAACCGCTAGCTGATCTTGAAATAAATGATTATGTAAAAGAGTTAAATATAAAAAATTTCAGCGGTGTATTTGGAAGAGATGAATTAAGTTCTCCAGAACAGAATGAGTGCCTTATTTGCAATACCAGTAAATCAGCTCTAGCAATATATCACTGGGTAGCTCTTAAAAAAAATAGGAGATCTATGTTTTTACTTTGATTCGTTCGGTGCTCCTCCAATGCCAGAAGTAATTGATTATTTTGGAGTAGTACCGAGTTTCAAACGTTTCAGCTGCAAAAGTTTAAGCAAACGGATTGTGGAAAGAGATGCTTAATCTTCCTTAAACTAATGGAATTTGTCTATTTTGGTACAGTCATGCAATTATTAATTTGAATTAAACAAAATCTTTCCACTATATAGAATGGAAAATAAAGAAACGAAATTCATAGTCCTCCAAAATTCTGCAGCTGTTATTCCCAAAGGAAAGCCTGCACACGTTCATGTTGAAGAGAAAATGTATATCAAAAGATTCAAAACCTTATCTTAGTGCATGGATGTACATAACAAAAGAAGCACTTCCTTATATTCAAAATATCGTAAATAGATCGAATGAACAATTAGAACTCAAGGGATTTTATGCATAGCTTGGTCTCGATAGCTATTCTCGTAATAGAACGTCGTCACACCGGCTAGAAAAGTGTAAGATCACCACCGTCAAGCTAGAGCCGGTGGCAAATCGTTACCAGTCACTCCATTACGGTAAGAGACAATATAGCCGCTTGAGGGAAGGTAGCATACTCTATAACTCACTCTTAAGTACAAAATCATCTCTAACTTGATGTAACCAAATTCAAGATGTCGAATCAGAGC
This sequence comes from Cristatella mucedo, assembly GCA_009760855.2. Lineage (NCBI taxonomy): Eukaryota > Metazoa > Bryozoa > Phylactolaemata > Cristatellidae > Cristatella > Cristatella mucedo. The sequence continues at coordinate 566,515 of WPIO01000056.1, forward strand.
AATCTCTACGACATCAAAACATGACCACATCTGAATAGCATCAACTGAAGTAGACAACGAACTAGTTCAGGATCTGAAGTACAGCTGATTGTTACTTATATGCTCCCGGTATTCAATACTTACTTTGTGTAACCTTATCGTCTTCTAACAGCAATATCTGCCACCTGTCGTAAGATAGCAATGGCAATCGACACACATACATATTAATGGAAAGTACAATCCTATTTGAAATTTACAATCTAATGAACGACTAAGTAATACATTTTGTAAGTAGGCCTATTAAGGAAATTACTGCCGATTCGCAAGCCAGCTCCGACTCATGAGATGAGAACTCATAGTAATACGTACTAAATAGCAGGTTTTAGTCTCAAAATTAAAATAGGCAACAACATTCTCACTTAGAAATGCAATGATACAGGTATATGTACAAATGTACGATGAGAAAATAAAAGTACTTCGAAATATTGTCTCCTTCTTCCTCGTGTAAAGAATGCGCTACCGTAAGAAGTAACTATCAGTTTTCTCATGATTAGGGAGAGCCTAACTGCCAGGTCACTGGACACCCATAAGCAATTGTAGAACAAAGCTAATATTTTCCGCAGCCTTTCTGTGGTTTGGGCGCGTTTTTGAAACTTACGTACTAGATGGGTTCATTTAAACTTGAAAGGTAAAGTAATGTTTTGTAGATGATTCAAGTGAAACCTTTCAGTTCTCATCAGCCACAAGCAGCGGAAAGTAACCGCGTTTCGCTTTCATGCATAACTTCAGAGGCGAGGTCAAGATTTAACTCTACTGGAGCCGCATCAGGAACTGAAAATATTTTCAGTGGCCCCAGTCAAGAAAGTCTGACTGTGATGCTGACGTCGGACTGCCTAGGCAGTGCCAGACAAAAGAATTCTTCAAGTTTTGAAAATGCATTGAAGAGCTAATGCAAAATAGCATTTCCCTAGAACTGGATGCGGCAATGCTGGAACAAAAGAACGCACAGCTGGAACAAAAGAGCGTCGCCGTGGAACTGGATATGGCCACGCTGGAACGAAAGAATGCACAGCTGAGGCAAAAGAGCATTGCTATGGAACTTGATATGGCAACGCTGGAACAAAAGAATGCACAGCTGGACCATCTACGATCGAACTCGGATAGACATATAGAGGCACCTAAAAGAGAGAAGGTTGACGCGGCACCAATTTGAAAAGAAAAGGCTGAACTACTACTGAGAGCCATAACAGGTTATATGGAACGGACTGCATGCTGGATGACACAGTATAGGAATACAATTAATCACAAGAAATGGTATTCCCGTGCAACGTTCTCATCGATGAATGACAGCAGTGCGGATGCAGCAAAAAGCCAAGTCGCAGAGTGGTTGAATCCGGACTGGCAGCATAATGCAGAAGATCCCGGCATGGTCCGTCATTTACAACCTTTATACTTTTAGTGGGGAGGTGGAAACGCCGCTAACATACTTTCTTTGCTGGCGTTGGTGCTCAGCAGTTACATAGGCTAGCGAAATTGGCACCGGGTGGCCGGTGTAGGGGCGCTTGGGAAATATTGACAGCGTCGACGATGATGCGAGGTTGTATCAAACAACGTAAGGTTTGAAAGAACTGTGAATTAGTTCATTGGCGGTATGCATAACATTGGAGATGTGAGCTTGCTTGGCTTAGATTTTGTGTCGTTTGATCCTTCTGAAACAGATGGATTCTTCGGTCAAGAGCTCTCAATACGGCTCAAGAAGGGATTGTTTTTTATTTTCTTTCAACTTTTCATGTCGTATTTATATCGTAGTACTCAAGAAAGGCGTATAAATAAATGAATTTACCCAACTGCTAATAATAATTATTGGCAAGCCAATTTTGTCTTTTGCTTCTTGTTTTTGCAAACGAAGCACACGTTTTGTGGTTAGACTTGAATGTCAATGCCTCCTGCCGTTTTACAATAATCCATAACTAGCAGCGTCCGTAAGCTATTATAAATGATAGCATTAGTGTGACTGTTTCTTTATGTCTTAGAGCAATTTTCATTTAATGGAAGCCTCTCCTCAGCCGAGGCTTATTTCAGACTAAATAAGTTCGTTTATTAGTGGTGGCTTATACCACATTGAGCGAAGACTATAAAGACAAGCATTCAGTTTGGGCGGCGGAGTTAGAGGCAGGCCTGATGACTTACAGTCACGCTTGAGAGTGAACGGGCTGCAGGGTTCGAAACAATGCTAGAAATACCATACGAGCATGCACTCTGCTCGCAGCTCCAACCAAACGAGCAGTGGCTCAGCTTAAGTGCCCAGTGTCGCCTCCGGGCACTTTTCATTCGTCAATGCACCATTCACGGATCTTAATAGCAGCAATAACATCTAGGACTACATTTAAACTGTGGTAATAAAGCTGTAGTAGGTATTCTCGCGCATAAAAATTCTGCAGGTCAATAGCCGCTGGTCAATATAAAGCCGTCGCTGGCATGGGAGACCCAGCTTGAAGCGATAAGCGTTTACCAGTTCATAGGCAAGTTAGGTCTTACACAGTGTTGTCAAACAAACGGGTGAGGTTTAAAAAGCTGGTTTCAGCTTTATTGGAACTCTGTGATCTGGATAACAATTATTCGAGAAGGTATATATAGTAATGACTTTCACACTGCAGTCTAATGCCTTGTAGATTATTTTTCTTTGGCCTAATATAATACCCATATAACTGCTGCAAGCTTTTATCCAGAGCTTTCGTTAGATGCAATACATTCCAGCTTCTGTGCAACAAATCGGTTCTCGTAATCATTTGAGTCCCATACATTACTCAGCTGTTTTGAATTGACGTCGCCTTAATGTCTAATGAGCCGGACACCAAGAGCAGCTAACAATCTCTAACATCTAGAAACTGCCCCTTTAACCTTTTTTCTAACACTTCAGCCAGAACAACTTTTTTAAAGAACTACATTAAAAGTGGGCACCTTTTATTACCAAGTGTTTTCGTAAAGAAATTCAACTTGTATTTTTATGTGGAATTTCAGTGACGCGCATCTGATGTTGAATGGAGAAAAAGAAAGAAAGAAACTTCGGTCTACGTCACAGTCCTCTCTCAAAAAGACCTGTTAGCCATATTGGAATGTCAGCACGGTATTGAAACTTTTAGTCCAGCCCAGTTCAGGACTGTCTTGAACTATTAATCCTAGTTGCTCAATTGGCTCAGCAACAAATATCATAGCTTGGTCTCGATAGCTATTCTCGTAATAGAACGTCGTCACACCGGCTAGAAAAGTGTAAGATCACCACCGTCAAGCTAGAGCCGGTGGCAAATCGTTACCAGTCACTCCATTACGGTAAGAGACAATATAGCCGCTTGAGGGAAGGTAGCATACTCTATAACTCACTCTTAAGTACAAAATCATCTCTAACTTGATGTAACCAAGTTCAAGATGTCGAATCAGAGCAATCTCTACGACATCAAAACATGACCACATCTGAATAGCATCAACTGAAGTAGACAACGAACTAGTTCAGGATCTGAAGTACAGCTGATTGTTACTTATATGCTCCCGGTATTCAATAATTACTTCGTGAAACCTTATCGTTTTCTAACAGCAATATCTGCAACCTGTCGTAAGATAGCAAGGGCAATCGATACGCATACATAATTATGGCAAGTACAATCTTATTCGAAATTTACAATCTACTGAACGATTAATTAATACATTTTGTAAGTAGGCCTATTAAGGAAATTACTGCCGATTCGCAAGCCAGCTCCGACTCATGAGATGAGAACTCATAGTAATACGTACTAAATAGCAGATTTTAGTCTCAAAATTAAAATAGGCAACAACATTCTCACTTAGAAATGCAATGATACAGGTATATGTACACACGTACGATGAGAAATTAAAACTATTCGGAAATATTTTTTCCTTTTTCCTTGTATAAAGAATGCGCTAGTGTTCTTGAAAAGAAAAAATGAATGAAAATTAGAGGAGTATTCATTAAGAACTTTTTTGTCTTTAAAAACATTAATGAAATAATAAATCGTGATTTTAAGACGGCACACAAACTTTATCCTCCACCTTCTATTATTCGCTCGAACTCACCCAGCAAATGCCATCCGTCAAGTACGTCAAGGTGAATGCGTAGCTGAAGAGCGGAGTGAATTACATAAAATTATACATAAATTATACATAAAAATAAAAATTATAATATTTATTAATATAAATTAATATTACATTATATATAAAAATAAAAATAAAATTACATAAAATTAGTAAAACGAACAGGGTAATAGCTATGTGCAAGCATCGTGAGTCACTTCCATGTTTAAATGACTAATCCTGAAAATGGGCTTGGGCTGCGTGTCGACACAGCCGCTAAAAATCTGCCAACGCTTTGGGTCCGCTATAGAAAACTGTCCTGCTGAACACCCACTTTGTCCAATCTGGAGAGGCCTGGAGAGGAGACAGTGCAGGGTGCCTGGGCAGGTTGTTTTCTAACGTCGCTACACTACATACCATCATGTATGAGTGGGTTCGTTTCATGCTACACCAAGACCTGCATGACTACATGCAGGCAGCTGGATATCCGTGGAAGCGATATCCCCAACTTAAGTGGCACCGTCATATGGCTAATGCATAATGAATCTAACTAAGGTTGAAGGTTCCACAATCCAACACCTAACGAAGCACCTTGTCGCCTAACATTGCAAACTTGTTTTCTTCAATTTTTGGTCGAGTCCTTGTACCTTGGTTCATACCCTCTCGGAAGGCTTTATATAACGCGAGTCCCAGCAGCCTGCAGTATCTACTTCACCTCGATGCTGTCCGCTGCAGCGAACTTTCGCCCTTAGTCATTATGCTAGAGCCACCGACTTAGCTTCTGTCCCACGTGAATTGCCACAAAACGATGCCAAACGAAACGCTCCACTTAAGCTTAAGCTATGAATAAATTAAGTAGCCGTCGGTCGACATAGAGGAATGAAGTCACACAGCTGCTGCAGGCTCTGCCAGCAAATCTCCTGTTGAATCTGCACGAAATTTAGACGTCCTTTTCCAAAGTGACCTTTCGTTTGACGGCAACATCAGCTCCATAGTCAAGTCTGCCTACTTCCAGCTACATAGCAGGGCCAAATGAATATTATAGTTTTAATCTTATTAAATTTATATTAAATGTATTATAAATAACTGAAATTTAAAATTAACTAATTTTAATTTTATTTATATTAATAACTAGTTAATCTCAATAGCGACTTAACTCTAAGTTCTCTGATAGTTCTTTGTATGTACCGTATCACAGATTTGCAGTCTTTGCACTCACTGACATCTCCGACTGACTTCGCCACTGTGCCCAGCCTTTCGAATACCTCCGCGCTTGGCAATATTGGACAACTAAATAAAAATAAGGCTAGTCGTTTAGATCCTGCCCCGTTAACTTTCCTATTATGTGAAGTAAGTTCGGCGAGCTTGACAGCGATAGAAAATCTAACTGTTACGAGTTTTCGCGAGTCAGCGAGCGTAGTACTTGCCAGACCTCGCCCTTGACATCAGATTCGTCTACTGTCTTCGTCTTCACGTAATGTGGGCACGTTATTGCCAAAGCAGATGCAATCAAACGATCACATTTCCCCCTCCAGCACTGACCTTGTTTTATAATTTACAGCAGAGGAGCTTTGCCAGATCAGGTATTGCTCCCACGAGAGCACGACAGCCAGACTGTTTCAACCGTTTTCGACATTGTGCCTACATTAAGGCAAATCCTTGTATTCAGTGACCTTTACCATCTGTTAGCAAAGAATAAATATGCAGTTGGTCTGGTCTGTCGTGAAAGGCCGAGCTATCACATAACGTGTCTAACAAGCACTAGCCCCGGGTTTAACATCCAAGCAAAGGCGAAATCATTTATCGGGTTGAAACGTCGCTTCCTCGGATTGCAACAGCTCACTTGTGCGACATCCACCATCCTCCAGTGGGCTTTTTTACACCACGTGCTTCTCGATTTCCAATCGTTTCGCTGTCTATTGCATTAAGTTGTAATATTCTGCTGATCTGACCTCCAGCTCGTAAGCACCGATAGTCTGGGACTGGTTTGCGGCTTCTACCATTGCCTGTATTAATTGCACCATCGACGTGTGAGCACCGACCTGGCTCAGCTTGTATTGCACCCGAATGGACTTTGATATTGTCTAATTTTCGTTCGATTCTTTATGACCTTCCTTATCCGACCAGGAGTAGGACACTCCACAAACGTCTTTGTTGTCTCTCCTGTGTTTTGGGTCAAGCAACATGCAATTCGAAGCTCAAATAGTGTGCTTGGGGCTGTTATATTTCGCATCAGGACCATGATTCTCAGCACTTTGTTGAGCTAGTAAAATACTTTGGTGACGAATCCAAGTATGATCTGTATGCCGTGATCCGACACTTGGCTAAGGCAGAGTGTTCGGCCTATATCAGTTGCCGACCACGGCAGTTTAATTTCGACTCTGCGAAATGACCTAAACCAGAGAAGACAAAGCAGTTAGCCACTATGTCTGCTCGGATGCAAGAAGTCTTAAAGAATCATGGTAGGTCGACATCACATTTAATGCTGCACGCAACACCAGACTTGCTTCTTTTTGGTTTGTCTCTAGTAGACAATCCTCTTTTTACATAAACCGACCAGCAATCACATCAGATGCGGCCACTCTGTTTATTTTGCGACGGATTTTTTTGAAAGATTCCCTATAAGAATCTGCATTTTACTCATTTTCTTTGGCATGCACTACATTCTAGACTATTAAAGAATCTGGAAAAAATGTAATGCTCACATGGCCCTATACAAACGACACATTAATATTTACATTACACACTGTAACTTTATAAAGTTATAAATGTGTTCAAAAGCAAAAATTTTGGTAGTTTCTGTTTTTTCCCTCACATCGAGGTGCACCGCACATTTGTAAACTGTCAACTTTCTGTCCACTATGGTCAAACGACAATTGCACAGTCATGATAAAATAGCACACCACAAAAAAACTCAAGTTTATGGTCATGCCGTATGCGCACATCCAGGCGCCACATTAACTGAAGAACGCTATTTTAATTATGGCGCGTTGCTGTGCATGTTGCTGTACTATGACTGGAATACTTCGGTTGGCTTAAACTGCTTAGCAAAGGAACAAGTGCTTGTTGCCTAAATCGAAGTCGCAGATGAGCTTCATCTGCATTTGATGGTTGAACCATCAAACCAATGCGGGAAAACAAATGTACACAAAATAAATTTAAACATCTACGGCTACGGCATCTGTTTGACAGTAAATATAACCACGTGCGCACACACGCGTGAGTGTGAGCGCACCTTTACATGCACGCGTAAATACACATACGCATTACGACAAATAAAAAAGCACTCTACATACGTACAACAAGAACAATAGCACGAAAAGAAATCCACATAACGTCATGAGCTGGCAGTTACGAGAGAATGTACAACAGCTATCCCCTGTTGATTCTTGAAAAGGTATGCTAACTTTGGCTGAATCCTGTGGCCTAGGTGTACATTGGTTTCTAACCAAATCGAACCAGACCATTGCACAACGAACCAATACTGGAATGACGACGAACGGGCTGCACATCGAACAGATAAGATGACTCAGCATTAACCTTACTGGTAGTATGTGTTGTACATACCAAGCTGAACTAGATGCTAGAAACATTAGCTCGTTTTGCATATGATCATACGGAGTGTGATATAAACCAACGTCTTAACTCCACAGAAAAAAGTTTCAGGCTTGCTGAATGTTTGCTGGTTGTTGCCTTTAACTGTTAGGCAAAGCATTGAGATCACCCAAAACCACTGTCTAAACCGGACAAAAACTTCCAGTACAGCATAAGTAACGCAGGGAATGTGAATATGAAGGCTCGTTGAGCCTAAACTTATGGGGTGCCCCCCACAGCATGCAGCTCGCGAACTCTTGTGAGTGACCCGGCTAAGACACACATGTCTGAAAAGCCAGATGTGACATTCACGAACACCGACAAGGATAATATACTGTGTTGCTCTTGAGGCTAACTTTGGATACACCGCGAGAGCGGCTCGAGTGCATGCACAACTACTCACAAAAGACAGTACTCACACTGGTGAGTCGGCTCACAATTGCACACAGGCATGATGCATATGACATCAGCAAAAGCACAAACTAATTTAAACTGTCTTATTTGAACGTGCAGCGACGGCTGCTGCTCACGAGCTGCTCATTTCGATTCACACTGCTGCCCGCTGCCCGTCCGGAAGACGAGGCCCCGAATAATGCCAAGGTCGGACGCAAGGGTTTACTGCAGTTTCGGCTCACAAAAATTAGAACGCATTAATCTTCGCCCAAATTTGAGTTTCTTATAGCGCGCACAATATTAATACTTATTCGTTTCTGTACGCAAGCCATGTATTTCTGCGTAGAAAAACCAGCTCGGCTGCCGGGCATGGCGACCGGCGCACGCCCGCGGCTGCAATCCGCCGCGCTGTGACACGTTTCTGGCTGTTAATTTTGCAGCAGGACTCTTCCTATGTATGTTTCTTAATACATTTACACATAATCAAACTTATTATCTCTACCTAATAAAGACGTGCGACGTGGATTTTGAGATATTAGCGTACATTGCCAGGCTAACGGGTGGTCCGCGTGTTTCAGCTCGTACAGCGACAAATATTAACTTAAATGGTCGCCCTTGTAAGAAACTCTTTTTAAAAAAAGACTCGAGAATAGTTAAACTTCACTGCGAAGACGAAAGCTTGTTAGTGCCGGAGCCTGTGTTCTCACTTCCAGTTTTGAGCTGGGCCTGCTTCCCTGACTGACAAATGTGGCCGCGAGTGGACAGCGTATCTTAAGAGCTCATACAGTCCCTAGCAGACTGACGAAATGTGGTGAACAGTGTATTCATTTACCGTTAACAGGCTCAAGGATTGCAATTCATTCGCTTTTGCGACACGTCCATTCAGCAACCTTAAATGGTCATAGCGGCATGAACTTGGTTGACGTGCATGTGCACGAGTTGATTCAACGGTCTCATTTTATATAGCGGCAGAAACGCCTTCACGTAACAACGCCACCACTTGCAGTGGTCTATACAGGATAGACTGCCATGGAGAACTCGAATCCACGACCCGGATCGGGAAGAGCGAGAACCCTATACTCGGACTAAGACCCAGGGGCGACATTGCATTCACCATCATGTTGCAAAGTAAATTTATGGAATTGGGGCAGAAGAAGTCATGTAAACATTATAATGTGTAAATTACGAAGCTCTCTTGTGGCAGAAAAGCCTGATGACAAAAATTCGTCAAAAAGATAGAAATCATGAGTTATGCAAGCAGACCTTGCCGTCGTTGCAACGCAGGGGCCTGCGACGTGTTGCCGTGACGTCACTGCACTGTCGACATCGTCGCAGACACAAGGATCCTAATATGTAGGCAACATGACCTAGAGTCGGTAAACAGTCTGACAAATCGTATCGCCGATACCGTCAGCAATAGGATAGCAGAAAATGAAAGCAGCTTTTCCCGAAGCAAGCGTCCGTGACTTCAATCGCTTGTGCAGTTGCAGTCCCGGTGCAAGTTACGGCATTTACAGGCTACACAGTGACTGCTACTGTCTCAGGAAGGACGGCCACTTTCAATCCCAGCTAGTGCGTTATGTCTTCGAAATTGGCTATGCTTTCCAAGTACATACTTGTATAATGCACTTCGGTTACGATACATTGCTTTGTAACAGTGGATGAAGTGGATGCAAACGGAATATAGACAGGTACATTATATCCAATGTGCAGTATAAATTCAGTTTGCAAAAACTGTCGTCTTAGGGAACAGACTGGAAGCTATCCGCCAACCTGCAAAGAATAGCAGCAAGCAATAAGTCAGCTAAGTCGAGCTGGTTCGCAGGTGCTCGAATAGTACCGGCCAAAAGAACACGTGCAGACCAGCACCAGCATAACTGGTATCGATTGGTGACCAGCGATTTGTGACCAATTCGCGATAGCTCATGCGAAGACCCGTGAAATTAAGGAGTTGAAAGCCTGAATCAAAACGTAATTCGGGAAACGGAACACCGAGTTTTTTTTACAAAGTCTGTCAAGGCTAAGGTATCAGTCACCTGCACGTTATCGGAAGCCGTTATCGATGCTCAAACGCGTAAAATCCTATAAATCAGGATTGACAAGCCTTACGTCGGGCTTATCAGTTTTACCACACGGAATTTCAAATACAGCCCTCATATTTGCTAAATTATTCGTTTTATCGCTCGTGACATTCTCTAGATTGATATCAGTACGTTCAAGCCTTTTACCATCATTTTGCGAACTCGAGCTGTGACTCCATGTCGCAGTCTTGGCGTATATTGGCAGCGGACGACCGCTTATTAGCCACGGTATTTCCGGTAGACATGTCTAACTTTTGTTTCTGACGTAGACGCCTCATCCTCCAGCAGAATATCCATACTCTCAAGACTAGTACGTCCAAATGCTGCTGCCTAATGCTGTACGGACACCAGTACTGCAGCCTCGAAAACTCCGCGGCATGAGCTTTCATTAATAATTCGCTTTAGTTCAAAGCAATTGTCTCCATCAACCGGTTAGTTTCGTTTCAAGCAAAAGTTCAAATTTCGCACACAGGTTCAGCGGGGGATTTTTCCTGATTCCCAAAGCTGGGCAGAACTTGCAGCCACTTCAGCGTTCAGACACTCTTGCGAGTATGAAACTAAATCAAGCAACAACAAAAAATAAGTGCTTCTTTTCAGATTCAATGTTCACCAATACTTAAAATAAATAATAAAATAATACGATTTCATAAATAGTAGACAATAATGAGAACCGCAAATGATAGTCGGTTGCAATACGCCTCGTCTGGCACTGGCGCGTCTGAAAGCCGGCGTCGTAGTCAAGTAGACATCTCTTCACGCTATTGATATGAACTTTGTATCAAAGTCACGAGCGCCTCTCGCGGCCCCCGGACTGGCGCCGTTACGAGAGCTACGTTTGCGGCCTTCGGCCCAGTACGGAAGTAACGCCGCGCGTTGTAGCATTCCTTTTCTCCTACTCTGATATAGCTAAAAACTGGTGGCGGAGTTGCCGTTCGTGGCATCGTAGGCGGCATCGGTGCCAAGGGCTCGCTGCGGCGAGGCCGATGCAGACGAGTCAGTCTGTAACGCGAGCAGGTTCGTACCTTGACCTTTCTATGCGATCGTTAGTCGCGGCAGCAGCCACGAATTATGCCCGAAAAGAATCCGCGGTAGCTGGATTCGCGTCAGAAGCAGCTTGGCTAGTTTTGCTGCAAGTAAATCGTTCAGAGCTCTGTAGGTAATATTGGCCGCTTGCCCACATCTTCGTTAAAAAATAATAATAATAACACATTTGCATAGCACCATTTGAGAACTTTATCTCTTCTAGGCACTTTGCATAAGCGCTAAAGTAAGCATAATCGAATGACTATTTGATGAGCCACGATGGCTCACTAGGAGAGGCGGTTGCTTTTCACGACGTCGGTCCCGAGGTCGTGGGTTCGAATCCTGCGGTGGGCGATCCTTTATCGCCACTGCAAGCGGTGGTGATAGTCGTAAAGACTCTTCTGTCGCTATACAAAAAGAGGCTGTTAAATCAGCTAGCATTTTTTTAAATGTCGTTAGGTCAGGGGATGTCGTGACGCAAGTCAAGCTCGTATTTAAATTAAATTTTAATTTAAAGCTCGTACGAGGAGTACCTAAACAATCAGAGAAGCCACACTTCGCTTCGCGATGCCCGGAAGTGGTGTGGCATGGCAACTGCGATGCTCACGACGCACAAGCGAAGCCGAAGAGGTTTGCACCGTCTATAAGCGCCCGGTTGCACAGGCCGGTCGACCAGCGAGCTACAAAAGTCAGACAGGACTGTCACAAATGCACTGATCGATTTAGATGCAGCATCCCTGTCGTGTGACATCGCTATTGTGGTATATATTACTATCTGCATTTATTGCTAGTATTATACCGTTATCCGCTACTGATCTTACGTCACTATACAAATGGGGCTGTTTAGTCAGTCAACTTTTTAATCGTGTTTTTTCTATCAGCCTTGACCTTTTTTCTTGGCCGTGCGTGGCCAGTTCACTTGGCTGTCAGGGCATCGCTTGCTGCATTGGGATGGGCGGGGGAGTGCATGGTGTTATGATGTTGCGAAACCTCACGGGCTAGTTGATCAGCGGCAACGATGGCATAATACGAGAGGCATTTGTCGCCTCGGTCCTCGGCTGCCTCCGTCGAGTAGGACAGCAGTATACGCGGCGGTGTAAGTATATATACATATATATTACATGTATATATGTATAATACCGGAAGACAATTAGTACATTAAATTATAATTATAACTTTGTTTATTAGTTATTACAATTTTTTTTATTATACTCGTTAATTGAAATTAAACAATGCAAAATCAGATGTTCTCACAAGTAATTAGCGGTGTGACTTATGTGCGCTTCTTCCCTTCTTTGAAATGTCATCCACTGTCGAGATGCCTTCGCCTTGGACCCGACCGAAAGAGTCGGTCTCAAATATATGAACGGCCTCTGTGCCAGCAAAATGTACCTAGACGCCATTTTTACCATTGCCCCGTGTCGTGTTGACTCATCTACGCTTTTCTCTTGAAAAACTCCACAAAACTGAGTTTCGGGGAACAAGGGATTTCGCCCCGCTAGTGAATAAGGCTTTCTTATTCTGCAGGCCTTCTCGTGTTTATACATTGTTACAACGGGGTATAGCGGCTACCCTATAGGGACTACGGTAGGTCACGCGATTACTTCCCTGTAAGCATAGTCTCCTTGTTAGCATAGAAAATCGCCCAACGAAGGGTCAGCCCGCTCGGACAGAGGTTCGACTGCATATACAGTACGCTCACAGATGCATTCCAATTTACTATCGCCGCAATCGATGGGCGCCGCGTAGGATCACTCCCTCTCTGACTCCGACAGGCGCAGAGGCGGCCCCCGAAAGCGGCGGTTCGCGCGGACTTCGGCCCGGCGCTGGAGACGCCGCGCTGCCGTATGACCGCTACGCGGAGGAGGCCTTCTCGTTTGGATAACGATGGTTCCAAATATGCACATACCCGTGTATGAATGTGTATAAATGCGTACATGCGTAAACCGGCCTGAGTCCAAGCCATGTCGGAGCCGGACCAGCGTGCAGCAGCGAAGCGCCGGCATATCATAAGACTACGCTATATAATAACATGTGCACGTATATTTACATGAATATGCAGGGTACGTATGTGCACATATTACATCCACGCATGCGTCTATATTTACTTGCGTACATACAGCGTATGCGTGTACTTTATACATTTGCCGGTTTATAGGCGCATACACGTACAGGTATAAGTGTAGCGAGATTCTAAGTGAAATTTTGTTCTCAAAGATCGATCTTGCTTTATTGTCGTTGGATAGGAAATGTAGTGAGCACATGCAGCACACTGAGTGGATAGCGCAGTTAAGCGGGCTTTGAAGTGTCGACGCGGGACGTGTCGGTCCGATCCGCGCGGCTACAGCCTCGGCTCACAGCGACAAGAGACGCCGCGGCGCGGTCCTTCCGCTCGCCGCCGCCGCGGCTGCCGCCGACTCACTCCCAGCCAGCCCAGCCGTCGGCGACTCGCTACGGTCAAGGCGGCGGCAGCTCTTGAAATGAACTTTTGACACCGGGAAACCGGGAAACCGGCGAGGGTTAAGCAATTATTTATCGGGTTCGCACCGAGCGACAGCCCGACCGACCGCGGACGCAGGTGGCGGCCGCCGTGCCCAGGTGCGCCGTGCTTACGAACTCGGACGCCCGCCGATTAGCGGTGCGCCTGCATCTGTCAGTGCACAGCGCCGTTAGACCGTCATTAAGCGCCGAGCGCAGCGGCCTGTGGGAGTGGTCTCCCTCTGAGACTGCCGATGGACTGTGCGAAACGACTTAGCGCGCGCGCACGCGCGCCGAGTTGGCTCGGGCTGGCGTCGACGGACGCGCATACGCAGCCCGCGCGGACGGTCGCTCGCTCGCGCGCGCGTCGCGACTCGTCGGGCTCACAGAGTTGGGCGCCTCGCGACCGCCGCGGCAGAGCCTCTGCGAAGCAAAAGCCTGCGAGCAGAGTACGAGCGTCGCGGCGAAGGCGACTCGGCTTCGGCGTGCGGGTCTCGCTTCTTACGTCACCCGGGGCGCGCGATGGACCGCCCTAAAGCCGACGAGTGTCGCGCTGCGAAAGCGCTCGCGACACTCCCTGAATCGCGACAGGTCTCTTAAGTTCGGGTGGCGGCTGGAGGGCACTCAGACGGCTAGCCGTTATCTCCCCCTGTCTTTCTCGCCCATCTCTCGCTCGCTCGCTCCAGCTACCTGCGAAGACACTTCTATCGACTCATCAGCTGAGCTTTTTAAATAAAAACGAGGAACGGCCGTTCGCGCGCGCACGAGAGAGAAAGAGGAGGGGGAACTTCCGATTTCGCGCCCACGTCGAGGCGGCGACTGCCGCCGCCGCGACGATTCACTCTCTGCGAGCGGCGCCCGGAGCTCGCTCGGGGCGCCTCGTCTCCAGCAGCGGGGTCGCTCTCGGCGGCTCCCGGACTAATATCGTACTCATTTCCTGTCGCCCGCGACCTGCGGGCAGCCGGGCCAGCCGCAGTCGCCTTCGTTTTGATGGCCCTCTAACGGGCGGTGGGGGGGGGCTCAATAAAAAGGCGGATGTGCGGATTAGGCGACGAGCGGAAGCGCACCGAGGTCGACTGGGGCGACTTGCCTCCCGCTCGCTCCTCCGCTCCTCTTCCGCCAGTCGCGCCGACTCGAGCGGGGACGGCATCCGGACGGCGGCGCGAGCCGGCTCCAGCGTCCCGGGTTTGAATCACGACGCCCGCCGTCGTTTCTTGCCTCGCGCTACGAGTTGTCGATGACCCCGACAGAGCTACGTGTACGCAGGACGTACGCTTTGAAAGAAATCTAGTTGCGTCTCGGGGCTCAATCCAAACATAATCCTAATATTTTTATTATTATTAATACGGCTGGGCCAAATCATTGCCTTACACTCTCGGACAGTACGACGCACTGGCGGGCGCACGGTTCTCCGGTGGCAAACTGGCTTGCGACGCTCGCTCACGACAGCTGGGAGCCGCTGTTACCGCCGACCGGCACGTTCGTAGTACGTGCGAACGCGTCGGCACTCGCGGCGGCCTCGCGCCGCTCGCGAGCCCGTCGACCGGGGCCGGCCCGCGCGCACTGCGTCGGGCATGCGCCGCGCGCGCAGCGCACGCTCGTATCGGTCACGCGATTCGTGTCTATCGGTCGCCCGGCGACTGCACAGAACTGCCAGTGCGCTAACTCGACGCATTCTCAGGCGTCCCGAATTACGAAGGCGAGCCTAAAATCGCCCTCTTCCCAGGGTAAAATGTCGCCCAGCGGCCGCAGCGCGTCGCGTGCGACCTCGGTCCGTGCTCGCCGGGTCGCTCGACTCCACTCGATCGACTCGCCATCTCAGTCTCTCTCGATTCGTCTCAGACTCTCTCGATTCGTCTCAGTCTCTCTCGATTCGTCTCAGACTCTCTCGCGATTCTTAGGCGCCCGAAGCTCGCGGAGCGTCAGAGAGCGCCCGCGCCGCGTGTCGCCGCAGGTGGCGCGCGAGCTCGCGTCGGTGCGGCGACGGCTCGATGCCGTCGCCCGATTTACACCCGGCCGCCGCCGCCCCCTGGCGAGTGGCTGACTAAACGTTGCTACTTTGAGCGACTGCTGGGCGGCGGCGGCGACGACGGCTGCTGATGCTGCTGGGCGGAGGGAGATTAGCTGGCTGAGACCGATACACTCCGCCTGACGCCATCTGATAAAGGGCGGCTCAAAAAGACGAAATACGCGACCGCGATAGCCACCGCCGTCGGCCTCCGCGTCGCGCCGACGCAGAGCCGATTCAGAGCGAGCGACGGGCCACGCCCGCGCTGGTGCCCTCCCTCATCCAGCCAGTCCCCCCCCCCGGCGGCCGCGCGCTCCAGCGGCCGGCTTTTTATCGGCAAACGTCGCAGCGCGAGCGAGCGCTGGGCCGCCGCGACGCGAGTTCAAAACGTCCCCGACGGGCCTTAGCGGCACTCGTCAGCAGCAGCAGCAGCAGCAGCAGGAACGGCGCTGAACGTCCGCTAAGATAGTCATTAAGCAACCGCCAACCCCAACCCCCCCCCCCCGCCCCAGCGCCGCAGCCGGCACTGGCCCGCGGGCTCATCGGATAGAGAGCTAGCCGGCCTTACACAACGCGTCCATTGTGAAGCCGCCGGTGGCGGTGGCGGCCAAAGTGGGCTCGCAGGGCAGGCCGTATCATATAACGACTTTGCAGCCTGTCGGCGTCCTGCAGTTACCATCAAAGCGGCCCGCGGTTCGCGAGCGGCCGACGATCTGGCGGCGGCGGCAGTGGAGGCACCGCCGGCCCGAACTGCTCGGCGAAGGGTCGGCTCGCACTTAGGGCGCGGTGCCCCGCCGCCGGGGAGGCGGGCGACACTAAACGACCCGAATAATAATAATGATGCATTGCAAAGCGCCCTGATAGCACGCGATGTCCTTCGTGACGCCGAGAGATCTTCCAGCTTCGCGCAAGCGAAACGCACGTGCGCCAAGCTGCAAGTTCCCGCGCGCATCCGCCCGAGTCCGGAAAGGCACGATCCGGCAGCAGTGCACGTACGCGTGCGCGCACGGCCTGCTCGCGCGGGCACGCAAACTCTTGAGCGCGAGCAGGCCCGGCCCTGAAAAGAGCGTTCTCGAGTGGGTGGAATCAAATTCAAATTCTGAAGAGCACGGCCAGCTCGGCTTCGACGGCAGGCTTAATGGATCGGAGCCATTAAGTCCCGGGCGCCGCGGCTTTGTGTCGCATTGTTTCGCTCGCAAAAGGTCGGCGACTCGCTCGGCGGCAGATTGTCCTCCGTCGCCGGCGTCGCGAGCCCAGCTTGAAAATAGCGTGAGAATTAGCGGGTCGGGCTCCCCGACCGTCATCCCGTAGACAGGATGGCGCGAAGGCCACTTGCGTCCGCCGGAACGCCCCTCTCTCTCTCTCTCTCTCTCTCTCTCTCTCTCTCTCTCTGTCTCTTTCTCTGTCTTTCTTGTTTCTCTCTAGCCCGCCCGCCGCTCCCGCCGCAACGATCGTATTTCTGAAGGAGACAGGCCGAGTCGAGCGTCTTTTTCAGATATACGCTGACGGTACGCGATCGCTGCCGCCGATCGCTGCAAGCCGCAGCTCGCTCGCACGTACGTCGACTCGCTGCGTACTAGGGAAGTGCTAGTTCGCTCGCACGTACATCTGCATAAAAGCGGCGCGCCCAGCCGACAGCAACGTCGCCCGATCGTTTCGCGGCCTTCGTTTGCAGATCGCAGCGCGCAGCCACTAACGACTGCGGTCGCGCGTAATCGAACGGGCACGCGGTCGCACTCGGGTGGCTAGGCGAGGCCAAAAGCAAGCAAGTCGCTCCACTAACCGACGTGCGTGGTCGGAGCGTGCAAGCGCAGTCCGCTGGTCCTCGCACCTGTCGCTCTGGCGAAACGCTGTGGATGCGACGCGATACGTTTGCGAGGCCGCGAAGGCCGCTCGGTGCGTATAATAATAATAATAATATTGCACTTGATAAAGCGCCCTCAGAGAACTTAATCTCTTTCTAGGCGCTTTACATTTGCGTATCCGATCGCTGGCTTTTCGCTTTCCGAGGCCGCTGAGCGGCCTCGGAAAATGAACGAAGGAGATTCGCGCTCGGTAGTTATCTCACCTTCTTTCCAGCGCATCCGAAATGATCGGAAATAAAATCTTTTTTTTTCTAGATTTAATCGGACTCGATAGCAAATATCATACAATTGTCAGTCACTGCTATTTCGTCGGGTGCTCGGCGTTCTCTCCCACGCTGCGTAGGGAACGCGCGGCCGCTCCCCTCATTTGTGCGAGGCTTTGTGCGCGGCGGCTTTTTCTCGCGGCAGCGCGCGCAAGGAGCGACAGCGGCGCGCGCTGGCGGTGCGCGCATTCGCGCACGTGCGGTTTCCACACCATGCCCGCGCGTAGCGCGCGCGCGCTACGCTGAGAGCGGGCAGTCAGGGCAGCGCGGGCGCGGCGCCGGGCCAGCCGGGATTAAGCCGCCGGTCGACGTTCATCATCCTTAGGGGCGCCGCTCGCCGGCCGACCCGAACGATCCCGCAAAGCCGCCGCCGGCCGGCGAGCGGCTCCAGTTTCACGCCTGAGTCATCCCGTCGGAGCTTCGGAGCGCCGGGCGCCGCTTCGGCGGCCGACGCGGGAGCGGCGGCCGGCATCTGCTGCGGCGGCGAAGGAGCAGGGCGGTCGTTGGGCCGCCGCTCGCCTGCTCCCTCCCTCCCTCCCTCTCTCTCTCTTCTCGCTCCGTCTCTCCGGCGCAGATTTCGCGAGCGCGCGGCACTGGCAATGAACAGGCGACCGCCGTCGCTCGCGCAGAGCGAGCCGACGGAGCGCGGCAGACAAAGGCTCGCGCGCGGCGGCGGCGGCTGCGCGCGAAGGCCGCCGTCGCTCGTTCCGCGGCGGCGGCCAAGGCCATCGGCCAAGGCTTCGCTCCTGCTGCTGCTGCTGCACAAAGCTCATCGCACTCATCCATTGAGGCCGGGCCAATCTGTCAGACGGCGCCCCGCCCCCCCCCCCCCCCCCCCCCGCGGCCGCGCTCCGCACAGGAGGGGGCGCGAGCCAGCCTGCTCGTCGCGGCAGCCGCGTCGCTTGCTGCTGCTGGTGCGAGCAGTCGCCGCGCCGACCGGCGGCGCCGATCCGCTCGTGAATCGGGTCGCCGCGGCCGCCGCGCTCGCTCGCTGTCAGCGCCTGGCATACGCGCTTTGGCGCCGAGTTCGCGCCACAAGTTGGGGCGCGCGCGGCGTACTGATGCCCGGCCCGTCGCCGCTCAAGCTTTCGCGACGCGCTCGCCAAAACGGTCTCGCCAAAGCGTCGTCAAGACGACGGTGCGAGCACGGAAGTGGCTGCGACGTCGCAGCGCTGCCGTTTCTGCCGCGAACGGGCGGCGGCGGGGAGGGTAGGGGCTGGTGACGGGATCGGGCACAAGTTCAAGACTGTCGTCGCGATTGAAACTTTCAAATAAACTCGCCCGCCGCCGCTTTGCGCGCCCAGCCTGCGAACGGCGCGGCGTCCGCCGCCGCCTTTTCGCAGCGTTCGTGCGGCGTCGCCGGTGAATGGCCGACCGCCGGGCCCCCTGCGGCCGCCGCAGCCGCTTCCAGCGCACGCCGGGCCTGACCGAATCGCTTGCCCGGAAAAGCGGCAGCGCGCCGCCCTACTTCCCGCCAGCAGCTCGGTCCTCGCGCTCGGCCGCACCAGTGCGTTCGGAAGAAACTCGCGGTCGCCCGCAGACAATGGCGGGGCGATGCCGCCGCCGCCGCCACTTCGCCGTCGCGACGGAATAAGTCGCTAAGCGAACGCGAGTCGCTGTGCGAGCGCGAGACAGCGCCTGCGGCCTTTCGTATTTCTGCGGCATCCGTCGCCTCTCTTCGCTCGCGTGCGCGCGCGGTGACGAATCGTTTGGAGGAGGCGGGAAGCGGCGACAGGAGCCGTGCGCCGGCGATGCGACGACGACGACGACCGTTTCACGATTTTACGCGGCCCCTTCTTACCGGCCTCGTCGAAGCCTCATCGTC
This sequence comes from Cristatella mucedo, assembly GCA_009760855.2. Taxonomy (NCBI): domain Eukaryota; kingdom Metazoa; phylum Bryozoa; class Phylactolaemata; family Cristatellidae; genus Cristatella; species Cristatella mucedo. The sequence goes on from WPIO01000056.1 coordinate 586,110, forward strand.
GCAGCGCGGCGCGCTATTTTTTAACAGGAATATGCCGCCGGGCGGTGGGCGGCCGACGCTGCGGCGACCGCCGCCACCCAGTCCCCACCCAGAAGCCGCGCCAGCGCCACCTACCGGTGGCGAATCTCCGCCGGCGGCGCTGGCGAGTCTTGGTGGGGTGTGGCCGGGTTCCGGTGCTTGTTTTCTTGAATTGTGATTGGTTGACTTCGCCTTCTCGAACCATCTAGAACGGGTGAAATCAGGCGACCGACTGTCCAGTTCCGCCGTCAAAGGTCGCCCGCAAAAGCGTATATAAGAGCGCTCGCTGCTCTACAACGGCCTCTTCCGTTCAGCCAGCCTCACGACTTCGGTGTGAGCTGTCTGGACGGTCGGGCAGGTTAGGGTCGGTGCCGCGGGCCGCTATGCTTCGCGGCGCCATATTGGTCGCGTACCTGTGCTGTTTGTGTTCGCTTTGCGTGTGTGTGTGTGTGTGTGTGTGTGTGTGTGTGTGTGTGTGTGTGTGTGTGTGTGCATACACCGTCGTGCTGCTGCTGCGTAAGCGACTGTCTCTCGTTGTAGACGTTCCGAGCGCCTCCTCGTCGGTTGCGGCGGCGGCGACTGCTACTGTGACGGCGGCGGGTTTTTGATTGCTGCTCGCAAAGGTTTCCTCGACAACGTTTGTGAGCAGCACTCAAAGACCGGCCCTCGTTGTCTCGTCCGTGCTCCAGCCAAGGCCGCCGCCGGCGGCGCTCGGGCCGGCGCCGCTCGCTGCTCCGTCCGTCCGTGCGTCGCAGAAGTTCGCCGTGTCGGTAGAGTTTGCCGCGTGTCGCGGGTTTTTGATTGCTGCTCATAGAAGGCTCACACGACGACGTCTGTGAGCAGCACTCAAATGCCGGCGTTTCGCTCGAACGTTCGCCGACGCCGCCGTCGCCCGCCGCGTGCTGGCTGAGCTGCCTTTTGATTACTGCTCATAAAGGTCTCAAACGATCACGTTTGTGAGCAGTACTCAAATACCAGCCAGCCGGCGCTTCGCCGCAGCCGCCGCCGCGCGCTTACTCGCCGCCGCGGTGCAGCGTTCCTTGTTCGCAGTCGCTGTTTGCCCGGGCGTTCGACGGACGGCCGAGGCGACGGACGAGCCGCAAAGTGACCGACCGACCGAGCGGGCGACAGACGACGCGATACTGGGACGTCGGAGCCGCCGGCAGCCGCCGCTGCTTCGTGCTCTGCCGCTGCCTGTATTTTGTCATAGTTAAGCCGTCCAGCCGTCGGTCGACTGGTGTTGGCCGCGGCTGGCTTTTGATTGCTGCTCGAAAAGTGAAGAGTGCTCAGTTTTTGAGCAGCACTCATTAGCTAGCTGCGGCGCTAAGCTTGCCGTCGACTCGGCCGCCGGCGCGTCCCGTGGTTAGGAGCGAGGCTGCCTGCCACACCGCTGTACGTTGAGTGACGAATAAAAGCTGTATCTGTGACACTACTTCACCTGTGTTTGAAATCGCGTTGCATGCGCAGCAGCTTATAGCTAAGCGCAGAGAACGGGAGACAGCCAGAGAAGCAGCAGCAGCAGTACATTAGCCTGGGCGGCAGGCTTGGCTGCCGCGTGCGAGGCTGGCCCGGGCAGACTACTGCCCTTAGGTTTGGTGTGCTGGCCAGCGGCAGCTGACAGCTTGGCACAAGCTGTCAGCTGCTGCAGCTCCCACTCTCTCAGCTGCCGCCGCCACTCGTACGGAGCGCTTCTCGACAGTCGCGGTGCTGCGAGCGGCCGTCAGGCAATCGCGGCCCGCCGAGTCAACGACCGTTCGGTCGCTCGACGACCAGCCATTGGCTCTAAGCTACGACTGGGTGGACCGCGAAGGCGTCAATCAAACGCGCACACCCCCGCGCCACCCAACTCCCCGCGGCGGCGCGCCGCCTGCGTCGGATATTCAGCTAGCTCGGGGCCGCAAGGCGAGCGCTCGCAGCGTTCCGTCGCGCGGAGAACGAGAAAAGTTGGAACCAGCGACGTTAGACGGTGTCCCCTGGCGCTGTTGCAGCGCGGACGCCGCCTGTACGAGGGGAGCGTCCGCATGCAGCGGCTGCTCGTCCTCGAAACGCATCGCAGCGGCCCTCGTCCCGTCGATGGCGGCGGCGCGAAGCGGGTGCAGTCGACGCCGCAGCTGCGGCGTCGACACGAGCGAGACGAGCGACAATGGGGGGCGGGGTGGGGGGTTAGGAGGGGATGGAGCGTTCGCCTCAGTCAGCGTCCTTCCTCGAGACGAAGCTTCGCGACGCCAAGAAGCCCGTACGGCTAGCTACTAGCGGACGCCCAATGGAAGCTGACTGAGGCAGCCGCTACAGCGGGGGGGGGGGGGAGGGGGGGGGGGGGGGGGGGGGGGGGGGAGGGGTGGGGATAGAATGGCTCAGTGGTCGCGACGGAGGCGAGCCTGAGAAAGTCGTCGGCGTGCAGTACGGCCGGCTAGCCAATAGCGAGGATACTACCGCGACGAATTTCGCGGCGGCGTTTGCCTGCCTGCACGAATTGATACATGGTAATTGCATTCAGAGGCCGAGGCTGCCAATCCGCAAATTGGCTCAAAGTCTCATCGGCGGCCGCGGTGGGGGGCGTGAGAGCCGCTGCAGGAGAGGAGACGATCTGCAGCAGCCTCTAAATCGCAGTCTCCAAGCGCAGCTACCGTGCTTCGCTTCGCTGAAGTAACGGTCGGCTGATTAAGCAGACTCGTTCGTGTAGCGGCCAGAAGAACGGTGGCGGCTAGCACTCCACCCGCAGCCCGAGCTGCTTGCAATGGGCAATACAGGACTCGACCCCGGGACCAGCGTCGTGAACAGCGAGCTCATTGCACCCCGGTGCTGAGCGGCATGGTAGGGAACAAAATCCTAGCTGAATAAACAGCCTCTTTTTGTACAGCGACAGAAGAGCCTTTTAAGGCTATCACCACCGCTTGCAGTGGCGATAAAGGATCACCCACCTCAGGAATCGAACTCACGATCTCGGGACCGAGGTCGTGAAAGCAACCGCCTTACCTAGTGTGCCATCACGGCTCACCGAGTAATAAATATATTGCATGTGTAGCTGCAACAGGCATTCACACAGATGAAATAAAAAATGAAACGCTACAGCTACGCAGGGTGTGCTTAAAATGGTTTTTCAAATAATGACCTTGACATTCAAGCAGCTTGGGTTCTTGGCACTGCGACCATCTGTCACCCGACCACGACCGCCAGAACCATTTCCAGCACATGTTAAGCACCTAGAAAGGGATTGAGCTCTCTGAGGCGGCTTGTTAAAGTGTGTTGTTAATATTATAATCCGGTCAGCTCCGGAATCCGGGGTCGGGCATGCAGGCCGTAAAGGTCTCGGAAGCATCTAGAAGTGTGAGTAGAGAAGTAGAAGCGTGCCTTTCAGTTAGTGCATCAAACCCTCTAACAAATGCATTCAATATTTTTTTTTACATAGAACGGCAATCATCGAATCCGCAAGTCCGTGCTCACACATTTAGCGTTTTGTCGCTCACTTTTAGGACCCTTCATTCTATGGCTCCAGCCTATCTCTCAGATATACTACCCCATCAAGCCAAGCATCGTACCACCCGCTTTTCGGAATCCAACAGTCTACAAATACCTCGTAAAACCTCAAATCCTTGGAGACCATGCATTTAGTTCGTATGCTCCCAAAGCCTGGAACTCCCTCCCGACCTGCGTCAGAACATCCTCTGACCTGACCACATTTAAACTAAGGTTAGGGAACTTGAAAACACCTATTTAGGACAGCATTTAGTGGGTCCCTGTGATTCGTCCTCTACGTGCTTTTGCGTGCTGACACTGTGCATGCTGCCACTAACCACATTTGCATGCTGACCCTGTGCATGTCACCCCTAACCATGTTATTCATAGTGTTTGTTTATCAAGCATGATATTACT
>WPIO01000056.1:592500-645000 GCA_009760855.2 Cristatella mucedo
GGCCGACGGCCGTTCGGCGCATCCTTGTCGCATCCCGCGGCAGAGGTGGCGAGCGCGCAACGTCGAGCCGAGCGGTCCTGGTTGCCGGCAGTCGGTCGACCGCTGCCTCAGCATCGGGGCGCTGCGTCGTCGTCGTCGCCGCCGCCGCTCACTGAGAAGGCGCACTCGAAGTCGCCGCTCCGCTTCTGCAGGCTGACCCTGTACTCCAGGCGCGATTCGAAGGCGCGGGCGGCGACCGGACGCGGCAGCAAGTACACTGCCTGCCGACAGTGCGTCACCCAGTCGACTCGCTGGCCCGGCTGCAAGGCGATCCGAGGCCCTTGAGTGACGCGTATCGGAGTCGGAATTCGCTCTCCTCGGCGAACGCCACTGCCCGCATCGTAGCCGCCGTCCAGCTCGTACTCCATCCACATGGCCACGCCGTTGCATGTCCCACTCCTGCGACGAGACCGGGTCGCTAGAACGCTCAACTACTTGCCCGCTAGCGATGGCGGCAGCGCTCGCGCCCGCGGAGCGGCGAGGGCCGGCGCACCGCCGCGCGCCCGCGGCCAGGGCGCGCGGCACCCACGGCACGCCGCGCTGCCGCGTCGTCGGCAGTCCTGCTCAGGGGCGCCCTCTTGCCACGCACGGCTCTCACGAATCCAACGGCGCCGGGAGCTGGCGAGCGGTGCGCAAACGTCCATCGTTGACAAAGGCGTGCCGCGGTCCGCGCGCGCCTTTACAAACGAGCCCATTGTGATGGGGCGAGACCGGGACTGGCCACAGAATGCAAGGCCGCAACCCTCTCCACCGACACTTATCGCTGTGACCCAGCCCACGAACCTGCTGCGGCCGCGCGGTGCACCCTGCGCGCGCAGCGCTGCGCAGTGACCCGCCGCGCAAGCCGCCGGCGCCGCGCGCCCAATGGGGGCCAGCCGCCCGAGAAGATGGCCGTCCCATTGGCAGTGACCGCCTGGTCGCCTCGGCGGGGTGACCCGGCACCCTAGCCCGGCCAGCGCGGCAGCTCAGCGCGCAGGCGCGAGCCAGCCCACTCGCACGAGCCCTTCGCAATGGCGGCGGTCGCGTCGCAGGCCTCCGAGGCGAACGGGTAGCTGGTGCATAGCGGCTCCACCGGCGCGACGACCCCGAATGGCCGGTCCACCGGGCCGCGAGCACACGCGGTGCGCCGCCGCTGACCCTCGAGCGCAACGGCTCGGCGCAATGCGGCAGAGGTTGAACGCTCGACGAAAGGATGAGAGGCCTCCTGCTTCGGATGCAGCTAGAATGTCGCGTAAGGCAGTGGTGCAGAACACACTTTGTGTTTGGTGCTACACTTTGGTGCTTTGTCAAGAGCAGGAGATTGCGAGTTGCTGAAGTTTGTCTGCTGTAAGTTTGACCGTATGTCAAACCGGATGTCGGACTGGGCCAAAGCGGTGGCGGAAAGGAGCCGGCCCGTTCTTCTCGCCTCCCGGTCGCCAGGAGCTAGTCCTGGCGCCGATGACGTCGACTAACACGTCGCTGGAAGTGTCGCGCCTGTTGCGGCTGCCAGTCTACCGGACTTCTCAGTGCATGCTGTTTTCTTTCTCAAGGTCGTTTTCGCTGCTGGGGCTGGCTAGGGTGTGGCAAAAACTGCGTCGGGGAAGGAAAACGCCGTGTATTTGCAAGTGAAAAGTAAACGCGAGTAAAAACAGACAACGACCAAAATCGACCGGGGAAATGACCCACGAATCGTCCTCCACTCTTGGTTCGGGTTAAAAAAAAAGACGACCCACGACATTCTTTCCGGGTAGGCGGCCCAGTGCCGAGCCCGAGTCGAGTCGAGCAAACAGGCTATTTGCTCATTCGCCCACGTGATGAAGGGTGGGGGGGGGTTAATGCCGGAAGTGCTCGACGACAGATGTGGTCACCGCCACCGGACCGAAGCTAGGCGTACAGCAAGGCAAATCGGCAGAAGCTGCCGCCAGAAAGATGATGTGGGACCGCTGCCGCCGGAGCCACTTTGGCAGGAGGAGGAAATTTGGCAAGAGTTTACTCGGCATTTCCTGCCACACATAAAATCTGTGCCAAAGCCACCTCGGCCGACCGGCCGGCCGTCGTCTTAGGCGCTGGCTGAATAAAGCTCGCGAGCGAGCACTGGCTCGGCAGTCGGGTGTTTTGCATCGCCGCGGTCTGTGATGAAGAAGCCTGTGATGTCTGTGAGTCCGTGGGTCGACCAACGGTCAGCAAGCGGCCACTAAGTCCCGGAGGGAGCAAAATCTCGGCTGCACCTTCCCATGCGACGAACGCAATTAACACCAAACCCAAGCAATCGACGCTGCGGCAGCGCGGCTCTGGCGGCGTCGTCGTAGCATTTTGTCGACCTGCTACGGTTGCTGGTAGCTCCGAGCGAAATAACAAAGAAAAAAACAGTAAATGCCACAATGCTGGGTCGACGTCTGCTGCTCTGATCCGCCCCAGTATGCGACCTGACATGCCACGGTGGCAATAAATAATCCGACTAATAGGCGTCGATCGGAAATCGCTGAGTCGGCCTTCTCCACGCTCACGGGGCAGCTCGGCTGCAACTTCCACTGCAGGCAGGCAGGCTAATAAACAACAGCTGAGCTTTAAACCGCTGCCGGGGAGGGAGGGAGGGGTACGGGGTGCAGAGTCATACGCCGGCCAAGGCCAAGACCGGCTGGCCGCCCTGCGCTGCTGCTGGAGAGAGAACAATAGCTGATCGTTAGGGTTGCTCAGCTAGCGAGCGTTTAGGGCAGGGTTCAGCTAGCGGGCAAGAGTGCACGCAAGAGGCAGTGGTAGAGAGCTGCACACGGGGACCGACTGACAGGGCGAGGCGACCGAGCGCCGGCAACGAGCTGCCAGCGATCGGCGCGCACTATCGCAAGTCCTTGCCAACCGACCGGATGGAGCGGTCACGCAGCCAGCCACCGCCTCGAGCACTCGAGTGAACATGGCGCCGTGGCCAACCAAAAGCCAAAAAACGTCCAAACGCCAAGACGGCGGCGGCATCAGCAGTACAACAGGCAGACCGGCTCGGTCGACCGTGACGCACGGGTGCCTACGCCTTGCGAGCGAGCAGACAGCCAAACACGTCCGAGCCGCCGGCGGCGGCACTCACCACGCGAGCTGCTGGCTGCCACAGGCGACGGTGGCTGCCGCGCTGGCATCCACGGTGGACGCAAAGTCGAACTCGAGCAGGCGCGCGGCGTCGCTCAGCGCCACCGCCGGATACTCCCACAGCGGCAGGGCCTCGGCGTCGCTGTCGGCGACGCTCCTTGCCTCCTTGAAAGACGAAAGAGAAGTCCCAACGCGAACGCGCTTAGGATGAAACGTGTAACGCCATCACAAAATCAAGCGCATCCATAAGTCGCCATGCAAACGACTAGCGACGACAAATGGCGATCGCATCCGCGATGCTCCGGCAAAATTGCAGCGGGAAAAGGGGGGCCGCCGCCGCCGCAGCCGCACAGTCGGGCAGAAAGGCCCGGTCTTCTGGCCAGCGACTGTTCTATGACTACAACAAGTACAGCTACACTGTCCACGCCGCCCCCTCTCTTTTCTTTTGATGCCGAATACGCGCGGCCGATTAAGCTCTTGCACCGCCACAAGGGCTCGTTTTACTGCGGGGGGGGGGGGGGGGGGGGGGCCTTGACTGCCGGCGCTCATCTCTTCAGGCTCTCACCTCATCCGACTTGAGGCATCAAACTCGATGCCGACGGCTGGTCACGAGCGCGACCGGGAGGCAAATCGGGTGCACGAGTGTGTCAGTGGGCAACCGCAGTCGCTCGCTCCCTGCGGCAGGACAAGGGCAGACTCTTCTGCTGCCACGTGAATGAGGTGTCTGCTGAATAAGCTGTCATCATTTTACTTTGCCACGGCCGAGTTGGCCAAGGAGGAGAAGGAGGAGGGTGAGGAAGGGGAGGAGGTGGGAGAAGGAGGAGGAGGAGAGAGCCGTAGCATCGTGCTCTATCTCCCCGCGATTCGTCCTTTACGTGCTTATGCGTGCTGACACTGCAGCATGCTGCCACTAGCCACACTTGCATGCTGACCCTGTGCATGTCACGCCTACCCATGTTATTCGTGTTGTTTATCAAGCATGATGCCACTCGCCATTCGATCGTGTTTCCTTGGCAGCAAATGTAAAGTGCCTAGAAAGAGATCGAGTACTCCGAGGGCGCTTTATCCAAGTATAGTATTATTATTGTTGTTATCTAGATCGACACCCGTGGGCGGGCGGGCAGCCTTTTGGACCAGGCCGAGTCGCTGCCTCGACGCAGCAGCAGCTGCTGCTGCTTTGCGACGGTCACGTTTCCGCGGGTTCTCTCGGGCCCAGTACTGTGGCCACCGATCTAATGCATGCTCGCACGCGCACGCAATCGCTGCTCACTGGCTGATTCCGCTCGACAGACTGTGCAGCGGCGGCGGCGGCCACCCTGTCAAACGAGCGAGCGAGCACACTCGCTCGCTCGTTATCCGATCGTTATCCGATCGTTATTGGCTGCGGCTGCCGTGAGCGTGAGGCCGGCAGCAGCGAAGGGGCAGCGCACTTCCAACAAGTCCTCGTTCAAATGGCCTTCGGCCGCCTGCCAGCCACCGCAGTCCATCGAAGGAACGAGAGGTGCTCGGTGGACTTCTGACCCCGGCTACGCCCCACTTTTGCGGCAGCTGCAGCAGCAGCGGCTGCAGTGGCTGTGATGGGAGAGGCTGGCGAGCGGTCGACAGAAAAAAAAGGCTGGGGCGGGCAGAGGCCAGGGCGAACAGTGCAGCCAGCTGTGCAGCCAGCATGCTTCGGCTGCCGGTGTGCCGAAGCCGCTGCAGCCGGCTCTAGCACAAAGGCCGGCTGTGGGCCGAGGGACCGCAGAAATTGCTTCCTTGCCGCCGAGATCTGATATCCGGCCGAAAAGCCGCTCTGCGGCAGCTCGAGGGGCAGGGGCAGGGGGTCACCTGGACACGGCTAAGCTGACAGGCCAGGCCTTGTTTGTGTACCAAGCTACAGGCTGAGCTGAGTCATCAGCCGTTCCAGTAAAGTGCCCCCCTACCTGGCCGGTGCAGGCTCGGCCAGCTGGCGCTAGGGCGGCAGCTAGTGGCTGGGCGGCAGGCCCTCGAGAGCTAGCGCCTCACGACAAAAGTCGCTGCTGCATGGGGCAGCACACGCCACCGCTTGAGCGAGCTAGCTGCTGCAGCTGGACAGTAGTTCGGCCGAGGGCAGAATGAGAGAGAGAGAGAGAGAGAGAGAGAGAGAAAGGGAGAGAGAGAGAGAGAGAGAGAGAGAGAGAGAGAGAGAGAGAGAGAGAGAGAGAGAGAGAGAGAGAGAGAGAGAGAGAGAGAGAGCGAGGGAGAGATAGAGAGAGAGATTCAAGGAAACGAACCAAAACTTCACAGACCGCTGCCACAACAGCGTCTTTCCCTTTGCAGCAAATGTAAAGCGCCTAGAAAGAGATTAAGTTCTCTGAGGGCGCTTTATCAAGTACATTATAATTATTATTACTCTGCTGCCGCACAGCATCGCGCGTCTGGCCTGGCGGCGGCGGCGGCTCGAGCGTCCGTGCCCCTCCCCCTCACAGCGGCACGACTCCTTCGGTGTGGCAGGCAGACGTGCTAGAAGCCATTACTTGACGGCTTGACCAGTAAAGCTGAGCTGAGCGAACAGCCACACGCTCGTGCGGGCTTCTCGTGCGGGCTTTGCTTGAGGAGCGACCGACGAAACTCGAGCAGCCGTGACTCCGCTTGCTTGCTCACTCGCTTGCTCACTCGCTCGCTCAGCAATGAAAGCACGAACTACATGACAGCTCCACTGCTTAATGGCTGCAGGCCTTGAAGGCCTTTCGCAAGAGATGATTCTGGAATGATTCGAAAGAGATGTAAGCAACTGCTCAGAGGAGGAGCAGAGCAGAGATGGTTGACTATTGAGGAAACACGAGAGTATTACGACTATGCACGGCCTCAAACTGGCGCAACGAGCTCAAAAGTGCCGTGCCAGAGCTCAGCGGCAGCAGCGGCTGCTGCATCTCTCCTTGCGGTGCATCGTGGTGGTGGTGGCGTGGCGGCCTCTCGGCGCCTTCATCTTTGGCGCCCCACCACTGCCGCTGCTGCTGCCTGCCGAAAGACGTCGGTCAGAAAAACTCGTCGGCCGCCTGGAAGCTGGCCTAGTTAATCGGGCAGCTAGGCAGCATTCACGTGACTGCAAAACAAGATCGGCTCAGTAGCTGCCTGCCTTCAGTCGCTGCTCCCTCTGCTGACTGCGGCAGCCCCTGTAATCCCTCCCCCTCCCCCAATCTACTACTCGTGCAGCAGCAGAGGCCAGGCAGATCCAAGGTCACGTGCAGCAGCTGAGCCACGGGGGGGGGGGAGGGAGGGGGTTGGCAGCTTTCGCCCTGGTTCACGACCAGCTTGCAGCTTCCTGCCACCACCCACCCACCAAAAAAAAAACTGCCATCACTTGTGATGAGCATGAGTGATGAGCCTAGTTTTTCAATCAGGCTGGCCCGTAAGCAGCCAAGGCAGCAGGGCAGCAGTCAGGCGCCGGGAGGGCCGGGAGAGGCCGGAGCCACCATGCTAAGCCTGAAACGCTGGGCGCCAGGGCGTCGAAGTAAGCAGGCGTATCCCCCCCCCAAAAAAACCGGTCGAGTCGGCTGCCGTATGGCGTCGGTAGAGACCCGCAATTATTTTCACGGTCCTCCCGCACGGCATTAGTGGGTTTGGTCGCAGCCGGCAGAGAGCAGCCTCGGCTAATGAGTCAGCCTCCTTTCAGGGACTTGCAGCTGCCTGCGGTCTCCAAAGACTTGATCCCCTTTTTTTCTTTGGGTAACCTCGATGACCAGGAGGAGGAGGAGGGGCAACAGAGTAGGCCGTAGAGTAGGCTATCCTATCTAGCTGCAGAGCCGAGGCCTCCCTCGAAAGCTCGAGAAGGAGGAGCCGGCCTTCGTTGCCTCCTTGCGTTCCTTGTCGCCTCGGCAGCCCTTCCTTGGCCGCGGTGGCGGCAGCAGCTGCCGCAACCGTTAGATCACGTGCAGCAGCAGATTTACTAACTGAGGCACTAGAAAGGGCAGGGCGCGGGCAGTGCCAAAGTGCACGCGATACTGGCTGATGACCGTGAACACGGTGCGCACCGCTTTCTCTCTTTCTTGCTTTCAGGGTTGCCCTGAATCTTTGACTAGAACTCCTGCTGCTGCTGCGGTGCTGCAAGGCGCTCCTGCTGCGGTCCTGCCGAGCTGCGGTGCTGCAAGGCAAACTATGACCAATGCTCGTAAGAATCGTCGCTCTTTGGGCCAGAGGCAAAAAGCAGCCGGAAATGAAGTTAATGAAAACTTCCGGTGACAGACGCCGGTAACGCCTCCGGCTAAGCCGCACGGGACAATGCTGAGGCTAGCAGCGACAGGCAGGTCCAAGGTGTGCGGTTACGAGAAATGCAGGACGCACTTCGGTGTCGGCACAAGTCGCAGCGTCGGCGGAAGGAAGCGGCCAGACAGCCCAAAGTCTTGGCTGCCGTCTTGTGTTCCATAACGGAAAAAACTAAACAGAAGGGGGCCACAGCCGACTAAATTCTTTGAATGTGCCGCCAGCCTTGGCCGAAACGCTGCAGGGCGCTGCGTCCTCCAATGCGTCAGGACTGAGCGGCCTCGGCGGCTGGGCGCGGACCGAAGCCCACGTGGTCGGGGAGGTGGTGCCGACGAGGGTGAGGTTGGTTGCCATGTACATACAAGCACCGGCTGGCTGGCTGGCTGGCAGGCAGAAAGCCTGTCAGATTCCTCGCAACAAATACAAACAAATAACAGCAGGGCGACAGCAACGCAGCGCCCTCGACGACTCCAACGACCCACACCACTCCAAAAGGTCTCGGTCACGAGCAACCTCGCATAGTCCCATAGCTATTATGTCGTAGCGGAAGCTGCTGCTGCAGCCGCCCACTACTTGAACTTGGACGGATGGACGTCCTGCGAGCAGCAGCAGTAGGATGCACTGTCCGATGCTAGCGCACAGGCACAGCTCACATCGCCCCACCCAAAGCTCGCTCGGTGAACGGGAAATGTGCCTTTCCTTCGTCACTCTACGGGGGTGGGGGGTGGGGGTGGGGAGGTTAAGAAGGGGGTAAGGCGGCTCGGCGCCAGAGAGCTGGGTCGCTTTCGTTCACCATTTAAATCGACCGTCACAGCGAGCCACCTCGAGGGGCAGGATCGCTGCTGAATCGACGAATGCAGACAAGTTAAGAATCCAGGGTTTGGCTAGCAGGTCCGAGCATTTCCTCCTCCGCTCAGCCGAGGGCGGCGAGGAGATAGCCTGCACAGAATCAAGGCCATGACACCATCGCAATCGACTGACCACCTGCTGCAGGCAGGCAGCCAGACAGGCTTCCTTTGTTTTCAGCAGCAGTAGTGCTCCAGTGGAAGGCAGACCGCAGTACTTGGCATGCGAGGTCACTCGCGGGTGACCATGTGACAGCAGGAAAAACCGTTCGTGGCGAATCGATGAGAACGGCTTGACCAGGATTGCAGCAATGCACTGAACGTCTCTCTGTGCATGAGCCCACAAAGCCACACGGCGAGCGTCACGACGGAGAGCTTTCTACAGTGCACTCCAGCGGCCTAAGCGCCTTTCGGTCTGCACGCGGTAGCCAAGCAAACTGCATCTAACATCAAACGGAGAGAAAAGAGGAAAGTGAGAAGCGTGAAAGTGAGTCAGCAGCGACGGTCGAGGTAGCGCGCGCGAGTAGCAGCGGAAGTAAGTAGCAGCTCAGGGCATGATGGGAATGATGCGCCACAGTCGGCAGCCAGATAATGGACGTCCTAGAATTTCGGGAGCGAGTTCCACAGTGTCTAGGACCTGCTGAGCGACAGCTTCTGTCGCCGACGGTCTTTAAGCGTACGAATCTTAGGAGATCAGCTAGTACCAGGCCCAACCGTCTAGAACCGGTGCAGAACCGAGAGCACACGAAGCAGCGACCGGCGACACACCCCCCAGCAACATCGACGACGAACAAAAGTTCGTCAACTTGACCGAGCTCGGTCAAGGTCAACAGGTGTATACGCCTGGCTCACTCACAACATCTGTATTGGAGGGGGGGACAGGGGGCGAGATCTCTGTCGGACCGGCGGTCGCACAGTAAGAACCACCTACCAGCTGATCCAAATGCACTCATTTACATAGCAGCAGACGAGCCTTGGCAGCTAGCTATTACCATTGCTAGCAGTATAAAGCACGATAGAGGATCGCCCGCTGCACAGGACTAGAAGCATCCACAACCTGGCTAGCGACGAGTGTACGTACGGATTCAAGGCCTCAAGTGTATTCGAGTCCCCCCCCCCCGAAAATCCTTTAACGTTAGGTGCAGCTGCTCGACCATTCTTTGTGTCTGAGGAAGAACTTTTCCCCCAAAAAAATCAGGTGTAGTGAAACCAAGCCAGCTCTTCACTGATTCGCTATCTTATCCTCCATGAATGTACAATTAAATGTACATTAATAATAATATGATATTTGTAACGTCCAATGTCTAATTTTCCTAATAAATTGGGTAATACGAGTATAATAGTGACCAAATGTGTGCTATTCAAAGTCCAGAGGGGTCTAATAATGTTTAAAAAAAACAATGCTTAGGGGGTCGTGAACAAGTTTTTTTCTGTCTGCTCTATCTACAAAATATCCGATTTATAAATAAAGAATCCTACTTTGCGAAAACTTATTTCGGTTGAGTCTGGCACAGATTAATTGGAGGAACGATTGTATCTAAAAAGAAATTGGCTGGGCATGAAACATTGCTGCAAGATCAAAATGGAGAACGAAAGAGATCACTACCGCCCGACGTGCCACCGTACGCGCCTCCCCGAAAGTCAAGCAAGGTGTCCCCCCCCCTGAACTATACCAGGGATAAGCCACTGTCCATGGTGACAATTGCAGATCTGGTGCTTTGGTCTTCGAAAGGGTCTGGTGGGCGGCAACGACGAACGAGGCTATCTACACTCCGGCTTCAGTAAGAGAATGCTGACGTTTATCTGACTGGGTCCGGTGCCGGCCATATCGGGTAGCTAACCACTATTACAATATTGCCGGCTCTCGTATGGTATGGCACCACCAGAATAAGCCCCACATCTGTATCTAAGGTTTTCGGTAACAATCATAACACCCCACGGCCTGTATCCACTAACTTGTCCACCTAAACCCTGTTTCGATCCATAACTTTTGCCCACCACCAGTTGCGCCCTGACGCTTGCCAGATATGCATGTGCAAACGCACACACACACCAGCACGCACACGCACACAACACACAAACACACACACACACACACACACACACACACACACACACACACACACACACACACACACTAGCCGAAGGAAGACTACGAACACCTAAGCTGCTCCCATAACAGGTAGCAGCTTGAGTGGAGTGGCTGTCCATTAAGAGCAGCTGTGCACAGAATTAAGCATTAAGTACCCGATCACTAACAAGGTCATTAGTCACAGCTGGCGACCAACGGCTCAACGGCAGCTGGCTGGTCAATAGCCGGCTAAGTGAGCAGACCAAAGTTGATAAGTCAATACCATTGACACTCAAGTAGGCACAGACTGGCTACAGCATGGCTGCCAATTTGGGCCTTTGAGTCACCAGCCGTATACTATCGACCGGCCGGCATCACTTGCTCCCACCTGTGACACCAGAGACAATCAGACGGCAATCTGCCTTGCAGCAATCAATGGACCACCGAGACAGACCACCGAGTCTAGCCCGGTGGTCGCCTAACAGGAGGGGGGACCCATATCTGGACACTAGCCAATGCCATCCCCCACCACATCCCCACCCCCCAACATTCCCTGCACGGACTCTCAAAATTGATACGATGACTAAACTAAGCAACAAAACGCCAGAACTAGCTAAACGTGCCATGACATTAGTTAGAAATATTACTTACAAACAGGTGCATAGAAATGCACCTCAATCGCAAATGTATCATCTGAAATGCACCTCAATCGCAAATGTATCATCTGAAGGCCAACTCAGACCTGAGCTACTTGTCTCATGCAGGATAGTTTGAGCTGTCAAGCCTCCAGTACACAGGATTGATCCTTAAACAACTGATCAGTCAGTCAGTCGTACGAGCAATCAGAAGACCAATCAGCTAAACGAGCTGCCTAATTAACCTCAAGATCTCACCGACCTTGAAAATCCCTGCACTGCACGATAATTTGCATCAGAGATGGGGCACTAACTACAAGCAAAGAGAATAGGTAAGGTACTGAAATTCGAAATGACTAGGCAAGCAGCAAAAGGGAATAGCTGACTTGGCCGTTCAATAGATGAAGCCTCCATAGGATATAGAGTCCCTGAAGCATCAACATCAACAACAGAATCAACAACATCAACATCAGAAATCAACATCAACAACAGAATCTCTAGAGAAAATAGCAGATGTGTAAGAACAAGCCAAAGACAAGACCAGACAGGTTAAATTTCATACTTATCTTCTATGCCCTATCATCACTTCCATCCTCGGTCGCCCACCCTCTCTCTCTCTCTCTCTCTCTCTCTCTCACTCACTCACTCACTCACTCACTCACTCACTCACTCACTCACTCACTCACTCACTCACTCACTCACTCACTCACTCACTCACTCACTCACTCTCACTCTCTCTCTCTCTCTCTCTCTCTCTCTCTCTCTGTCTCTCTCTCTCTCTCTCTCTCTCTCTCTCTCTCTCTCTCTCTCTCTCTCTCTCTCTCTCTCTCTCTCTCTCTCTCTCTCTCTCTCTCTGTCTCTCTATCTCTCTTTCTCATTTCCCACCTTTGCTCAGCCTCTGCAACACTCATCTTAAGGGAAAATCTCGAAATGAGATTTGGAGCTCCAGCTGGTGATGCCACTCTGTGAGGATTGCAGTAAAGCACATTCTTCTTCATACTGTAGTCAGTTGACTGTCTAAATGCATAATGCCTGCAGCAGCCAAATATATGATCTCCAAAAAAATATTAGTGTTAACAGTGGCATGTCGTCACGTGACTATAGGCAGATTTCACTAAGAGATGGCAAACGTTGCCTAAAAGAACATTAACGAAACTAAAGCATGGTATGCAACAAAAAGAGTGCCCTGATCGATCTGCATGAATAGACTTGTGCATGGTCAGGCTGAATGCAAACTACCCGATCTCCATGAACGACTTCACGCTAACCCTTCCTAACTCTTCCACTTGCTCACGAGAATCTTGAGTTCTGGCCCGGCTGTGAACAATGACTGGTGATGTAGAAAGAAGCCTGATGGTCTTGATGGTCGCCTGGTTCGTTTTGTGCCCACTTGCTCACGGTGCCAATGCGGGCCTCATGCAGACTGCTCTCGATTTCCGGACGGCGTGTGCCACCCATCGCAGAAGCTGCATCAGCAGCGACAGCAGCAGCAGCAGCGGACTACCGGCAAACTGTCGCGGTGTCGTGTCGACGTCGCTCAAACAAGAATCGAATGCAGGGGCCGAACACCTGAAGGTTTCAGGGTTCAGGTTCCTGCAGGGTTCAGACACGGCTTGACGGAGGCAGCCGTCGACCTGTCGACACATGCCCCTGTTCTAAACTAAACTCCCGAGCTGGTTTGGTCTAGCGGTTAAGGTGCTAGCCCAGACCAAGGTCTGGCTGAGGTCATGGGCTCAAGCCCCGAGGCCTATTTGAAGCGCCTGAATAGAGATTTGGTTCTCTTGGGGCGCTATACAAATGATTTCTTTTTTAAACTCGCCTCAGGCCCGCAGACGTGTGCCCAGCCGTTGGCGCCATGCCAATGTATCACAGATAAACTACCACGACGCTTCACGATCACAACCCATCAAACCCCCCTCAACCAAGCAGCAGTCGATGCTCTGACAGATAACTGTACTGGCGACACACGGCTGAGAAAAAAGGTAAAGGTTGATCGATCGGCCTCGTCCATAAAGCAGCAGAAAAACCGTCTTGGCAGCTCTCACTTGGCTTGCAGTGAGCAATAAACGATCGCCCACTGCAGGACTCGAACCCACGACCTCAGTCGGGAGGATCAAGCCCCTTTCTCATTGGCTAAGGCAGAAGGGGGGCTAGAAGCAGCTGTACAAGAGAGCAGAGGTCGCCTAGCCCACCTAAGTCTACTAGATGCTGCGATAGAGAGTAGATACATAGTAAATTGAGCTTCACTTGACCATTCGGACATACGGGCTTGGCACTTGCACACTCATTTGCATGTGCACACCCATCTGTTCGCGACTCGCGACCTATACGCGTGCCAAGCTATCGACTAACGTTGGCTGAAATGGCACCTTGCATTTGAAGCATGTTCCAAAGGTCGTTTCACGGCTTAATATTCGCCTTGCCTCTTCCATCGAACTGGGTTCGACGCAAAACAGCATCAGTTGCATCGGCCGACGACGCACAAAGGTAAACATGCCCAAAGTGGCGTGCACTGACAACGGGACCGGAGCTGCACTAGCACAGCAACACGAGCTCGCGGCACTTGGGGGGGGGGGAGCTTCGAGGCTATCAATGATGGCAACAGGCAGGAAGGCAGCAGTTAAACCGAGTCTCCAGAGGCTAAACGACTTAACCACCACAAGCCACGAACTTTCGTTAAGGATAGGCCTTCAGATGGGCAATGGCGTCAGGGAGTCGCTGCAACAACGTAAGCTACACATAAACGACGTAGGCTACGCATAAACGACTCGGACGAACGCAAAACTCGAAGGAATGCTCACCTCGATGATCGCATCAAACGGGCTCAGATCGAATCCCTCACACGAGCCTACTGGAGCCCTGATTTTCCAAAGGTCGTCGAACTGCAAGGCCACAGCCATCAGCACAGCTCTGCCCGGCATCACCTTCACATGAGAGGGCAGGTTGGAGTCGATGTACGATCGGACGTACCAGAAGTACAGATTGTCCCACGGCATCAGGGTTGTTCGGAAGTATGGCTCGGCAGCAAACACGCTGACCTAGAAAAAGCACAAGAAGAATTGCGTGCAACGCCACCGTGCGCACGCAGATCTTGTGTTGCCTGCCGACAAAGAAGATATGTGCACAGAGCGATGCCATTGCTTTTGACGACGAGCAGCTACAGCTGCTATCAGTAGCTGTAGCTGCTTGTCAGGTGGATGCAAGGGTCTCCTGGTCTGCATACAAATTCTTTGTATGTCTGTCCCCCCTCCCCCCTCTCTCCTCTCTCTCTGTCTGTCTCTCTCTGTCTGTCTGTCTGTCTGTCTGTCTGTCTGTCTGTCTCTCTCTCTCTCTCTCTCTCTCTCTCTCTCTCTCTCTCTCTCTCTCTCTCTCTCTCTCTCTCTCTCTCTCTCCCCCTGCCGATCATATACACGCAAAATGTGCTGAGAAGGAGGACTGGTGAGTAATCAGCCCGCTCGCTCGTTGGCATCGCTCAGCTGGCACCGAGCTCCGAGGCCACCGATGAACCGAGAGCAGTTAAAGCCCGCCAGGCCGCAAGCGACCCTGGGTCTCGTCCTTCTCGTAGTCGCTGGCCGACGGCAGCCTCGGCATCAGCAGCCTTTCTGATGCCACTTCCAGCCATTGCTTAGCGCCGCCGACGGATAATGCTGCCAAGCGGCACGAGCAACTCCGATTCCATACCGTGGCCTGCCCTCTTGGCAGAGAGAGAGAGAGAGAGAGAGAGAGAGAGAGAGAGAGAGAGAGAGAGAGAGAGAGAGAGAGAGAGAGAGAGAGAGAGAGACAGACAGACAGACAGACAGAGACAGACAGAGACAGACAGAGAGAGAGAGAGAGAGAGAGAGAGAGAGAGAGAGAGAGAGAGAGAGAGAGAGAGAGAGAGACAGAGAGAGAGAGAGAGAGAGACGAGACAGAGACGAGACAGAGAGAGAGAGAGACAGAGAGAGAGAGAGAGAGAGAGAGAGAGACAGAGAGAGAGAGAGAGAGAGAGAGAGAGAGAGAGAGAGAGAGAGAGAGAGAGAGAGAGAGAGAGAGAGAGAGAGGCGGCACTCGGCGGGGATTGGAGCTGGCTGCCGACCCACCGACTCTCTCCGGCTCAGCCAGTGGGATGCTATTCGTTTAGAGTGAGGAGAGAGAGAGAGAGAGAGAGAGAGAGAGAGACAGAGAATCTAGCTCAGTTGGGCTGCCGTGCAGGTTGCTCATGTTTAGCAGCAGCAAGCTCGGGTTATGGGCACGACTTTCGTCTCTCTCTCCCACTGTGAGCGGCAGGCAGCACGTGTCCTATTCTGTAACGCCTGAAGATCGACCGAGCAACTGCCGCTTGCTGAGTGGCACTTTTTTTTTTACCAAGTCCAGTGGACCACTGGACGCACGCATCCCACAAACAAAGCAAAAAGTCCAGCCTAACCTTAGACACGGAAGAAAAAAGCGCCCCAAGAGAACTCAATCTCTATTCAGGCGCTTTGCATATGCCCCAAGGCTCGAGCCCACGACCTAGGTCAGACCTTGGGGTCGGGGCGAGCACCTTAACCGCTGGACCAAACCAGCTCGGGAAGAAGCACCGGGCCTGGACCCGAGGTGTGCAAGGCCGGGCCTAAAGACGCCCGGGTCTCAACGTAAGCGAACCAGAGAATGGTACGAAGCAATGAAATCAATCGCTCGACCTCTGCCTCCAGCCTTCGGGGGGGGGGCAGGAAATGATCAGTGCATAGACGATCGCAGCAGCAGCTTCGGGAGTTGCACCTGCACGGCTCTGTTCTGCAGGCAAGGGCAGCTTGGCATGAGTGCACGTTGGCCGGGCCACTTTCAACCTAATGTCTGTAAATAACGAATGCCTCGGTTGACCACACCGATCGCCGAGTTTTGGCAGGGCTAGCTGCCACCTGGCTTCCTATGTGGGCCGTCACCTGCAGCAGGCTTGTAGATAAAAGCTAGGAAGTGGCTCTGCTGTGGCCGAGCCAACAGCCATCAAACAGAGCTAGCGGCCAGCCGCACCAATCGACTAGAGTGCAGGACATGGCCGCAGCATTGGTACCGCTAGCCACAAACCTCAGCTCTCTGACCACTGATCCCGGGAGGGGCGCGTGTGGGCAATCTTTGCTGCTGCTACTCCTGCTCACACCACCCCGGCCCGAGTCTCCCATCAGCAGGCTCGGGCCGCTAATGGATCCAATCCTCCCCAATCCCGGAAAGACAGTTTAGGTCAGGCAGTCAACTCGACTTCAATCCTTACGCACCTAAATCATGGAGCTCGTCTAACGTTGTGACATTCACTAGTTTGATGGCATCACAAGTGAAACCATAAGCCCACCCTGCGCCTCACAGCAAACGCTTCGCCAAAAGAGGCCACTCTTAAGAACGGTCAGTGCACTCTTAAGAACGTTCTGGGCTTATGCTTCGGGCTGCAATTGTACACGCTATTATCAATAATCAGTTAAAGTAAGAAAATAAATATACAATTAGTAGCATCAGTTACATAGCAGCAAAAGTGGCCTTAGCGGTTTTCGCCCCACTTTCAGCAGGCAATACAGAATCGCCTTAACTCTGCACTCAGAACCACGACCAGGCTCCTAGCCGCTAGCCTACGACTCAAGAGGCTTCCATTCCAACCAAAGCAAAGTGCCTACAGCAAGATTTAGCTCTCATGGGAGTATTATAAATTATTCAGTTTTACTATTGCTACTATGCTTTTGTTTATGCCAGGACCGTTGGCCCAGCTAACGGCTGCCCTGCCTCTGGCAGTGCTACTTGCTGAAAAGTTTATTTTGGAGTTTTACGTCTGATGTCAGTTTTACGATGCTGCTCTTTAGAAAACTACCGGTATCTTCTTAGTAAAGTGCGCACCGAGTCTTCACAGATT
This sequence comes from Cristatella mucedo, assembly GCA_009760855.2. Taxonomy (NCBI): domain Eukaryota; kingdom Metazoa; phylum Bryozoa; class Phylactolaemata; family Cristatellidae; genus Cristatella; species Cristatella mucedo. Next base: position 609,226 of record WPIO01000056.1, read on the forward strand.
CTAAAAGGAATTCTGCCGCGTTCGGGCGTGCAGCGGGGGTCCGTGAAATCTGTCGGACGTTTGGGGTCCTGATTACAGCTAGCACTCGTGCACCTAGCAGCACTTTGACCTATCTGCTCCCAATTCAAGCGAGTATCGCTGGCAATGACTGCAAAGCAAGCGAACGACAGCTATTGGTTATTGAGCACTTCCTCTTTTATATGGCCGAGTGCACAGTCAGTAGCGGGCTAGTAGGAAAAAAGCAGTAGGCGAATTACTGAAACAGAGATAGCATGCAATTGCTGGTCTGAGTTCGCCTGATCAATGCAACGAAGCACTTCTTTACTTAAGAAACAAGCAGTAGCTCAGCAGTGGGAGTGGCCGATCTGGTCAGTTAAGCTACGTTGCCGTGATGGCAAACTACGTTAGGAGGTTGCTTTTCACGACCTCGGTCCCAATGCCGTGGGACCGATTCCTGCGGTGGGCGATCCTTTATCGCCCACTGCAAGGGGCGGTGATAGCCGCAAAGGCCCTTCTGACGCTATACAAAAGGGGGCTGTTAAATCAGCTAGTATTTATTTTTATTTACGTTGCTAATAATTCGATAGCTGCCAAGCAGCCTAAAGCAAAGTTCTCCACTTGAGCTAGGCAGCATGCTGTGCAGTCTTAATTAAGATAAATTTTTAAAGTATTGCATTCGCAAACACTGACTATGGTGATATATAGGGACACACACGAGCTTGGAACACTTCAAGAATACCGACCACCCTCTTCCAGTGGACAGTCTCGTGCAGCGACCATGGATGCTCTTAGCTTCACGTGCCATCGCGCGAAGCCTAACGATTACAAAAGCACAAGACGAGAGACGTAATCGATGTGGGCGATCCGTCGGTTTCCGGAGTTGAGCCTCTTGCCCTTCGACTGGCCGTATGCAAAGTCTCGCGTGAATGTCGGCCGAAGAAGAAAATGCACAAGCCAACGAGACACGAATCATCGTAACATGCGGCTGAGCCGTCAGCGAGGTGTAAATAGTGCCCCCCCCAAGAGATACCTCGAACTGTAAGGTACGATCCATTATGTCTTGCCGTCCTGGGGTTTGAAGCCAGGCAGTACGAAGCTTGTGCTCCTCGAGAGCACCCCCCCCCCCCCCCCGCAAAGCAATCAACCGCAATCAGAAGGTAAAGACAGGCACAACACTCTGAGGGACCTAGTCGGTCCGTGCATTAGTGACATCTCGTCGCGACTTCTGTAATTCTTACCACTGGCAGGCCTTCTAGCACGTGCATGTTGTGGAAGCACACAGCTGGCGTAGAGCTCGGCTGCTAGGCATGCCTGTCACGACGGCCAACAACTGCTGCATCCGACGACTTCTGGCTGACCAGCTGTGGCTCCCGATCGAGGACCACGATCCGCGATCCACGGTTCTGTCATTCACTTTTAGGTAAAGTCACTCTCTTGCTTCGGCAAGACCAGTTGGAAATACTTCTGTATCCGAGAGTTCTACATGGTATCATCCTTTCTTCAGACTTCGGTCATATAGCTGTGCCTCAAACTAACCTCAAATTCTCTTGAGACCGAGCCTTTAGTTCCTCACGAGCTTGGGACTCACAGCCCACTGACGGCACGACACCCCCTGATTTTATTACATTTAAAACAGCAGGGGGGGCATAATGTTTTATTATTACTACAGTCATTATTGTCGAGAAACAATTTCACTTCACACGTAACAAAATGAATGCATTTCCTACCGCTACCGCTCGGTGCCTCCTCCGCCCCCCCCTGCAACAGAACTGAATACCGAGCCTGAAGAGCCCAGGGGTCAGGTGCTTATTAGCCCAGGGGTCAGATGTGCTTCCTTTTCACGACCCGAGTCGTGGTGCGTTCGAGTCTTAATGTAGGCGATCCTTTACTGATTTTCTTTTAAGAGTGCCTCGGGTTGACATATATCTCTCCCCCCCCCACTGAAGCTCGGCTCCATCATAAACACAACGAGTCAGTGACATCAAGGCCTCGTAAATATTTAAGTTCACCATAGAGTATATTAGCCAGCGGCCCTCATCAGGCCATAGGCTAGTCCGAGTACAGTCATCGAAGATTTCACACCCCCCCCATAAAGTACATCAATGACCATGCCAGCTGGTAACCATCAAGCCATAAGCTAGTCCAACATCAAAGCATCCTCGCCTGCTATAAAATGCATCAATGACCACACAAGTGTTCCTCATCCACCAACAAAGCAGTTATTTTTGTAGTTAGCATATAGTCCGATATCAAGGCAGCATGGCAGGAAGGGCCGGACCGATGTGTAGAGCCGGAAACAAGTGTTCGAACCAAACAGCATAGACCTACTGTCTGGAACATGGAACAAAACATGGAGAGGCCTGTAACCAAGAATTTGCTAAGGGGCGGGGTCTAACTCTTTAAGAGAGACTGAACCTTGCAGCCCAAATACAGCCATCTTAGCATCCGGCTTATGTGCGATCAGGCGTTTGCAGCTGGTGCAAAACTCTGCAGCTATGCTTGTCTGGCGTGAGCGTCGAAGTTGCCACATCACACCATTTCTCGCCGACCTGTACTGGCTACCAATCAAGCAACGCATCGACTTCAAGGTTTTGTAGCTCACTTTTGTAAGTCCCTTCATTCTTTGGCTCCAGATTATCTCTCAGATCTACTCCCCCACCAGGGCCAAGCATCGTAGCACCCACTTTTCGGAAACTAACTGCTTATGTATACCTCATACAAACCTCAAATCATTTGGAGACCGCGCATTTCTTACGCAACGACAACTACTCTACTACTGCCGACTATAGCTCATCCTTTTCAGCGGTCCTGAGCTGCTACTTTCATGCTACTCACTACCTCAACTGCTCTCCTGACTCTGCTATGCTTCCCACTTTCTCTTTGTTGCGTGAGACGAAGTCTGTTGGCCACCGAATGCGTACCGAAAGCCACTTAGGCTGTGAGTGCACTATACAAAACTCTCCTGCGTAACATCCACATGGTCTTTATGACTTTGTGGAGCTACAGACGGAGATACATTACATTACATTTAGTTCATATGGTCCCGAAGCCTGGAAATCACTCCCGACTTGCGTCACAACATTCCCTGACTTAACCACATTTAAAAAGAACTTGAAAAGGCACCTATTTAGGACAGCATTTAGTGGGTACCTACGATTCGTCCTTCATGTGCCTATGAGTGCTGACACTGTGCACGCTGCCACCTACCCCACTTGCATGTTGACCTTGTGTATGTCCCCCTAACCATGTTATTCATGTTATTTATCAAGCATGATATTACTCACCATTCAATCGTGTTTCCCTTTACAGAAAATAAAAAGCACCTAGAAAGAGACCTTGAGTTCTCTGAAGGTGCTTTATCAAGTGTATTATTATTATTATTATTATTTTTTTATCCCACAGGGCTTGGGGTGTGGAGTCTTGCCCCACCCCACCTAGCAGCAGCAGCAGGGCCTGTGCATCAGCTACTGCCAGCCATCAACACCCTAACCCAGCTCTCCGAGGAGTCTTACACCGGCGACTCTGCTAAACACCGAAGACTTTTGGGCATTTGGCAAAAATCCGTGTTAAATGAAATCGCCTCTCGACTAAAAACTACTGGCCGAAATTAAGTCTTTTTTGGCAAGGGCGTTCACTAGACATGATTAAACCAGAGGCAAAGCCAAGGAGGTGGCAGAGGTGGCAGCTGTCACCTCTAGGCCTAGTAGGTGGGAGCCGAGTCTGACGCACGCTTGCGCGGAGGCGAAGGCCATCTGGTTCTTGGCCAGGCTTCATGACACCCTCAGGCGCTGGGGGGGGGGGCCGCCCCAGACCCCCTTTACAGGGGGGCCGCTCTGACACAGAACCCTGTGCCACCCAGGCGTTCCAATCCTGACTTCACCTCTGCATTTAACAAGGAGAGTTAACTTGATAAAGTAAAAATTAGTGCTGCCCTATTAAGATAGAGGGAAACAAAGCGACTATTAAGCAAATTGAGCTCGGTGGCATAAAAATAGTGTGCACACATTCTCGAGCTAATTAAACATTCTTTGCTCCGATATTTTCGGTTCCACTTTTATTATTTTACTACATGTATTCTTTACTCAATTCAGCACCTTAAGGGTGAAGTGGAAAACGCTACGTAGCGCAAAGCCCCCTTTTCAAAGGCTTACTGCTTTGTTGATGGCTCATTCTTCATGAGGATCACTCGCTCCTAGTGCTCGGCTGCCTTGCAGGCTGCCACTCAGCAGCATGTTTGCAGTTTCCATCAACTAATAATCTACTGCCACGAAGGAATACATAGATGAGAGTTCGGTTAATAATTAAGCATCAAACTAGCACGGCAACCGCCTGCCAAGCCAATCAACTGTCTGCACAAACGCAGGATGAGACTGGGGCTGCGGCCGGCTCGAATGTCTGCCAGGTGCAGACAATCTGCAGCTCACTGACAGTACCCTGTTCTTGTCGTGCAAATTCGTATCTCATCTCTATCAAATAATCTACGTATGCCGAGATCCAAGAGATATCGGCACCAGCTCTTGGCATCACCATCAAACTAGCCAGAGCATGGCATTACCTGCATTGTCGTGGGAGAGTTCTTGGAGTCATTTATGCTTATACATGGGGAAAGTGAGTGCCTATCCACAGTCTAATATAAAATCGGCTGACTGCAGTTAGAAGTCATAAATGCTATCCCCACTGATTTGGCACAAAAAGAACATGGCCTTATTACAAAAGCAAAGCTACCCAATCCCAGACATAGGGTTTTTACTCCTTTTGATTTGAAGCCGGTAGAGCATGATCAATATCGCTCGATCAGGCAGATCGCTAGTCACCTGATCATCGCAAAGCGATGCGAAGCCGATCCCTTTTATCGATGCCGCCCTGACTACTACAGCTGGTTAATCACGAGAGATGAGATCCCGCCAAATCACGGAAGCAGGAACTCGCAGACGACTTGCGTATGCGTGTGATGATAAATCCGGACGGCAGAAGTAGCAAAGAGAAAGGCGGGCAAGCAAGGCCAACAGTTACAAGTCACGAAATTACTTAAAGCAGGAAGCACTAACTGCCACACATGCTCTCACATACACTCAAACTCAAAAGTATTTACTAGGGTGAATGGGTACCACCACCAAGCCACTGTCCCTTCTGTTGATTGACTCGCTCTTCGTCGAACAGCACTCAAAACATGCGCACGAGGCGTTTTAATATTTTCTATTATCAGAACTAAGGTTAAACACGCACTAATGTACACGTTATAGTTGCTGCAAATGAAGCACGATCGAATGGTTGGTGGTAGCATGCTGTACTCACGCCAATAGGAGGTTGGACCACCCCTGTTCTTTATGACTTAAATAATCGAACTGCAAGTCAAAACTCAAGTTCTGCCATTTTTAAAGGTAAGATGTCGTTCCGTGCCACCAAAGTGTTTTTGTTTCTCATAGCTATCCTAGACATCGACATTGGGTCCATTTTTTATGCAAACAATCAGGCTTATATAAAAGTCGGCCCATGCTGGAGGGAGACCTCCGAGAGTGAATAGACGGTGTCTAATGCACCCAGTAAATACTTTTGTGGGTGAGCTTAACAAGAAAAACCTGACGCCCGATGAGTGGTTGGCAATTACGCAATGTTCTCGGCCTGAAGCAGACAGAGCATAGAAGCTGTGGAAAAACTCCAACATCATCATAGTGTCCATGTTGGAGAACCCGTAATCGAGATCAGACGTCAGCCAACACGAAAATGCTGCGTGCTGGCAAGACCACGAGATCAGGATCAGATCGTGGCATTTCTGCAAGCTTGGCCAATCCATCCGTCAGCTCTCGATACAGTCACGGCTTAGAAGACCTTATCAGCAGACAAGCTCGCACTCCCAGCAGAGAGACCGGAAAGACTCACTAGTGTATAAAAAAGGAGCAGCACTGCTGGCAAAACAATTCTTGAAATGAAACGTTCATCTTCGAAGGAGCAGCTGGCGATGACAAACGCAATTTCTAGATTGGCGGCATTGATCAATGAAGAGCCAGCCCAGCTGTCAAAGCCCGACTCTCCCGGCCCGGCTCTCGCTGCACAGAAGGGGGAACTTGCTATAGTAACAATAGTAGAAACAGTAATAATGCATTTGTATAGCACCATCAGAGAATTCAATCTCTTTCTAGGCACGTTATAGTTGCTGCAAATGAAGCACGATCGAATGGTTGGTGGTAGCATGCTGAGTACACAACAAGAATAACCACATCTAAGTTGGTCCATGCATTCGTGACATCCCGTCTCGACTTCTGCAACTCACTTCGCACAGGCATACCGCCATGTGCGATCAGGCGATTGCGGCTGGTGCAAAACTCTGCAGCTAGGCTTGTCTGTCGTGAGCGTCGCAGTTGCCACATTACACCACTTCTCGCCAACCTGCACTGGCTACCAGTCAAGCAACGGATTGACTTCAAGGTTTTGTCGCTCACTTTTAGGTCACTTCATTCTTTGGCTCCAGCCTATCTCTCAGATATACTCCCCCATCAGGCCAAGCATCGTACCACCCGCTTTTCGGAATCCAACAGTCTACAAATACCCCGTACAAACCTCGAATCCTTTGGAGACCATGCATTTAGTTCGTATGCTCCCAAAGCCTGGAACTCTCTCCCGACATGCGTCTGAACATCCCCTGACCTGACCACATCTAAAAAGAATTTAAAAACACGCCTATTTAGGACAGCATTTAGTGGGTCCCTGTGATTCGTCCTTCATGTGCTTATTCGTGCTGACACTGTGCATGCTGCCACTAACCACATTTGCATGCTGACCCTGTGCATGTCACCCCTAACCACATTATTCATTTGTTTGTTTTTCAAGCATGATTTTACTTGCCATTCAATTGCATTTCACTTTGCAGCAAATGTAAAGCGCCTAGAAAGAGATTGAGTTCTCTGAGGGTGCTTTATCAAGTGCATTATTATTATTATTAATAACAAGGTTAGGGGTTACATGCACAGGGTCAGCATGCAAGTATGGTTAGTGGTAGCATGTACAGTGTCAGCACACATAAGCACATAAAGGACGAATCATAATGATCCGCTAAATGCTGTCATAAATACATACTCCATGAAGAGCTCCAGGCTTTGAGAGCTAACGAACTAACCGCACGGTTTCCAAAAAATTTCGGCTTCATTCGAGGTATAGCTAAATGATTTGAGTAACAAAAGTGGGTGGTACGATGATGCCTACCTTGGTTGGGGGATATATAGACTGGAGCCAGAGAAATGAAAGGACCTAAAAGTGTGACAAAAGCTTGAAGCTGATGCTACTTGATTGGGAGCCAGTGCAGGTCGGTGAGAAATGTGTCAACTGCGATGCTCACAGCAGACCAGACCGGCTGCAGAGTTTTGCACTAACTACAAGTGCCTGATTATATAGGCTGGTACGCCTGTGAGAATAAAATTACAGAAGTCGAGATGGAGTGTCACTAATGTATGGACCAATTTCGATATGGTATTACTTTGGATATGGTATTGGTATTAAACAATTACTTACTGGTATTACTACTAAACAGGCCCGAATTTTTGTAATATTATGTGGCTGTAAGTAGGCAGAATTGCTGGTGGAGCAAATGTGGTCGTCTAGTGAAAGGTCACTTTGGAACAGGACACAAAGATTTTCTGCAGATTCTACTCGAGATGTGCTGGCAGAGCCAATTTTAAACGTTAAGCTGTCAAATTGCCAAGTCACACTTTATTTTCCCATAACTAGTAAGTTGATTTTATCGTAATTCATCTTCAGAAAGTTGGCTGACATCCATTTGCCAATGTCAGCAATACCGCAGCAAGGGAGTTGAGAAAGATTGACATACAGGAGAGCTGGGAGGGATAAAAGCATAGATATAGCTGAGTGTCATCTGCATTGAAGTGAAAGCCTAGTTTGTTGGCCATCGCATCGGCAAGAGGGAGAGTATAAATTGAGAAAAGAAGCAGACCAAGCACAGAGCCCTGAGGTACACCCCATACTTAAGGGATTCTCAGGATGATCTTTGCCTGCTTACATTAGTTCTGGAGTGTCCCACTGAATAGGATCAAAAGTCACTGTAGTGCCCACTCGAGAAGGACTTGATCAATAGCATCAAACGCTGTCAGAAGGTCAAGCAAAACAAGCAGAGAGACTTTACCTAAGCTTGCATTCGTGAAAGGTCGTTATCCAACCAAATCAATGCTAAATATGCCGAGTGATCAGCTCTAAAATCATACTGGAACTTACTTGTTGGGTGTGAAGTTTCAATGTATGAGTTTGGCTAGTCTTCCACAACTCGTTTCAGTGTCATTTTTGATAGGAAAGCCAGTTGAGACGGAGTAAAAGTGGCACAAGTTCTCTTGGCCAAGTGTTGCTTTCATAATTATTGGTCTAACTGCCTTTTTGTAAAGGTGCAGGGGCAAGCCCCAAAGCTCAGGATACATTTATTATGGAAGTTATGCAAGGTAGAAGTAGGACACTGGGAATAGGTTCTAGAGAGCTAGTAGTCTTCTTCGATTGGGTTATGAATTTCAGGGTGATGTCATTCGTGCCAGCCTTGAATACAGACATTGAGATGCAGCATGGAATTGAGTGAGAATAGTCCTGTGGGGATGCTACTGAGAGAGAGAAAGAGAGAGAGAGAGAGAGAGAGAGAGAGAGAGAGAGAGAGAGAGAGAGAGAGAGAGAGACAGAGACAGAGAGACAGACAGACAGAGAGAGAGAGAGAGAACGAGAGAGAAGGGAAACGAAGAGGGAGGGAGGGGGAGAGGAAGGGAGGGTAGGGGTAGAGAGTGGGGAGGAGGAGGGAGAGAGAGCAAGAGAAATGGGGAGGAGAAAGAGGGAGGGAGAGATTGGGTCCAGTACGGATGTTATCTTAGGGTTGGTCTCTCTGCTCTTTTCTATCTTGCTGACAAACAAGCTGGAGAAGCGATCAGCTAGATCACCAGAAAGATCATTCCGTAAGGAGCTAAACTGGGAGTGATTTTTATAGAAGCTAGACTTGGCCTTTGATAGGATGGAATAGCATGATCTACAGTAGTCCTCGAATGCCTGTCGATGGACAGTCAGTCCATATCTTTTGCATGCTTTCTCAAGCTTGGACTTAGTAGACCTAGCTAGCTTGATGTCTGCGGTAAACGATAGGCCATCTAGGTAAAGGCGAACATGTGCTTAGTCAGAGGTGCAAATAGGTCAAGAATGTCTGCTGGCGTTTTCTCATAGTCATAGCAAGCATTCTACCAACGGTGACAGGTCGACAGGATTGCACAGCAGGGGCTTGAAAATGTTTCGTGTGGACAGTGTCAACGACCTTTGTGCCTCAAGGCTTCCTGATATTCTGATGATTCTGGATGCAAAGGAGGGCACACACTGCAGACTGAATGAGCTCAGTTTGGCCAGGGGGGCTAAGTGGCTTACCTTAAATGACCAAGGTCAAGGGGCTCACCTTTGACGAATGAGGCCTTGGGCTCGAGGCCAGTGGCATCTGTGTCTGGATAGTGGATAGTGTCTGGATAGAGATTTAATTCTCTTAGGATGCTGCACATATGGATTCTATTTTTTTTCTTATTTATATTTTTATCTTCATGTGATCAGATGTGCATAGTTTGGTAATCGTAGGAGACAATAGACTTCCATCGTGGGAGGATATTTGATCGAATGTTTGATCGTGACCCTTGCTGTGAGTGAGGTCGTACACATAGGCCACAAGAGAAATTGAGTCGGTCAATGCACACAAGTCGACACTAAAAGTGCAGGTTAAGTCATCAAAATGAATGCTAAAATCGCCCAGAATGATAAAGGAACAAAATCTTGCAAACAGAATCAAAATGAGATCACTGAAATCTGAAATAAAAGAGGACTTGGTACCCGGGGGCGATATATTACTGGTTCCATTAGCAACTTGCAGCTCGAGGAAAAAATTGATCAGAAAGACTGTTTCGAGGGGACTGCTAACGGTTTGAAATTGAGAGAGAAACGAGCGACCATGACAAGCATGATCATGTGGTACCATGATCTGGTACCACAATAATAAAGTCTGATTTGCAAAAGTAACGTGCATGAATGCAGCATATATATGTCGATGGGCGAAATTAATACAGTGAAGATCACAGGTTTTCTTTTTACTTTCCATTTCAAATGTCGTCAAGTCAGAGCACGTCTCGATTCTTGTACCTGCGTCTGTAACTCCACAAAGCCACAAAAAGATAAGTGGGTGTTGCACCGAGAAAAATTGTTTTGGTAAGCACTCAAAGCATGAGTGGCTTTCAGTATCTATATGGTAACCAACAGACTGCATCTCACGAAACAAAGAGAACGTACGAAGCATAGGTGAGTCGGGAGGGCAGTTGAGGTAGTGATTAGCATGGAAGTAGCAGCTCAGTGTGGCTCGAAAGGACACGCCACAGTCAGCAGTAGAACCATAGCTGTTGATGCTTAAAAGTTGTGGAAGTGAGTTCCACAGTCTACTGCAGAGCAAAAGCTTCTGTTGCCAACGGTCTTAAAGCAGATGAATGGAACAGTTAATGTATTGTCTATACAGGACCCAAGGGCACAAGAAGGCTGAAACTGGTACAACAGTTCAGCCTCGGTATGAATGAGCAGACCCATGGCCTTGGCCTTGTGGGTCAGCGTAAGAGCCTTTATTTACTCTGTACCTTTTCGTCGACCGGAAGCCAACGAAGCTCCTTTAGCAAAGGAGACACGTGAAGGCTGAACCTTTGGGCTTTGTTTATTAGACTTTCAGCCATACACACACCCAAGCTGCACAGGGCTGCCACAGTGGTTTTCCGGGAGCCCAGTCGAACAGAAGCCAATGAAATTGCAATAATTCAGCCAAGACAATATCAGAGCTAGTCAGATTTTTCGTAAGCCACTATGGTGGACAGTCCCTAATCTTAGATCGAGTTTGAAAGTGGTGGCACAGAAAGTGGAGGCAGTCTTCTTAACGAAACTTTCACAATTTAGGCAGCTGTTAAAACAATACAAAAGTTCCAAGCACATAGCGATGGTCGCACTACAGCATCACCTATCAGAAGAGTTTCAGACCACACCGATGTCAAGGGTCTTAAGGTTTAGCGATTCCTCGAAGGATTTTGATACTTACGGGTAAATGCCAAGAAAATAAAGAAAAAAGGGTCCAACAATTGAATATTTGCTTACAATACCTAAAAAAATGACAAACGTGTTGGAAATGAGATCAAAAGTTTTAACTTGTTGAGCTGCATGCGTGTGACTTTTAAACAGCTTCATTTACACTATGGCTCTGTGCCTTCAAAAATCTATAACTCGGGCCAATACTACATTGATCAGCATGAAATTTGAAATGTCAGTTAAAATCTGCTTGCGCATATCATGCAGTGGGTTATTTCTGATTTCATTTGGATAGGTATTGATCTACACGTCCATGACTGCAGAGAACATAGCTCCAGGATGTTGGACAACATGTGTGGCAATACTTATCTAACCGAAATCAGAAACAGACTACTGCAGTGGTGGGTAAGCAGAGATGAACTCACATCTAAAATCTCACATTGATCGGTTAAGTACAGGCCGTGTTATGGATTTTAGAAGGTACAAGGTAAGCTTATCTAATAGTCTCATTTAATTGCTGAAACACGTCCCCTGATTTGGCGCAAGAACAAGGTGATGGCCTTTAACGACCAAGAATGTGGGCTTGAGGCCAGTGGCATATGTAAGGCACCTGGACAGAGATTGAGCTCTCTTAGGCCACTACAAAAAATTAACTACATTATCGCCTACCGATTCCCACACGCAAAAGCATGCAACAATATAAGGCATAGAGGACTGCACTGGGGACCCGAGAGAGCGTGGGGGGAGGGGGCAATCTCACCTACATTGAGCTGCACTGGGAGAGACTAGAGAGCTGGGGGCTGCGAGAGACTGGGGGCTTCGAGATGCAATCTCACATACCAATCAGCTTCAGGAAACGTCATGTGACCAAGAACATCAAGTGAGAATTGTTCACTCGCACCGAAAGTCTAGACCTAAACTCACTTCCCAGCTGTGGTCAGGTCTCAGCAAAAGACACGTGTGTTCGATTTAGCTAAAGCCCCTGGCCTCAATGCACATGTTCTTTCTCTCCCGTGTGCTTTGCATGCTTAAGTGTGTATGATACTACCAAGAGGTTCAACTAATCGGTGGCCAAGAGTGTCTTCTTGCCTGCTGTACCATGCTGGTCAAAGAATTATACTTGTTTAATTTTGCATGCTTGTTTCAGCATGATCCGGTCCATGCCATTAACCCAGGGTTATTGCTTTGCTTGAAGTAAGCTACAAAGCACCTGGATATAGATTTAGTTTTCTTAAAGGTGCTATACAAGCAACCTACCATTATTATTATTTATGCCACTGAGGAATACACGGACGATTCAGAAGGTCTATAACTTATACGGCACAACATGAAGTGACATAAAATCTGTGTTAAAATCAACGCCGACGTCAACTCTACTTAACATGACGTGATAGTTGGCACCGGCGGTACAGAGACAGCAAGCATTCGAATCCCAAGGCAGACGGGCATCGGTCTCTCACAACGAATGGCAGATTTGTTGATTGCCAAAGAAAAGCGTACAGAAAATTTAGAACTGGCTGTCCGTGATTGGCAAAGGACGATATGTAGGTTTTACCTATCCATTCTAGCTAAGGCCAAGTCAAGATATACATACTTGAAGATCGCATGCTCACTTTACTTGAATACCAGATGCACAATGTTTATTTACCATCAACTATCTGTTAAACGGCTCCATCTAATTGTATAAAGGTCACCAACACACCATACCAAGCGATCCTCACTTGGAATTTCACAGCTCTTTTTCTGAGTTCTTTTAAGCACGACAGACAAAATCAGAACAACACCCAGGAATAAATAGGTCAATGCAAAGGCCTTAAAGACTGCCCCTTCTGACCTGGCATCTCCAAGTCTACTCATAAGGTATAAGAAGGCCACTCTAGCCTGGAGGTAAAGCGCTTGCTCTGCACGAACCAGAGTGTGGGTTCTACTGATATAAAAGGGTTTAGCTGCCACTCTGCCACTACTCACTTCAGTGTCTTTGAGAGCAACGGCAGTATGGAGACTGGGTGAAAGAGTTGCTTAAGATGTCCTGGTAATGTAATGTATCTCTGCCTGCAACTACACACAGTCACAAGGACTACGTGGGCGCTACACAGAAAAGCTTTGAATAGCACACTCACAGCCAAAGTGGCTGTCGGTGCGCATACGATAGCCAACAGACTTCATCTCACGCAACAAAGAGAAAGTGAGAAGCATAGCAGAGTCAGGAAGGCAGCCAAGGAAGGGAGTATGATGGACGTGGCTGCTCAGGACGGCTGGAAAAGACGCGCCACAGTCGGCAGCAGAAGAGCAGGGTTGCCTTCTTAATGAGAGGCAAAACAACAGCTTTCTTGAAAGATTCAGAGAAAAGATCTGAGGCTAAGGGCATATTTACTATATTAGCTGTGCTTGGTAGAGGCAAACCGATGTTTCTATAGAAAGAGAGCAGTGGATATTTGGTCTATGTAGCTAGTAGTCTTCTTTGACTGGAAGATGAAATTCGAAATGAGGTCATTAGTGGCTGACTTGAAAGTGAACATAGACGTGTAGCAAGGAATTGAGGAAACACGAGTAGGGATGCTACCATGGGGGCGGACTCTCTAATCTTGTCTATCTTGCTGACAAAACGTTAGAGAAGCGATCTGCTATATAAGCGATAATATACTACAACATATATATACATATATATATATATAACATATATAGCATAACATATATAACACACACATATATATATATATATAACATATATATATACTATAACATGTAAGCGATTGCCACAATAATCACTCGACGACCTGGCAGTGGTTAAGGAGATGGTTAATGGGCGACATCAGCAATTTTGGATTGGGTACCTGTGAATCGACCATGTTTTTATAGAGGCTGGACTTGGCCTTAGCTAGGATCGATTGCTATGACTAACAGTAGTCCTCATTTGCCAGTCGATGGACAGTCAGTCCTTATCTTTTGCATGGTTTCTAAAGCTTAGAGTCCTACTTAGTTTAATGTCTACAGTTTGAGTGCTAGCTCGGGCCATCTGGGCAAGGGCATACAATGTCCTTAGCCAGAAGAGCACATTTGTTAAGAACGTAGGCAGAGTGTCGTAGCATTCCACCACATTGAGGAAGGTCGGAAAGAGGACAAGGGGTGAGAAAGGTATTTTCGCGCATACAGCATCAATGTCAAAGGTTGAAGGCTTTGCAATTCGCAGATAATTCTGGATAAGGAGGAAGGCACCGACTTCTGACTGAGTTGTGACTTGCATGTGATCAGACGTGATCATCTGGTAATAATAGGAGTTGAAAGCAAAGCATAAAATCCTAGCATACAAGCCTACAAAAAGTTAGCCCAGTCAGGATTTAGAGCTAATCACTCCAGGATCAGCACTGCTGACCGGTGAATAACGACCTTCTAAATGACGTTGGCTAAAGCAGAGGTTCTGCTCTAGCTCTGCCGGATTTCTCGGCTGCATGCTGCTGATGCCATGTGTCGTCCCAAGTCCTGCTTGAGCGCCTGCCCAGCCAGTGCATCGATGGCGTTGCACTGCTTGTGTCTTGGATCCCATATCAATGGCAGATTTAAGAGCACACGTGCAATGGCCAACGGAGATCCATTGAGCCGTTGACACATGGCCCAGGGCATTGCCCCCACCCTCACAATTAGCTCGGCTAGCCTGTCCCATGCTGCCTCTGCACTGAATCTGGGTGTCCTATTCCAAAACGATCTCGTTAGATAACCTAGCTGAACTGCTGCATCAGTTTCAGCCTGTTCATGACCTGGGGTCCTGTGTGGACAATAAATTAGCTGTCCCATTCCTCCGCCTAAAGACAGTTGGCAATAGAAGCTTTAGCTCTGCAGGTCCTAGACAGTGGAACTCGCCTCCACAATTCTTACGCAACGACAACTACTCTCCTACTGCCGACTATGGCACATCTTTTTCAGCGGTCCTGAGCTGCTACTTCTATGCTACTCACTACCTCAACTGCTCTCCTGACTGCTATGCCTCCCACTTTCTCTTTGTTGTGTGAGGCGAAGTCTGTTGGCTACCGAATGCGTACCGAAAGCCGCTTAGGCTGTGAGTGCACTATACAAAACTCTCCTGCGTAACACCCACATGGTCTTCATGACTTTGTGGAGTGACAGGCGGAGATAAATTACATTAGATAACCACGTCGGCTCTCCAGTATTAAGTTTGCCTAGCTTCCTGCGACATAACGTTGCAGGGAGTTATGTAATATACATGCTTCCTTTCCAGCCAATGGCGAGGTGCTATGGAAGAGATTCGAGAGATTTAATTCTCCAAGGACGCAATGCGAATGCATTAATATTGTCAAATTGCTAAACCTCGGGTGGTCGGGCGGGCTCGCGGGATCAAAAGCGCTGCGAGTGGGAGAGGAGCACCGCCGACCTGTCTGCCCGACCTCTCTTTCCTCTCTGGCTTCTCTCATTTGCGTTTTAGATAAGATCAAACTTGGACCATAAACGTCCACGAGCACTTGCGAGAGCTCTCTGAAAACCCAGTTCTCGAAGCAGCTACTATCGTGCCGGTGTAGGCATAGTACTGTGTGTGTCTAAGTGAGTGTGTCTAAGTGTGTGTGTGTGTGTGTGTGTGTGTGCCTAAGTGTGTGTGTGTGTGTGTGTGTGTGTGTGTGTGTGCGTGTGTGTGTGTGTGTGTGTGTGTGTGTGTGTGTGTGTGTGTGTGTGTGTGTGTGTGTGTGTGTGTGTGTCTAAGTGTGTCTGTATGTGCGTATAAGTGTGTGTGTGTCTAAGTGTGTGTGTGTGTGTGTCTAAGTGTGTGTGTGTGTATCTAAGTGTGTGTGTATCTAAGTGTGTGTGTGTGTGTGTGTGTGTGTGTGTGTGTGTGTGTGTGTGTGTGTCTAAGTGTGTGTGTGTGTGTGTGTGTGTGTGTGTGTGTGTGTGTGTCTAAGTGTGTGTGTGTGTGTGTGTGTGTGTGCGTGTGTGTGTGTCTGTGTGTGTGTGTGTGTGTGTGTGTGTGTGTGTGTGTGTGTGTGTGTGTGTGTGTGTGTGTGTGTGTGTGTGTGTGTGTGTGTGTGTGTGTCTAAGTGAGTGTGTGTGTGTGTGTGTGTGTGTGTGTGTGTGTGTGTGTGTGTGTGTGTGTGTGTGTGTGTGTGTGTGTGTGTGTGTGTGTGTGTGTGTGTGTGTGTGTGTGTGTGTGTGTGTGTGTGTGTGTGTGTGTGTTTTGTCAATGGAATAAGAAAAAGAAAAAGGGAAGAGAGCACAGCTTTTGGGTGGTCGGCAAAACCATCGCCGCCGCATTGTCCTGCTCCCACAGTGTCCCACAAGCTCTACCTCTGCCCTGTCCACGAGGCACGGCCCACGTGGACAGGGCAGATTGTAGCCACCACTGTGCGTGCTTTCACAGACTACCAAACCGTGCACAGCTGCTTGTGAGAGAATTTGACACATCAGAATTCAGAACGAAAACTTAATTGACAGTCGCCTCGACGCCCCCCTGTCGAAACTTGCAAGCAGCTAGCTGGCTCGGTCACTTGCTGTGTATCGCTAGATACAGGGGCAACAACTCCCAAGCACACCAACGACAAACAGGCAGCAGCAGGGAGGCTGGCGGTTTTTAGTCCTTAGTTAAATTCGTGCTTATGCATGCTGACACTGTTGCACGCTGCCACTAACCACATTTGCATGCTGACCCTGTAAACGTCACCACTAACCGTGTTATTCTTGTTGTTTATCGAGTATTCTACCACTAACCATTTGATCGTGTTTCCTTTGCAGCAAATGTACAGCGCCTAGAAAGAGTCCGAGTTCTCTGAGGACACTTTATCAAATGTGATATTATGATTACTATTATTATTAACTAAATCCTAAACCCTCTTCAGCTCCACCCTCCGGAAAGCACGACCGGAACTGGTACAAGCCTAGTGAGGCAGGAGCGACGACCCTTTGGCGGCGCCCCCTCTGGTGGCCCTACCCAGGTGGTAGTGGGCTTCCACGGAGGCAGTAGTGGAGTCATGAGGGCAAGGGGCATTTGCCTGAGTAGTTGGGATAGGCAGCAAACTGGTCTGCCCCCTATTCAATGTCCCACGATGTCGAAAACGAGGAAATTAATAACAAAAATAAATGTAATTCATTGTATAGCACACTAGGAGAACTTGGGAGCTCTATTCAGGTGCTTCACATTAGCCACGGGGCTCGATCCCACGACCTCGGCCATTAAATATGTTGAGCTTGACCTTGGTCGGGGATTAGCACCCTTGCTACCTTTGCATAGCGCCCTCAAAGAACTTGGATATCTTTCTACGCACTCGCATGTGCTGCAAAGGAATCTTTATGAAATGGTTAGCGGTAACATGCAGTCTTAACATGCAAACATGGTCAGCAGCAGCTCGCTCAGTGCTAGCAGGCACAAGCACGCAGAGGAACGGGAGGCTAATGGGGGCTTTAGCCTCCAGCCCCCACCTCTCTCTCTCTCTCTCTCTCTCTCTCTCTCTCTCTCTCTCTCTCTCTCTCTCTCTCTCTCTCTCTCTCTCTCTCTCTCTCCAAACTCTCCTCACAGAAGCCCCGACCCGGAAATAGCACCAGCCAAGTGGGGCTGGCACAATCGCTCCCTGGAAGCCTGGTAGGAGAGGCAGGAGGAGTCACTGACGCTTCCACTGAGTGAGCGGTCCTCCGAGTGAGCACACCAAGAAGCAGCCGGGCAGTGACCCTTCCGCTCCCCCTTCCCACCATTGTGTCGGCTGGATCCGCCCCCTAATCCTACACTGCCCCCCAAGCTGTAACCAAAGACGAAACTACCGTCCTACTTCCACTCGACGAGCTACTGCCGAGTTCGTGTTGAATAAACGCTATGATTGTGTGCTATAATTTTTAATTATTTGTGGCTCTTGCCCAACCCACCCCCCCCCACCCCCCCCCCCCCGATGAAAATCCTCGCCCGCTCGTCCACGAAGGGTCAACCACAAGAGGCAGGGCAAAAGTGGAGACGTCAAAGGTCGACTGGGTCCGGGTCTGCATGCAGCCTCGGGTCTGCATCCAGTAGCAGCCTCACTACCGGCACTGCGATTGGACTGTGCTAGGGACACCTAAATTCGGTTGCGGCCCACACAGACATGAGAGCTTATTCTGTGCCGTAGGGCAAAGCGCACACCAGCGCTGGTAATTGCAAGCAGGAACACGGAATATTAGTTATACAATTTGACACATCATTTCCACAGCACCCCAAGAGAACGCTCAATCTAGGTGCTTTGCATGTGCAGCACGGCTCGAGCCCAAAGCTTTGGTCGAACGACCTTGACCTATTGGTCGGGCACACAGCTCACGACCGCACCTCGAGGTGGCAGAGCACGGCGGTGGCGGCTGCAGAGCGACGGCTGCAGAGCGGCGACTCGCGAATCTCAAATGCGGTAGGCGCCTCTGCCACCTCGAAACCGGAGCAGCGCGCTGAGCAGCACCTGCGACAGGTCCTCTTCGGGAATGTTGGCGTAGCTTGAAACCAGCACGACCTTGTCGCCGAGACCGTTGAAGTCGACCAGCGCCTGCGCGACGGTGCGTGCGGTGGCGCCACTCTCGACGGCCCACACCTGAGGCGCGACGGCACGAGACACAGCCAGAGTCAAATGATTGTGACGGTGGCGGCGAGCCAAAGGCTACGTACAGATGCGGCCGAATGCAGACGGTGGAGTGGCTCTCACAGAGCCGCCTCCTCGCACGGCGCAAGACTCGGCAGCGACCGGCTGCGGCCGGCGGCAAGAAGTTTCGCGCGCGCTCACACTTGCGGCGACCGGCCGATCACCTTGGCGGCGCCCAGACGAGCGCAGAGCAGCGGCAGCAGAGAGCCGTCGCCCACGCAGAGGCAGACGCAAGGCCTGCCGCCGTCTGCTTCCGATGCGCTCTGCATCGTCCTCTGCAGCGCCTCGACGTAGGCCTTGGTGCGATCGACGTCGTTTGCCGCGCTCAGCCGCAGGCGCGTGAACGCGCAGTGTAGCAGGCTGGATGTTGAGCCATCGGCAGCATCGGCGGCCGTGGACGGCCGCAGCATCGGCGCCACGCTGTCGATCAGGTCGTCGCTGCAAAAAGTGCGTGCGCGCGAGCAGGTGAAGCCGCGGTGGCAGCGCCCATCTCGTAGGGAGCCGCTGGCTAGCCCGCTTGCTGATGCTGACGATCCGAGGAGGAAGTGCCACGCTCCTCCTGTCCCCGGGTCATCCAAACGAGTGGACATGATGGCCTGACGTCGGCGACCGCAGTCGCGACTTGAAGACACGCATTCTGCTCGGATAGCCAAACAGGTTTGACAGGAAGGGGAGGAAGCAGCGCCTGCGGCGCTTCAAGATCGCGTATATCTGCAGACCGCTACAGTCAGGACCCGGCTGCTAGTGCCAGCGAGCAGAATGGTCAGGCCGGTGCCTAGCAAGCAGTCACGTGTTTGCCGGGTGGGCCAGCTCAAACCCTGCATCCCATCACTGCGCCCTTGGCCCAGGGGTCAAGGTGCTCGATCTGCACAAACCAGGTCGTGGGTTCGAGCCCTGCAGTGGGCGCTACTTCAATGTCCTTTGCAAGCGGCAATGATTGTCGTTCAAGGCTCTTCTGCCACAAGATAAGCTCAAGCACCTTCACGAGTATGCTCTATTTCTAAAGAGGGTATGGGATTTCAAAGAACTTGCAGCCATTGGTACATCTTGGTTTCAGACAAGCAACTGACAAGAGCTACTGCTTACAAGTGCAGTGGCTGCCCATACACTCATGCTTAGGTATCCGGTGGGAAATTTGAGCATCTGCGACCAAGGAGTACTACCGGTCATCCAGGTTTGACAGTGAACGTGCAGATGGAGAAAGCAACATTAATTAGGTTATTTAAGTTGAACATGCTAAACATTTCTTTGAATAGCCGGCGCTAGACGGCAAGGTCACTGTGAGTGATGAGAAACCAGCATCACCGTATAATAATAATAATAATAACAATAATAATGCATTTGTATAGCCCCCTCAGAGAACTCTCTTTTTAGGCACTTGACATATACTGCAAATGAAGCATGAATGCCATGAGCGAGAGCTAGCGACGAGCAACTTCCCTACTGCCGGCAGGCCGCACACAGACTCCGGCACGTTGCATGGCTCCCTCAAGCCGACCCCCACCGAACTGATGATGCCCTTGAAATAGGCACCGGACAGTAGAAGCACCAAATCAAAAAAACAGACCGGGTGGGACAAGCCGTCGCAGTCGATGCTTCTGGCTACCTGTTGGTCGGTGCGCCGAGCCAAGGGTGGGCGGGAGCCAAGTATGGATCCTTGCGCAACCGGAAGGAGGAGGACGGAGCGCGCGAGCTGCTCACTAACCTTCGCTCGACGTCGAATGCCAGACTGTACTCGTCATGCTGGCTGCAGAGCGTGAGCACCTGTCCTTTGGCCACCGAGAGAGGGCGACGCGGATAGAACACTGCCTGCATCCAGTGGTCGCGCCACTGCAACCGAGCGCAGGCGGAGCGCTGAGTGGCAGCAGCAGCAGCAGCAGCAGCAGCAGCAGCAGCAGCAGCAGCAGCAGCAGCAGCAGCAGCAGCAGCATGAGCCACAGCTACAGGCTGGGATCGAAAACGTTCGCCAAGCCAGTCGCGCGCGAGGCCAGATTGGAATGCGACAGGGAGTGAGGGACAGACTGAGAAACAGGCAGACATGAGAACAGACAGACAAACAGATTGCCGCCCAGATGTGGCAAACGACACACGCGGAAGCTTCACAGACCTCCTTTCGTCACGCACGCGCCACAGCCAACTAGACCGGGAGGCCTTCTGGCTCCGCTCAGCAGACGATAGGCAGCAAGCAAGTTCGAGGGCTCGTCGGAACGATCGCGTGCAGCAGCAGCCTTGCGAAAAAGCACCGCGCAGCGGCGGCGGCAGCAGTAAAGGCAACAGCAGCGGTCGACCCCAGGTGAAAACGAGTGAGGCATGGAACTGTTGCGCCCTATCGGTAAGGGCTGGGGAGAAATGAAAAGGTAAGGTAAAGAAAAGAGAAAAAGGAGGGAGGGGAAAACGGAAGGAAACGGAGGAGAGAGAAGCTCTCTCCCCTCCCTCCTCTCCCCCCCCCACTCTTCGGCTGCTCTCTCTCTCTCCCTCTCTAGCAGCCCTCACTCACTGTCGAGCTTTGCGCAGCCCGCCAGCAGGCAGGCGGCAAGCGAGCGAGCGCCGCTCGGTCCCTCCACGCTGGGCCAGCGCGAGCCCGCCGGCTGGCTCCCACGTACCCGCTCGACGGCAGGCAAAGTCGACGACACGTAGCCCATTGGCGGCCGGCGGCGCCCCCGGCCCAGCAGCGGCTGCCGGGCGAGCAGCAGCAGACGTTTTGGGGGCGCCGTGCAGCAACGGACGGCGACTCGGCTCGGCTCGTGCACTGCCCGACAGCCCCTGGCGACCGTGTGCGCAGCCAGCGCCCGGCTCGGTGCCTGCTGCCTCCTTTAATGAATGGCGCTGCCCTTTTGGCCGGAGCGGAGCTCGGCTCATCTTCGAGCCAAGAGAGGCCACGCCTCTTCGACCGGCCGGCCCGTGCACCGGCGGCAGGCAGCTCACCCGGATGCACGAGCGGGTCACGAAGGCACGGTGGCCACCCCTTCGCACTCATTCGGGAGGTCGGCCGGGGCCGTGCACTCATTCGCGCGCAGGCAGGCAGCGGGGGCACGAGTGGAAAAATTCGGGCAACTATTTGGCCGGCTACGGGTGCTGCCGCGGCCGGCAGGCGGCTGCTTTAAGCACCAGGCGATGCCGAGCAATCCAGGCATTCGTGCCGTGCGCCATCCGGCGCCAAAGGCTGAGCACCTGTCGCTTGAGACAAGAGTAACAGGAGCCCTCATGGAGCCGAGCGGTGTTTGCGGTCAGAGAAGACGCCCGCCCCGCTGCGGTCACCTGACACAAAACCGCCGAGCAAAGCCAGCAGCCGCCTTCGACAGGCTGCTGTGCCTAATGTCCTCACTCGCTGCTAACCCAGCTCTGGGTGAGCCCTCAGCGTTCAGTCCACGTGAGCTCGGACTGGGAGAGAGCTTGCCTGGAGGAATGAGCAGAGCTGAGGTGGCAGCAGCTAGCAAACCCTCGGGCTCCCCCTTCCTCCCCTCGCTAGCAGCTAGATGTAGGTGAGCTTGCATCCGCGTCAATCCGCTCATTCCAAAGGCATGCTGCAAAAATGGCAATTGCCTGCAGACAAGATGCCGTGCCCGCCGTCACTGTTGCCGCCCGCTAGCCGTGGTCATGCGTTCCAGCTTGCGGTTTCAAGTTACACGTCCCGGGCCGGAAAGGCATTCGGACGGCACCAGGTTAAGGAATGCTTTGCCTCTGGCAGAGGGGAAGCCAGTAGCATCCTCACTGTGTGGGGCGCGTGCACTTTCTTTCGAGCGATGCCATGTTACCGAAGCCTGGCCGAGCAGCTGCTCGCTAGAGCACTCAGCAGCTGCAGCTGCAGCTGCTGCGCGACGGGCGCCGTCAATGCTGTTGCACTACGATGAGAGGCGGCCGGCCGGCACTGGTCTGGTATCGAGCGATCGTCGTATAATGAACTGCCACTAGGGATAAAGACCGCTTGAAACAAAGAACAGCTGGCGGCCGAACGTAGCAAGTGCCCGCCCCCTGGTTCGACTGCGCCATGACTCGAGGTCGCGGGCCAGCGTGGGTCTCGAGTGGCAGGCCCCGATGAACAGCGGCCAGCGGCGCTCGCGGCAGAGCAGAGCAAGGCATTGCCAGGCCACACGAGCAAGGCATTGCCAGGCCAAACCGCTGCGACCTGAGCGCTAACAGGTCGAGATGACGACCAGGCGAATGGCAAAAAGGGCACGAGAGAGAGAGAGAGAGAGAGAGAGAGAAAGAGAAGAGAGAGAGAGATGACGAAGTGGCAGCCGTCGGTATCCCGGCCCAGGCGTCGACACCCACAAATGGCAGCAGCAGGCTGGTTTCTTCTGGCAGTCACGTGACAAGAAGGGTGGCATGAGTTTCGCATGAGTTCACTGAACAAGCAGAGGCAATCGCCATCGGTGCTTCTAACTCCACTCGCCGATAGAGGCATGTTATTTCTAAATGGAAACTTAAAAGTCGAGGCTTGTAAGCCTTGAGTTTAACGTCGAACAGAAGCATTCTCGATAGCACAAGCGCTAGAGCACTGGACAGGTAATCTAATCTAGAGGTGGAGCGATCGAGGGGAAATTCGTTTTTAGCATTCATTCCCAGACTGACGGCCTTCGAGTGCTCTACATTTTTAAATCACGGCAGCTTCTTTCACCTCTCCTCGGTACAGCGTTTCCAAGTAATTGAGAAGGACCAGGTTTCCTACATCATCGGCAGGCTTTCTACAGCTAGCAGACGACCACCAAAGAACATCCGGGTGACGTGCAGGCATGCCAAGGCAGGTCTTTGCCGAGGAACACATGGCAGGCAGAGCAAGCAGCGAGAGACTGGCTAGCATCGTCCCCGTGCACTGCTGTAGTCCACGGTCTTACCCCTGGATGTAAGGTGCTCACTCTTCACGACCCGGCCAGCCAGCTCGGTCACGTGACTATTCTCTGTCGCTCGACTCATAACCCGGACGCAGCTGCCGAAGCAGCAATGACAATAAATCTAAAAAAGTGCACTTTGAACCCTGGTGCATGGTAGCCTTATTTCCCACAGCAATATTTGCAAAGTGGCAAGCGGCTCAATTTAATTCTCTAAGGACGCCACACGAATGTCTTAATTATAACTATATAATTATAAATATATAAACTATATAATTATAACTCTTTTACATCGACCGTACGAGGAGGAGGACGAGGAGCTGGAGCTGAGAGGCCATGCCTGCTGTGGGGCACGTAACTCTGTGCCTGAATGCTCGCCGGTCTGAGCTGGCAGCAGCAGCTGGCCTTCATCGGCCTTCAGCAGTCAATGCTGGCTCGCTTGCCATGTTATCAAGCACAGCTGCAGACCTATGCAGAGGCTGAGCGTGGTGAGCGCTGCTTGCGCAGGCAGCTGAATCGAAAAAGCAACGAGTTCTACATCCATCGACGATTACCATGACGCTGACGACGAGCCAGCAGCAGCACATGTCAGTAGCAGCTCTCCGACGGGTCAGAGGTCGGAGGAGCCGGATCAGAGGGTCGGTCAGTTGCATGCATGCAACCTCTCGTATGCGAAGCGCTCCCGTCCCCGTGACTGGCTATCTCATCGACGGCCACACGTTGGTGCCGACATCGCGACCGTGATAACAGAGTCAGCCAGCCAGCCAGCTGCCAACTCGAACGCTGGGAGGCCGAGACATTCTCTTGAGATGACAATCTGACATTGTTTGGTGAGCAACATATGGCTGCCGCTTCTGCTGCTGCTACTGCTTCTGCTAATGCTACTGCTGGAGAGTTGGAAGGGAATGCCTCCTACCTAAGCAGGGAGACCAAAGTCACTGACGAGTCTGCTTTTTTGCTGATGTCCCAACCCTCCCCTCCCACGGCCTAACCCCATGGGTGGGAGGGCTAGAGCAGTCAAAGCAGCAGCATCAGTCACTGCAGCATCAGAAGCAGCAGCATCAGCCACTGCAGCATCAGAAGCGGCGAAGGCAGCAGCAAGCATCAGTAGTGCTGCAGCGGCTGCAGCAGCAGTCGTTAGCCGCTGCCTCTGGCAGTACCTGGCACTGGCCACCGTCGTCCTCAGCGTCCTGAGGTCGCATCCAGCTGGGTGCGCAGCTCAGCACAATGTCAGCGCTAGCATCGAACTCGAGATCCCACCACATGAGCAGGGCGTGGCACGTGCCATCGCGCGTCGCCTCGGCGCGCGCCTCGCTCCTCTCGTTCTTCGACAGACCGGCCTTGCTGGAGAAGTCAAATCTGCAAAGGATGAACCGACGTACGTCACCATCGTCGGCGCCCCGAGCGTTTGTGAGGGGGACCTCAGCATTTTACAGCTGCACAGAAGAGTGGAGCGCTGAAGCAGTCGACTCTTTGCTACCTCACCCTGCACCTCAAGTCCTCCTGCCCTTCACCTCTGCCCTTCACCCCTGTCCTTCACCCCTGCCCTTCACCTCTGCCCTTCACCCCTGCCCCTGCACGCGATGATAAGCCAAACACAAAATGCCGATGCAGTATACAGTGCACCACTGCCGAATATAACGAAAGCGAGACAGCGACGCCGAGACCACTTCAGATGTACCATGGGCAGTGGCTCCTTGTAGACGGGAGGGGGTAAAAAATATCACAGACGGCTCAGCATTGGCTGATGGTGACTAGCCAACTGCAGCCGGTAGCCCAAGCAGGCCCAATCCATGCCAGACGAGGGCAAACAAGTTATGCTTGACTAGGAAAAAGACTGAGACTCGAAGCTCAACACGTGGTGGCAAGAACCCGAGAGCCGAAAAGCGAAAGTGCCGGGACCAATCAGAGCCGGGCGAGTCACGAGTCACGTGCCCCACAGCAGCAGCAGCAGCAGCAGCAGCAGAAGCAGCAGCAGCAGAAGCAGCAGCACGTCAGATGAGCCACTTCCTCGCTGGGCAGCAGCACTGCTAACTAAGCAGCAGGTTGATGGGCACACTTAGCTAGTGAATAAGCGCTCTGAGAGTCAGTTCACATCCACTGCAAAGCCAAGTTCAAGGACTGACCCATTCAAAGGCTACACATTTTCTTAGCATCCCAAATTCCATCGCCAAGGTGCATGACCCTAGAAGCAAGTTAATTTTTCCCCACCGATTAGCGATACACTGTATTTCTCTCCAGAGTAATAATAATTTCTCTCCAGAGTAATAATAATATTAATAACACCAAATACAGATGGCACCCTCAGCTAATTAAATCTTTATCTGGCCGCTTTACAAACACTGCAATGGAAGCAGGTTACGATTGAGCTGCGCAAGCGTACAGACAAGACAGCCACACTGCAATTGCAGCAAAGCAGCATTTCAGCAATGGGCCTCACGACTGCAGTGGTCAGAGATGCAGGCAGCACATAAAAACTGGCAGCATTAGCCTAATAGCTGTCAAGTTCTGCTCACCGAATGGCATCAAATGCCAAGTCGTCGGTTGCCCTCACGAGAGGCAACCACGTGTCCACCCACGTGTCGGGCAATGGAAGGAGCGAGGCTAACATGCTCTGCGCCTCCTAACACTGGGCAGCCAATGACGAAGCAGCAGCAGTCGAAACCTACTCACCTGAACACGGGCGTGGGCCGTGTCAGCGGCTCGCGAGCAGCCGGTGGCAGCTGTGACATCTGCACATCATGAAGCGGTGTGGCGGCAAGTCTGTTGTCATAGCGACCACAATCTTGTGGAATGTGCAAAGTGCTGCCGGCCACGGCGACAGGCAGCAATTCATTGTGACGCCACAGCAGCTCCGACTGCACAGGCAGCACATACATGTTGCTGGCTGCCGGCACGACGATGCAGTCCTCCTGTAGCGCGGCGCAGCGGAGCGCTAACGCTGAGCCGCCACCACTGAATACTCCTCTGCGACGCTCGTGGCCATCGCCAGCACCCACCACGACTGTGCCACCCTTGGCCACTGCAACAGCCTGCCCATGCCAAAATAGCGACTAAAAGTGCTGCAACCGCACCACTGCACCCTTATGTACTAGGTTATACCAAGTCAGCCGAAACAGCTCCAGTTAAATTCAGTACTTTGACCAAAGCAAGACTGCTGCTGGCTCAGTTACGTGTCTCGGTATGACTTTCTCTATCTATGTCGGTCTCGTGCGTGTGCGTGTGCATGCGCGTGTGCGCGTTCGTCCGTGTGTGTGCAGGCGGCAGGTGCGCTCTCCCTCTGTCTCTCTCTCTCTCAACCCCTTCCACGTCTCCTTTTTCATTATTTGCATCATGGAAAAAAACTTAGAACTAGAACTAGAGCCGATAAGTGGCACATCATTATGCATACTTACTCTCAGCCATGGGGGTCTGTGTATGCGGGCACACACAGTATAAGCTAGTGTGGTCGTTTTGAAGTGCATGCACAACGTCACATTCCATGCAGGTTGTTCAGATTCGGGAATGCACAGAAAAAAAACGTTCGTTGGACCCCGGTAGCTCGCATCATGAGGCCTCATCGAAGCCCCGCACGAAGTATCGGCATCTGACTTCGCCATGCGCATGTCGCAGGCTCTTCTGCCTCCGACCATGACACGGTCGGGTCTTGAGGTTGCGCTTGCCAAAAAGTAGCTCGTGCGAACTCATTTACACGAGCGGAGGACGACATGCGGTGACATGCCGACTCTTTGGACGGCTGCCAGCAGTGTCGAAGCGTGCTTCAATTGTGCTGCCCAACTGTGCGCACACTGCAGACCAAACTGTCCGATTAAGGCAGAAGTCAAGCGTCCGACGAAGGGAGTGGAGTTTCGGATGGCAATTTCAATTAGATTTTGCAAATAGCAATTCGCTTTTGCTTCACTGTACAATGTATCTGGGGATGGCATCGTTTGGCCGAAGTGTTTGTGAAACACTTCATCGATAGTCGTTGGATATGCTCATGCATGTGCACCCGTGTGTGTGTGTGTGTGTGTGTGTGTGTGTGTGTGTGTGTGTGTGTGTGTGTGTGTGTGTGTGTGTGTGTGTGTGTGTGTGTGTGTGTGTGTGCGTGTGTGTGTGTGACTGCTGACCAATCAAGTATCCGAGAAATCGTCTCTTTCCAATCCTTGTTGATTCTAACATTCATTTACACAATCCAGCCACCTCGCCCTGAGTGTGCACCGAATTTCGTCTCATGGCTGAACAGTTTTCTCTTCTGGCTCACGCATGCCACTATTCATAAGAAAGATCACACCTTCAATCCCATGCTAAAATGGTTTGCACTGTTGCAATACTTGACTTCGGCGCTTAAAGCAACACAAAACTAGTAATAATAATGAGTCATAGGGACAGCCCCTTCTGACAACTAAATCTCTTTCTGGGCACTTTCAATAGGCTCGAAAGATAATACGTCGATTGGTTAGAAATACATGAACGATGTCAGCACGCATAAGTACACACCAAGGACAAATCACATGGACAGCGCAAATGCATAGAGGGACAGATGGATTCTGAAGATCTTCTTTAAATGTCGTCACGGGACAGGAGTGAGTTCCGGGCTTTGAGAGCAGGTGGACTAAAGGCATAGCATCCCAGGTAATCGATGTTGGTTAGAGGTACAACTACAGAACTTGAGCCGGATGAGCTGGCTGTACAATGGGAAGAATGATTGTGGAACTCGCTTCCACGATTCTTATGCAACATCTACTCTCCTGCTGCCGACTATGGCTCATCCTTTCCAACGGTCCTGAGCTGCTACTTCCATGCTACTCACCTCACTACCTCAACTGCCCTCCTGACTCAGCTATTCTTCCCACTTTCTCTTTGTCGCGTGACATGGAGTCTGTTGGCTACCGAATGCGTACCGAAAGCAGCTTAGGCTGTGAGTGCGCTATACAAAACTCTCCTGCGTAACACCCACATAGTCTTTAGAACTTGGTGGAGTTACAGACAGAGATACAAAGATACATAATAAGGAAATATTTCCCATATGAAGGCCGGAGAGAGAGAGAGAGAGAGAGAGAGAGAGAGAGAGAGAGAGAGAGAGAGAGAGGGAATGAAGGAATCTAACGGTGAGTAACAGAGCCCAACAGTCGATATCCTATTTAATATGGACCCAGTGCATGTCGGTGAGAAGTGGTGGTGTAATGTGGCCAGTTCGACCTTAACGACAGGTAAGCCTCTAAAGCTGCAGAGTTTAGCATCAAATGTGGATATCTTATTGCACAGGCAGGAAAAGAGCAGAGAGAGACAGAAGTATCGCAGATGTCGCTAAAGCATTTACCAGCTTGGCTGTGGTATCCTTATCTAAGCATGCCAGAGCTTTTGCAACGGTCTAGCAGGGATGACACTA
Source organism: Cristatella mucedo (assembly GCA_009760855.2). Lineage (NCBI taxonomy): Eukaryota > Metazoa > Bryozoa > Phylactolaemata > Cristatellidae > Cristatella > Cristatella mucedo. The sequence continues at coordinate 638,079 of WPIO01000056.1, forward strand.
ATGCACTCACCGGCTTGGCTGTGGTATCCGTACCTAAGTACTCCAAAACTTTTCCAATGCTACGTAGCTAAAAGTAGGCAGACTTGACTGAGGGGTTGATGTAGTCCTTAATTGAGAAGTCCCTTTGGAACAGGAAACCCAGACTACATGGAGCTACTATTGAAGACACACTAGCCGAGCCCCTCTTGAGTATTAGGCTTTCCAATTCCTGTGCAACGACAGATTTCCCCATGAATGGTAAGCTGGTTGTATCGTCATTTATTAATGTGATAAAGTCGATGACATCCGAGTGCAAATTACAGCAACACATGCTGACTGAGAATCAAAAGAATTCGACACCATAAAAAAGAGGTATCAAAGCACAGGTGCAGCTGCTTGTCATTTGAAGAAAGCCTAAAAGCCTCGATTGGGGTTGCCGATGACATCGGCAAGATGGAGAGCATAGGTAGCAGATTTATTAGACCGAGCACAAATCCTATAAACCGGCCTCCAATCAAGCAACTCCTCTCTTTTTCTTCAGCTCAATCTTCAGCACCCTATCATCCTTCCTGAACTGGTGGCATGCTACAGCACCATACCAGCCCGAGTAGCTTTGGATGAATGTGCTCCTCTTACCAAGCACAAGGTGCATCCTTGCATAGGATGCACCTTGCTATTGCTTTTGCACCTTGGAATGGGCAATTGCTATTGCCTACAGCCAATAATAATAATAATAATGTACTTGATTAAGCGCCCTCAGAGAACTTAATCACTCTCTAGGCGCTTTACATTTGCTGCAAAGGGAAATGCCATTGAATGGTGAGTAATATCATGCTTGATAAACAAACAAAATGAAATAACGTGGTTAGGGGTGACATGCACAGGGTCAGCATGCAAATGTGGTTATTGGCAGCATGCAGTGTCAGCAGGCTTAAGCGAATGAAGGACGAATCACAGGGACCCACTAAATGCTGTCCTAAATAGGTGTTTTTAAGTTCTTTATAAATGTGGTCAGGTCAGGGGATGTTCTGACGCAGGTCGGGAGGGAGTTCCAGGCTTTGGGAGTATACGAACTAAATGCACGGTCTCCAAAGGATTTAAGGTTTGTACGAGGTATTTGTCGACTGTTGGATTCCGAAAAGCTGGTGGTACGATGCTTGGCCTGATGGGGTAGTATATCTGAGAGATAGGCTGGAGCCAAAGAATGAAGTGACCTAAACGTGAGCGACAAAACCTTGAAGTCAATCCATTGCTTGACTGGCAGCCAGTGCAGATCGGCGAGAAGTGGAGTAATGTGGCAACTGCGACGCTCACGACAGACAAGCCTAGCTGCAGAGTTTTGCACCAGCTGCAATCGCCTGATCGCACATGCTGGTAGGCCAGCGAGCAGTGAGTTGCAGAAGTCGAGACGGGATGTCACGAATGCATGGACCAACTTGGACGTGGTATCCTTATCAAAACAAGCCTGAATTTCAACAATGTTGTGTAGCTGAAAATAGGCAGATTTGACTGTGGAGCTGATATGGTCGTCTAATGAGAGGTCACTTTTGAACATGACACCTAGATTTCGAGCTCATTCAACTGGAGATATGCTGGCAGAGCCAAGTTTGAGCCTCGGCCTTTCCAATTTCTGAATCACACGGGGTTTGCCCATAACTAGTAAGTTAGTTTCGTCATCGTTTAGTTTCAGAAAATTTGCTGCCATCCATATGCAGATGTCATCAAAGCATGCAGCAAGTGAGTTGAGAGAATTTGAGGTGCTCGAAGGCTGGGAGGGATCAAAGCAAAGGTACAACTGAGTGTCATCCGCATAGAAGTGGAAGGCTAAATTGTGCTTGCCAATCACATCAGCAAGAGGGATAAACCGTGAAAAAGAGCCGGACCTAGCACGGAGCCCTGATGTACCTCATATTTCAGAGGTACCTCGGATGATCTTTGTCCATTCACGTCAATAGCCTAGAGTCTCCTACTGAGATAGGACCTGAACCATTGCAGAGCAGTGCCAGTGATGCCCAGGCGAGATGAGAGGCGCTCTAGAAGAACTTTGTGATCGATAGTATCAAAAGCTGCCGAAAGATCGAGCAAAACAAGCAGAGACACTCTACCCATGTCTGCATTCCTAAGTAGGTCGTTGTATACCCTAAGCAATGCTGACTCTGTGGAGTGATTAGCTCTAAAGCCAGACTGGAACTTACTAGCAAGGTGTGAGGTTTCGATATTTGAGTTCAGCTGGTCCGCCACGACCTGTTCCAGTGTCTCTGATAGGAATGGTAAAAGGGAGACTGGGCGGTAGTTGCTTAAGTTCTCTTGGTCTAGTGTAGCTTTCTTGAGAAGTGGCCTGACTACAGCTTTTTTGAAAGGTGCCGGGACATGACCTGAGGCTAATGACATATTAATGATGTTAGTTATGCATGGCAGCAGCAGATCAATGCAACGTAGGAGCAGGACAGTGGGAATAGGGTCCAGAAGATGTGTTGTCTTTTTTGAGTAGGATACGAACTTCAGGACTAGATCACTAGTCACCTGCTTAAATGTAGACATTGAGGTGCAGCCAGGAACCAAGGAACAGCATTCTAGTGGGGCAGTTGTCATCGCAGGGATGGATTCCCTGATCTTGTCTATCTTTTGCATAAAGAATCGAGAGAAGCAATCGGCTAGATCTTCACAAGGATCATCAGGTAAGGAGCTAATCTGGGAGCGGTTGAGGAGATGGTTTATCGTCGACATCAGCATTTTTGGATTGTGCGTCTGGGATTCAACCATGTCTCTATAGAAGCTAGACTTGGCCTTTGCTACGATCGATTGGTACGACCTACAGTAGTCTTCATATGCCTGTCGATGGACAGTCAGTCCTGATCTTTTGTATGCTTTTTCAAGCTTTCGCTTAGTAGACCTGGCTAGTTTAATGTCAGTGGTAAACCATAGGCTGTCTGGGCGGGGCGCACAGTGCGCTTTGTCAGAGGTGCAAACTCGTCGAGCGTGTCAGCTAGTGTTGTGTTGTAGTTATCTACCAATGATGAAAGATCGGAGGGAGGACCGAGCAGCAGAGGCGAAGCAGATATTCTCGCACGGACAGGATCGATGTCAAGGGTCTTGAGGTTTCGCAATTCACATGTTATTTTAGAGGAGGATGTGGGCACACACTGTAAATTGAATGAGATCTGCATGTGGTCAGATAAGCAGGATTTAGTAATAATTGGTGATGACAAAGTGCAGTTGTATGAGAAAATCTGGTCGAGTGTGTGACCCTTGATGTGAGTAAGGCCATGCACATGAGCCACAAGAGACAATGAGTCAGTCAATGCACGAAATTCGGTGCTGAAAGTGTCAGATTCCACAACCACTGGATGCAAGCTTGAAAAAGTGTGCAGAACGTCAGGAGTGACTACGCCAGTCGACTTGAAACACATGACGACGATTGCTGGTCGTACCCGCCCATTCTGGCTTAGGCCAAGTCGAGCTTTCACATTTGTACACAACTGAATCACAGATGCACGATGCAAAAATGGTCATGCCGACTGCCCGTCATCTCCTTAATAGGTCCCAGATCAGCACCTAACCTAGCAATGCATGCGGGGATCTGGCACATCGCTTTCCTTTTAGCTCCTTTGCTAGCAGGATTTACAAAATCGCGCAGAGTCCGTCCAATCCATGGGAGTCTTTGCTTCCCAGCTAGCTCTGCCTTCTCGAGGCTGCATCGATGCCTTCAATTGTGAAGCCCCTGCTGAGCTCAACTCGAAGATTATCACCCAATCTAAGAAAGCTCCTTGCCCTCTAGACCCCACAAAGCACCCTCAGAGAACTCAATCTCTCTCTCTAGGGGCTTTACATTTGCTGCAAAGGGGAGTTCAAAGATGCTGATGTCTGGCCACTCGCACACACGTCGCCTTGACGTATTGGTATCACTGGCATCGCACTGCAATGACTCAGGTGCCATCTCAGTGAGAGATTTCCGAAGATGAACCTCAATGTCCGCCGATCATCCGGTGAGCCTTTTTGGAAGCATGGGGTTACTGCTGTTCTAGGTCTACTTCTCTTCACAGCGTGTTTCCTATCTCTCGCTGATGTAAGCATCAAGCACAGCCTAGGCTTTCATTATATGCAGATGACACACAGCTGTACCGGTGCTATGATCCCTCCCTGGCTACCAGCACTTCGGATTCTCAAAACTTCCTCAGAGCTAAATGACACCAAGAGCAACCTAGTAATCACGCGAAAACCCCGAGTCACTCAGAAACTGGTAGGGCCCAACCCATTTAATTGGCTTGGCTACCACGTCCCCTGTACAGTAGCTGCACAGAACCTGCATGCCCTGTACGAAAGCGACTTTGACCGTGCAGATGGCTTGAGCTACGAGAGGCAAGTCGGCACACTTTCCACGACGTATCAATGATGACAATAATAATGAGTCTTTAGTATAGCGCCAAAGAGGACTTATTCCCTATTCACACGCTAGACAAATCGCTGCAAGGGAAGCAGTAACCAATAGTTAGCAAAAAGCAAGCTATCGCGCTTAGGCTAGCAGCTGGTTTGGTCCAGCGGTCAAGGTGCTTGCCCCGGGGACCATGGTCTGACTGAGGTCGTGGGCTCGAGCCCCAGGGCATATGTGAAGTGCCTGAATAGATATCAAGTTCTCTTGGGGCGCTATACAAATATACAAATGAGCTATATTCAAGAGTACACACTTATCATGCTAAGACAAGCATGCAAAAGCACATAAATGACTCATGACTGGCAATAGTAATTTGTGTAGCACCCTAAAAAAGAAGGGGGGAATCCCTTTCTAGGCACTGTATTGATGCAGTAACAGAGGCGCGTCAATTGGTAGGTATAAATAGCGTGCAGTCTCAGCACTCGCACGGAAAGGCCAATACTCCCACCGAGCCAGCAAATGCTGTGAGAAACAGGTGCGCTTTTTTTTACTCCTTTTTCAAATGCCATCGCGTTGGAAAGGGGGAGGGGGTGTCGTGACGTCAGTCGAGAGTGAGTTCCACACGCTGGGAGCAAAGCAACTAAAGGCATGGTCTCCAAAGAACTTGGGGCAAGAGCCAGAGGCCCAGCTACACGACTTGATTCAGACGCCGAGCCTGGACTGGGAAGCAGTCTGGATGGGCAGGCCGGAGCTTGAGAATGAACGGACCTACATCTTATTCTTATTGCTATTATTATTATTACTATTTTCCTCATCCGATGACCTCCTACCAACGGTTGCCATACTTGAGGGCCCTCGGTAGCATCACGCATCACCAGCTCTGCAAGCTGAGATGACGCACAGCATGGAGCCTACGAAGGGAGATACGGAGGGTTCGTGTGGAGCTGTCTTCCACGGTGGCTTGCAAAAAATTCAACTATCTACTCAGTTCTGTCTCGTCTTGGCAATTGTAATTCCCTTCTGGCTGGGCTAACAAAGAAAGCAACTAGGCCACTGCAAATGGTTATGAATATGGCTGCAAGGCTAGTTCTCAAGTCCCAGAGGTTTGACCACGTGTCGCCTTTGCTAAAAAGAGCTAGGATGGCGGCAGGTTGATTTGAGCAAATGGTTGGGCAAAGTTCTTACGCTGACCCTCAAGGACCGCCACGGTTTGGCTCCTTCGTACCTAGCTAAACTGCTGCACCAGTTTCAGCCTCTTTGCACCCTCGTGTCCTGTATGGACAATAAATTAGCTGTTCCTTTCCTCTGCTTAAAGACCGTTGGCGACAGACGCTTTAGCTCTGCAGGTCCTAGACCGTGGAACTTGCTTCCACGCTTCTTACGTACCGAAAACTACTCTCCTGCTGCCGACAATGGCACATTCTTTCCAGCGGTCCTGAGCTGCTACTTCCATGCTGCCTCTGCTATGCTTCCCACTTTCTCTTTCTTGCATGAGACGAAGTCTGTTGGCTACCGAATGCATACCTAAACTGCGTAACACCCACATAGTCTTTATGGATTTGTGGATTTATAGACAGAGATACATTACATTACATTACTTGTCACCATTACGAAGCAGCAGGGCTTTGATGATCCTACGATGAGCTGTCTACCAAGAAGTGCCATTCATTTGGGTCACGTGTGACTCCTACAGCCTCGAATGGACCGGCAACAACGCTGCAGATGCGCGGCCGTCCTGCCGACCACAAAAAAAGACAGCAGACTACACTAGCGGACTACCTCACGAGCACGAAGAACACAAAGAAGCAGTAGAAGCACACGAAAGAGCCGCAGCTGCACTCACTGTAAGCAGGCACCGATGGGCGTGGCTGAAGGTCTCGATCGCACCTTCGCCGATGAGCTCCGTGTCGAACACTTCGGCGACGAGGATGTTAGCCTTCCTCTCCATGTCCAGGTTTGCGCCGACCTGAAGCTCGGTCGACCTCTTGCCGATGACCTTGATTTTGTCGGCGAACCCGTTCTGCTTGATGACTTGTCGAGCGCACTGTGCAATTGGAGCAAACGCCTGCAAAGGTGAAAGAGCGGCGAGCAACGTCAAGATTCGTCTGCATGAAAGGGTGAGTGACGTCAGTGTCTGAAAGAACGAATCTAGTTTGCAGAAACCCTAATCTCAGCCAATCGGGCAGTGAGCTGCCCGATTTGACTAACGAGACGGCAAAGCTCTTCTAAGCCTCAGCACAGCACAAGGCCGTTGTTACAGTTGCCCACTGCTCTGGGTTACAGCCACTAGCCATCATGTCTGCAAGTGCTGCTGACCGCCACGTCCAGTGGGGCAATGGGTATAATAATAACAATAATAATAGCACACTTGATAAAGCACCCTCAGAGAACTCAATCTCTCTCCAGGCGCTTTACATTTGCTGCAAAGGAAACACGATCGAATGGCAATCTGACAAAAGCAGCTTAGATGAAAAGAAAAATAAAGTGGCTCCGAACAATCACGAGTAATAGCATTCCAGGAAATGTAGCATAGAAAGAGAAGAGCCCACGATCACGGACTGTGAGAGGAGA
>WPIO01000056.1:650000-802500 GCA_009760855.2 Cristatella mucedo
ACACACGAGCGCACACACACACACTCACACAAGCACACGGAAATGCAGCCACAGGTCACATTATTTTAAGCCTGACTTACAAGAAATTCACCAAACTGAAAATGCTAAGGAGATCATAAAAAATTGGGCAGCCACCATTAAATATGCATACAACACATCCTCTTCCAAAGAAAGGAACCCAGTTTGACAAACTCAACTAAGCACCACAACACATATGCATCAGTATTTACAAGTGCATCGCACCACATAAGCCTCAGCATAGTTACAACTGGGCATTATGGCTTAGAGCATCCAATCGATTTCAAGATCCTCAGTCTGGCTTTCAGGTCACCTGATTCCCTTGTACCAGCCTACCTACCCGACCTCCTTGCTCCTTGAGTGTGGTCTTGCACCACCCGCTCCTCTGCACCAGGTCATCTCAACGTCACTCACACTAGATTGAAATCCTTTGTTGGAGGTACAGCCTTTAGCTAGTGTGCACCAAAAGGCTGGAACTAGCTTCCGGCCACATTCAATACTTGTGATTATCTTGCATCTGCATAATCTCAGCCGAAGACACGTCAGCTTTACGGTCAGCTTTCCATTTACTTTTCGTGCATACTTCAGTGCATGCTTCAGTGCATGCTACTAGTTAGAGGTCTTACTAACCGGTCACCGTGGGTGTATGCTTATATGCTTACATGCTTGCGTTAGCATGCTGGCCTTAGCATGACACTCGTTTGCACTTGTGCATGCTTGGCACCGTGCATGTTACCAGTCCTCAAGGGCACTGCGTCCTTGCAGAACTTGCAAAGGTGTGCGGACACATATTGGGTGCTTTGCAGAGTGCTGTACAAAACATCATTATTAGTAATGCTATCATAAATGTGGCTGTTGGATCAAGCGAAATTTGCCTTTTCCTTTATGAATATGCCTGTTTACGTTTTCCCTAGTTAGGGGCATTCCCGAATGTCAGATATTCTGCCACCGAGTACTCGAGGCTGCTGACTGGCTGCTCTGAGGCCACTGACTGACTTAGCGGGTGACGATCGCTGCCAGTCAACAGCGCAGAACTCAGTTCCGTGTCCGACTGCACGCATCAAGGCTTCGCAACAACAAAAAGAAAAAGGACATAGCAGAAGACAGACCGAGGCACCGGAAGAGCTCGATACCAACGAACGAGAGTCAGTCTTCGGTGCACTATTTGCAAGCTCCCGAGGTATTTCGCTGCCGTGCAATCGATAACAGCAACGAGCCACTTTACGACGGCGTGGGGCTGACTGTACGCTGCTGCTGCGCGCTGACCCCTCGAAGTGACCGGAAGTAGCTTTCAATCAGTCCTCTGCGTCTACGGCCGTGCACATCTCGAGCGCTCTTCAGCTCAGGCGTGCCTCGAATGCTTGGAGCAGCGCTCAATATTTACAGCGCTTCTTCAACCCGAAGCATCACTGCACTTCCGGCTTTGCTAATCCCCTCATCCGGGCGCTGATCGCTCGGTCCTAGCTAGTCTGCTGCTGCGCACCACTCAGCGAGGTCGATGGCTGCTGCTGACCCCGGGTCAGCGCAGCTCCGAACACTGCTGCGCTGCGCTCCGTGGCTGTGCAGTGGCGGCGGCAGCAGCTGCTGCTCGGCTGCCGTCACACCAGTCGGTCGTCGGCAATAGCCCGTGCTGCCGTCTTCACTCCGGGAGCTCCCAGCGGTCCTACCAGCAAACAGCCAGCACACAAAACAAGGCTCTTCATGCAGCGGCTGCTTTCGAGTCCAAGTTTCCAGTCGATTAAGCCCTCGTGTTACCTGAGCAGCTAAGCAAACAGCTTGCCCAGCCCGGCACCAGCCCTTCTTAGCAGCATTTGGTAGCATTTGGTTCCCTTTACAACAGCAAGAGCTGTTGGTGTGCGCTGGGTGGTACGGAGGCGGTGGTCGGGTGGGGGGGAGGTAATAGGGTGGAGTCAATTTAGCACTTGGATGTTTGGATGAGAGATCGGCAGCAGTGCGCCGCCGGGCAATAATTAGTTGCTGCCTGCTATTAGATGAGCAGGCCCTCGATCACGTGCTGCTGTAGATCGTGTGCTCCTGATCGTGTGCTCCTGATCGTGTGCTCATAGAGAATAAAAATGCTCGACGGCTGCTTCAGAGGCAGGACACGGGGAGCAGGGGACAGGACAGGACAGGACACGGGAGCACGTACTGGTAGCAGCCGTCCTACGCACACTGACTGCCCGCAACACGGCCACCACGATAGCACTATGCAGAGGCTAGATAGTATAAACTGCCATCGCCAAGCCAACTGCCCTCGGTTGCAGCAAGCAAAGGTCTGACAAACAGAAGATGTCCCACATAGCAAACCTCTGCAGGGCAGCACAGGCAGCAAAGGAAAAGGCAACGATGTCCGAACCAACCCCGAGGGAGGGAGGTTTGATAGCTTGCAGCTCCAAGCGAGCTTCCCTTGGATATTCTAAGGCGGTAGCAGCGACAAGTGAGCCGCAATGGCTCACTGGGTAAGGCGGTTGCTTTCCTAGACCTCGGGACCGAGGTCGTAGGTTCGAATCCTGTGGTGGGCGATCCTTTATCGGTACTGCATGCAGTAGCGATAGCCGTAAAGGCTCTTCTGTCGCTATACAAACGAGGCTGTTAAATCAGCTAGAATTTCTTTATTTCTTTCTATTTCTTCCTTTCTGTAACAAAACCAAACCCTACCCAACCAGCCGCTGGATAGAGGCGGTGGTGACCGGCGCCCTGCTGCGTGCCCCCTGTGCTGCTGCCTATCCACATTATGTGTGACTATCTCTCAGCCGGTCTGTCAGTGTCAGCTATCCTTCTTCCATGCATCTCTCTGTCTCTGTCTCTGTCTCTGTCTCTGTCTCTCTCTCTCTCTCTCTCTCTCTCTCTCTCTCTCTCTCTCTCTCTCTCTCTCTCTCTCTCTCTCTCTCTCTCTCTTCTCTCTCTCCCTCCCTCCCTCTTTCTCTGCAGAATCCTCACTCTCCTCCTGCCGACCACGAATTAAACTCAAAACAACTCGGTGGTGGCAGAGCGGCAATAAAGCACGAGCACTTGCAGCAGCTTGCTAACGTCACGTGCCAGCGTGAGCACGAGGATTGGCGACAGGGCGGCCTCCTCCCCATCTTCCAGCTCTCTGTATTCTGAAGGCGGTGCAGCAGCGAAAATAGCATTATTTTTCATGCAATGACAGGACCTCATCACGGCACAGACTCCCGAGGGGCTGCTGCCTTATTAACTCGAGGCAGCTGCAGCTTCCTCCCTTGGCTCAGCTGTCACAGCTGCCTATGCATGCCACGCTGCTGCTGCTGCTCTGCTGATCTGCTGCTCTGTTGCTACTGCTGTGCAAGCCTCCTCCGGTGGGCGGTCGCGCGTGCGATGGGCTTGAGGACACTACCCTTTTAAACCTTCGAGATTAACAAGGCACCGAAGTATAGCAAGTGGTCGAAGCAAGCCGGTCAGACAGCGGCCTTCACATCTCCATGGCGACTGGGTGCTGATACGGTGATGCCTTGATCGTGGCATCCCAGCCTCAGTGCCATGCGCACGAACAGAAACACTACAACAAGCAGCTCGTGAGGCACAAAGACGAGGCTGCTTTTTGCACGAGCTCGACACCGGTGGTCACTTGCTCCGGGCACACGGCGCCGGCAACGAGGCCAGAGTCGGAGGACAGGACCGCTCAGGACTTGGTGTGACCAAGCTTTGTCGTTGCTACTGCTCAGTCGGTGGCATTTCGACCTCCTCGAAATTCTGGCCGACATGCCCTCCCTGTCGCTCACCGATGCCCATTCACCTTCACGTGGAGCTAGCAGTAGGCTAACCCCCCTCGGTCATCGCCCAGGGGGTGAGGTGCTCGCTCTTCACGACCGGGGTCGTGGGTTCGAGTCCTGCAGTAGGCGATCATTCATTGCCAACAGCAAGCGGTGGTGATAGCCGTAAAGGCTCTTCTGCTGCTATACAAATGAGGTTGTTAAATCAGCTACCGTTGGGCTAGGTGTAAGGGCAGAAGGTAGCACTAAAGGAGAGCACTAGTCCAGAGCAGCAGCAGACTGCAGCGGGGGGGGGGGGGGGCTATATGTTTACGTCTTCCGGTGAGTGGCCCACACGAGGTCTGAACCATCAGAAGTCTGCAGCTTCTGATGGTCGAAGTCGGTGGCAGTGCAGTGCAGTAGCAGGACTTACTCTCTCCGTGTCGTGAAGCATGTCGGCAAAAGACGACCTACAAGGGAGGAAGCAAGCCATTTTTGCATCAGGCGTGAGCAGCAGCAAAGCAAAGGTTTGTGCATGTGAGAGAGCAGTGCTCGTGCGTGTATGTGCACGCATATGCGAGTGCGTGTGCACGTGCACACACGGGTGTGTGCACACGTGTGTGTGTGTGTGTGTGCACTATGCTAATGAATTATGTCATGATTATTTTCAATAGAGGGAAAGAGAAAATGAGAGGGAGAGAGAGAGATAGGTAGAGAGAGAGAGAGAGAGAGAGAGAGAGAGAGAGAGAGAGAGAGAGAGAGAGAGAGAGAGAGAGAGAGAGAGAGAGAGAGAGAGAGAGAGAGAGAGAGAGAGAGAGGAGAGAGAGAGAGAGAGAGAGAGAGAGAGAGAGATGGGGAGAGAGAGAGAGAGAGAGAGAGAGAGAGAGAGAGAGAGAGAGAGAGAGAGAGAGAGATGGGGAGAGAGAGAGAGAGAGAGAGAGAGAGAACAGAGAGAGAAACAGAGAGAGACAGAGACGGAGAGAGACAGAGACAGAGAGATAGAGACAGAGACAGACAGACAGAGAGACACAGAGAGACAGACAGACAGAGAAATGTATAGACCGAGGGACACTGAGATACAGAAAGAGAGATCAAAAAATAGAGAGAGTGGGAGCCAAGGTAGCAGGCAAGGTCAGGCAGGGTAAAAGCAATGTGGATAGCAGAAGTAGCAGCAAAACCTGCATACACTCACAGCCGCAGACATCTTCCGAAAGAAGCCTTGCTTTCATCTACCGTTGAGGTCCACTACCAGGAAACAGCAGGCACACAGAGAGCTTTCTCGCTACAGCTGACCACCAAGCTAGCCCACTAGAGCACGACACAGCTTTTGAGGCAGCTTATGACCACATAGGGCAGATTAGAAGGCCAGCAGGCTTGTTTGAGTAGTGCTGCTGCTGGTCTGCCAGGACATTCTGGCTGCGTGCTTTGCTTCTAAGCAGCCTGTATGCAAGCCTGTTGCCTTGCTGCTGCTGCTGCAGCTACTGCCTCCTTCTGCTGCTACTGCCTCCTTCTGCTGCTACTGCCTCCTGCTGCTGCTACTGCCTCCTGCTGCTACTGCCTCCTGCTGCTGCTGCTACTGCCTCCGGCTGCCTCCTGCTGCTACTGTCTCCTGCTACTGTCTCCTGCTGCTGTCTCCTGCTGCTGTCTCCTGCTGTCTCCTGCTGCTACTGCCTGCTGCTGCTACTGCCCCCTGCTGCTACTGCTTCCTGCTGCTGCTGTCTCCTGCTGCTGCCTCCTGCTGCTGGTGCCTCCTGCTGCTACTGCCTCCTGCTGCTACTGCCTCCTGCTGCCTCCTGCTGCTACTGCCTCCTGCCTCCTGCTGCTACTGCCTCCTGCTGCCTCCTGCTGCTACTGCTACTGTCTCCTGCTGCTGCCTCCTGCTGCTACTGCCTCCTGCTGCTACTGCCTCCTGCTGCTGCTGCCTCCTCCTCCTCCTCCTGCCACCTTAATTCACAAGACCAGCAAATTCGGCGCCAGGCACCGAGCCCTGGTGCACCCACTCTGCACATGAAAGCCCACAACTGCGGGAAAGCATTTGAGCTTTAGCACACGGTAGCCACGTGCAGGCAGACCTGCATGCAATAGCAGACAGCCGTGCTTACAGCACTTAAACCACAGGAAGACGGCATGGTTGGTAAACAAGTACATTCGCACGCACGTACATAGGAATACATTCGCAAAATACGACGTATGCAACAGCACCGATGAGCGATCGTCCCATCGTTGGGCAAGCGCTATAGGAGGTCACGAGGTCAGGAGGCCAGCCAGTAAGTTGCTGCCCTCCTGTGCATTAGCCTAGGTGGAGATAAAGCACGGGTGCTTCCCGACCCAGATTTCGAGTTTGAGTCTTGCAGCAGGCAATTCTTTAGTGTCTACTGCAAGTGGTTGAGACAGGCGCTAAGGCTCTTTTACAGCTACATAAATGAAACAGCTAAATCAGCCGGCCTTGACTTGACTTTGCAGCATGCATTGAGCACTGCACGTAGCCTAGCAGCCTGAACTGCTCTGGCTTCGAGAGGCTGGCTGTCGGTCTGCCCTCCTTCCTCCAATTTCATCGATAGTTTAAATATAAAATCTGCAAAGTTGCAGTCCACACATCTGTGTGCTAGTGAATGAAGGCCCACTGCATAGCGGCACCAAGTCTTGGGTCCACATGCCAGCATGAGAACGCACCGAAGCAGTTGACCAAACGAAGGTTGCCCAGGCCGGCCGATCAGCCGCTGGTGAAATAGTTGCGAGGCCAACAGTGTCTGCTGAACTCGTTTTTGTCGCTCCTTTCGTTGCCTGCTCGTGTCTTATCTCGAAGAGACTTCCGGCCTGCCCCTTCCTTCCAGCCTGCCCCTTCCTTCCAGCCTGCCCCTTCCTTCCAGCCTGCCCCTTCCTTCCAGCCTGCCCCTTCCTTCCAGCCTGCCCCTTTCATGCTGGCGACTGCATGCTTCGGCACAGACAAGCGCCTCATCTGCCAACTAGGTTCTGCCAATACCAATTAGCATGATCTCTAAAGGGGCCCCCTTCGACGACAGAGTGTCGACGGACGGCTGTCGCTGCCTTTGCGACGTGGCTCGGCAAGCAGAAGAGACGCTGCTTCGCTCATTCACTACCACTTCTCTCTGTCCCCTCTCTCTCTCTCTCTCTCTCTCTCTCTCTCTCTCTCTCTCTCTCTCTCACTTTGCTCGCTCACTCTAGCACGGCGCCAAGTCAATGCGGATGTCATCATTCATTGGACAACATCGTCAACATGAATTTGGACTTCGAGACAGCCGACCAAGCGAGAGCGCATCGCCCGGAGCCGCCGAACTAGAGCTCCGAAGGTTTGCATGAGAGCGACGACTCTCCTCGACGACTCCTCGGGCGTCCACGTCGGGACTGCCGCGCCGGCGCACAGTGACTGAAGGTGCGCGGACCGCCGCGGCCCGAAGCTTGCCACCGCGGCCGCCTCGGCAAGCGACCGGCCTTCGTTGGACGTCGGGCTCAGCATCGCCAAGGAGAAGGCGGCGGCAGCGACACGGCAGGCCGCGGCCTGCCGAGCCGCCGGCTAGACCGACTACGACGCGCTCGAACGGGGGCACGCGTCGCGTCACAAACACACAAACACACACACACACACACACACACACACAAACGGTACGCGCCGAGTTGCCGCTTGCGCGAGGCCGCGCTATCGACCGACTGGCGGCGGCCGAAAGCAGCGCCTCGCGTGTCGGATCGAGAGCGCGAAGCGACAAGCCTCTTCACCTCGCAATCTCCTGATAGCAGTCGAAGTCACTGCTCTGCAGTATCCACTCGGTCTTCGCCGTGACAGCATTCGTTGTCGCTGCGAACTCCATCGTACCTGGCTCCGACGGCGCTGCTAGCGGCCAGACGTTGGACCAAACAAGAGTCCCACGTGTGGCCGAAACCGGGTGAAGGCCTCCGAGCCTGCGCATGCGCGCCCGCCCGCGGGCCGATCTCAGACTGCCGCCGGGCGGGCAGGCCACGGGTCGTGATGGCAGCGGCGAGCTTGAGCTCACACGCCCGCCTCGAAAGCCAACAGTTTCGCTTTGTTTTGAACGGATCTCGTCAAGCACGTGGCGCTCGCGAGCGCATCGGGTCTAGCTTGGTGCGGGAATAATGTACCCCGAATACCCGTAGTATCCGGGTCACTAGAGAGCGGCTGCTTAAAATGGAGGCCTGTCGGCGCGTGCGTGCGCACTCGCCAACTGGCGCGGAGTGGACGTTTTAAGACACTCGCCCCGCGAACGCTGAAACGAGACAGCTCGCGCGTAACCTGATTACTATCCTATTTCCGTGCGAAAGTAAATTCTGGAGCTGCTTATTCTGGAGCTGGCCAGTCTAAAGCGTGTCAGCGCGGCTAACGCAACCCCTACCGACAGACGGCTAGCGTAGCTGCGTGCGTGGCCCGAGCATTTACGAACCTAGTAATGCTTGCTCGAATTACAACGCAGGAGACCTAACGAAGATGAAAGCCGCCGTAACGTGCTGATGTGGCGACGGCTCCAAAATCGTGCGCGAGTGCGAGTTAGAGATCTCGCGGCGAAATCAATCTGTGTCGTCGCGTTGCAAAATGCACGCTTTTCGATCGAGCACGCTAAATCAGCCAGATTAGGACTGCCGAGAAAATATGTTTTCGAGGTTCAGGAATTATAATGGCTAGGAATTGATTGGGCTATAATCTATTACCAGGGCAGCATAAAAGCTGAAGCCGCGAAAAGGGCTGACTCCGCTATGCTTCTGGAGTGGGCATTGGCATGTGAGTTGATTTGAGCTCTAGGCCACTTAGCCGTTAATCCGTTAGTGTACGTCACGGCCACTGTTAAACACCCGTAACCCTCTGTAGCTGTCAAATAGACTTCTTTACGCTGCGGAACTGGACTTGCCTTAGGGACTTAGCTTATGGGTGAAATGCTATCTGTTCGCGGCCCAGGTCGTGGGTTCGAGGCCTGCTATGGGTCATCCTTTACTACCCACTACAAGCGGTAATGTAATGTAACGTATCTCCGTCTGTAACTCCACAAATTCTGTAGTCTGAATTATCGTCGCGAACGGCACAGAACACCAGCCGACGAGCAACACCACCAGTTTATTCTCCCTACACACGGAGCAGGGCGAAGCACGACTCTCCTCGCCCCTCTCGCCCACCGGAGTCCCCCGACTCCCTTGGCAAAACAACCACTAATCGCACGGCCCGGCTGCTTACCACATCGAGTGTCACCGCCCACTCGTACAACGATCAGAGGCAGTGTCATCAATTAAATAAAACCACATGCCCGCCTGATCTGGAGATCAATTAACGACGTAGCCAGAGCAGCAAGCAGCTGTTCTTCTCCACTGCTTAGACAGCGAGAAGGCTAAACATTAACCACATAGTCCTCATAGCGTGCCGGCGGTCTCAGGCCACATCTTGGCCGTAGCTGTCTGCCGGGCTCGTCGTCTCTGGACATACTATCAGGGCCAGCATCGGAGTGTTCGTCAAGGAGTTCATTGGCGTTCGGTACTGGTCTGATGTCCGCTAGGTGGCGGCGGATTCCATCAATTTCAATGCCAACTCCTTCCGCCGGGGCAGTAACTGTCCCCCGAGGCCATTGAGTGGTGCAACGGGCTCCAGGGGGTTTTACGAAAACCCGCTGACCCTGAATCGAGTCATTTCCGTCAAGAGCTCTCTGTGCGAGGCTCTCGAGCCATCGGAGGTTTCCAATCATACGAGAAAAGCTGACGGCAAGGCGATGAGCCGGTGTCCAATCCCGCGGTGGCAGAGAGATTGTGCAAGTACACCATCATCATTATGTCCCGCCCACTCCAGGCTGCCATTCCTTTTATTGTTCGGTGACTTCGCTCTATTATAGCGTTTCCAGAGGACCGGTAGGCACAGCGATACATTACGTGTACCCCCCAACGATCACAAAGTTGGCGAACAGCGTTCGATCGGAAAGTGGCGGAATTGTCCATTAAGAGCTGCCACGGCGGGCCCCTTTCTCTGAATATTTCGTCCAAGTGTCGGACCACCGAGGTCTCGCTCTCGTCAGGTATACGCCGCCAGATGGCAAACCTGCTGGGGCCGCTATCGACAAGTGTCAAATACTTGACCCCGTTGAAGAAAGTAACATCAATAACCAGGCGGCGCCAGTTGGAATCTACGTCCAGGTGTCCATGGCTCCAACACACTGGCGCTGGATCCACAGACCGGCAACGCGTGCACGATTTAACAACGTGTTCCGCTATCTCCCGAGTTACGGAGATGCCGGGGGAAGCAGAGCCTGGCCAGGTACAACGTACGGTCAACCCCTAGGTGATGCAAATCATGGAACGCTCGCAGGTCTACTTCTTGTGCTGGAGTAGCAGCTTCGAGAATCGAGATTGGCTTAAGCCACGGCTGCGGTACACGCGTTAAGTGGTCTGCTTTGATGTCGGCCGAACGCACCAGCTGTATTCTCACCCGAAGGTCGTACTCCTTAATTACGTCGCGTATTATTGCTGTCCGCCGTCGAGCCAATGCCTCGCCTAGACCTCGCGTACGGATTGGCTTATCGCCTTCGACAAGCGATCGCAGCCACGAATGCACAGTGGCCGAGTCAGTAAACAATTCGATCTCTCGCAGGCCCCAGGCCAGGGCTAAGTTTAGGCCCTTTATGACAGCCTCTAGTTCGGCCAGATTTACATGCGCTACGTCATCTGGCTTTCTAAGCCAAGAGGCATCCTCGACAGTCTGCCCTCCAATTCGCAAGCAGGCGCCTATCGCTAAGCTGCTTGCGTCACACCATACCCGTCCGCTGGGTGACGACGGCACACTCCACACTCCGGAAACTGGATCCTCTGGATCACACGTCGGCTGATCTCCTGTGCCATCCGAAGGACGTCCTCCGTAATCTCGGCATCCCACGACAGGTCTTTTGTGGCTCTCTTTACGTAGCTGCAGGCTGGTCGAAGCCATCCTGTAACGGGAAAATGGCCCGTTAATTGTTCACACCACGAGAAAAGCTGCCTGCGAGTCGCGCGCGTTGAGGTAGCGGTTCAACATCGTTATCTCTGCCCCACTTAAGCTTTCCTTCATGGTCAGTGACGCGAAGCCCTAGTACGAGACCTCCGACCAACTTTTCCGGGGGCTTAGCTTCGAGCCCAAACTGTCGTAGGAGAGAGATAACACGCTCATTCGTGACAATGTCATTGTTGGCGATTATATCGTCCACGTATGAGTCAGTGCCTTCGCGCATCCGTGGTTCTATAGAAAGCACCTTATTTAACACGGCGGTCATTATCTTAGGCGCTACATTTCATCCGAAGCCTAGCCGCGTAAGGCAGTACCGCCTCCCCTGGTAGGCGACAACCTGGTATCTCCACAGGGAAGGGTCGACATGAAGCTGTATATACGCTTTGCGAAGGTCGATAATGCTGACGTTACTTCCCATGCGGCGCCATGCCCGAAGTTTCTCGCTGCAAACGTCACCGTTGGCAGTGTGGCTGGAAACGTATTGGTTCAGCTCGCGGTAGTCTAAAACGGGCCGCACTTTGTCCTTATGACTCTGGAACACTGCCATTAGCGGCACGAGGCCTTCACACTCCCCTTCGTAGGGCTTCAGCCAGCCGAGTTGGATCCACTCTTGGATCTCCTTATCGTAGTCGGCCTGCAAGTCGGCGGGCACGCGGTAAGCCTCGAAGCGGTTTACCAAGGTGGGAGAAGTCACGCCGTCGGCCCAATGCCACTTTACGACCCATTTTCCGCCACGGTACACCGCCGAAAAGTCTCTGTCGGAAACACTGACGTCGCTCGACAGTGCCCCGATTGCATTGCACCGCCCATTGAAGGTTACTACACCGCCTTCAGGGCCTATCACCACGCCTCCCAGCTGTCGAACATCATCTATGCCAAGGAGCATATCATACCCCGGTACGATCTCGGATACGAGGCAGTCCAGCTCTATTGCGATGCCCTGCACAGAGCATGTCATTCGGCACGCCGACCGGCAACGAGCGACTGCTCCATTGAACGTAATTACTGGCTCGTTAACCGGATAAGACTGCGCCGAGGTGGCAAGCAGTACCAAAGATTTAGTCACGATCGACCGAGAGCAGCCAGTATCAAGGAGCGCCTTCACAATACGACCACCGTTGAGAACATTTATTGTTGGCAGTCGAGTTGACAAGCAGGGGAATGCGCCGGCGCTATAACATGCGCTTCCCCTTACTCGTTTTTTTGGCTTCGCACGCTCCGGACGTGCGAGTTGCGAGTCGTCGCCGCATACAAAACACAGCCTTCGCTGCCTTTGCGACGAACGGCAGTCGCGACTGATGTGCCCTTCCTTTTTGCAGAAAAAGAAAAGCGCTTCCGTGGAGTCGGGCGAGAGCCTTTAGCTCCTAGTGCCTCAGCAGCGGCCGCGTAGCTCGGCTCCTGACAACTCATAAGCGCTCGAGCCTTCCCAACGACCTCAGACATCGCCATCTTGTCGAGCGCACACGCCTCGAGTAGCTGCTTTCGGGTGTTCTCTGGAAGCCCGGTGACGAAAGCGCATTTTACCAAGTCATCCTTCGAAGCCGCACTCACCAATCCGGCCAGCCGGGCCAAAATCGATGCGTATACGTCCACTGGCTCCCCAGCTTGGAGCCGCCGTGTCGTGAGCTCCTCATAAGCTTTAAATTTATCCGCCGAAAATGCGGCCAGAAGAGCCTCTTTTACGATGGTATAGCCTTTCTTCGCCTGTCCATTGATGCTTTGGTACACGGCGAACGCTCCGCCGGTTAGAAAAAGGGGCAGGAATTTGTGGCGGTCGGCAGCGACAATACCTTGAATCTCTGCCACCAGATCAAACTTTTCAACCCAGCCCGCAAAGTCTTCACTGCCGTCGAATTGAGTGACGATATGGCTGAACTTTACGTTCTCCATTACTGCCGAAGTAGCTTGTAGTCTGAATTATCGTCGCGAACGGCACAGAACACCAGCCGACGAGCAACACCACCAGTTTATTCTCCCTACACACGGAGCAGGGCGAAGCACGACTCTCCTCGCTCCTCTCGCCCACCGGAGTCCCCCGACTCCCTTGGCAAAACATTCGCTAATCGCACGGCCCGACTGCTTACCACATCGAGTGTCACAGCCCACTCGTACAACGATCAGGGGCAGTGTCATCAATTAAATAAAACCACAAATTCATAAAGACTATGTGGATGTTACGCAGGAGAGTTTTGTATAGCGCACTCACAGCCTAAGCTGCTTTCGGTACGCATTCGGTAGCCAACAGACTTCGTCTCACGAAACAAAGAGAAAGTGGGAAGCATAGCAGAGTCAGGAGAGCAGTTGACATAGTGAGTAGCATAGAAGTAGCAGCTCAGCACCGCTGAAAAGTATGAGCCATAGTCGGCAGTAGGAGAGTAGTTGTCGTTGCCTAAGAATTGTGGAAGCGGGTTCAGCAGTCTAGGACCTGCAGAGCTAAAGCTCCTGTCGCCAACGGTCTTTAAGCAGAGGAAAGGAACTGCTAATTTATTTTCCACACAGGACCTGAGGGCGAAAACAGGCTGAAACTGGTGCAGCAGTTCAGCTAGGTACGAAGGAGCCAAGCTGCGGCGGGCCTTGTGGGTCAGTGTAAGAACTTTGCTCTGTATCCGTTGATCAACCGGCATCCATCCTAGCTCTTTCAGCAAAGGAGACACGTGCTCAAACCTCTGGGACTTGAAGACTAGCCTTGCAGCCATACTCATTGCCAGCTGCAGTGGCCTAGTTGCTTTCTTTGGTAGCCCAGCGAAAAGGGAGTTACAATCATCAAGCCGAGACAGAACTAAGGAGCTAGTTAAATTTGTTGCCAGCCACTGTGGAAGACAGCTCCTAATCTTGAATGGGGATCAGGCGTGATGGCTAGTTGTAGAAGCAGTCTTCTGAATGAAGCTTTTAAAAAAATTGAGGCAGCCGTCGAAAACGACACCTAAATTTCGAGCACGCGGTGATGGTCGCACAACAGTATCGCCTATTAGAAGAGCAAAGCCTTTTAATCCAGCCACACGCATATGGTGTCCTATGAGCAGCAGTTCGGTTTGGTGATACGCTGTGATGGCCGCTGGTCGCTCTTTCGCCGCTACACAAGCGATGCTATCAATTCAGCTAACTTTTACCTTTTTTAACTTCTTTTCATTTTAAGGTAGGGGGCGCTCTTCTTTGCGACCACGTCGATCCTCCTTCGGCGGGCTGACGTACCTGCAATCATCGCTGCTAGTATGGCGGCCTACAAGTCGCTCGTAGCGATTCCCTTAAGGCTCTGGCCTTAGTCGGTATTAGTGGGGCACGACGGCTGAAACTTTCGCCGCTGCGAGCGTTCACCTCCGCCGAACGCCTCCGAAGAGCGCTTCCGGGGGCGCTTTCGCGGCGCCCTCATAAGCTTGCTGCGCGCCGCCCTCCGCACCGCGAGGCCGCTGCGAGCGTGCGGGTGCCGCCGAGTCCAAAGCGGCTAGGCCCCACGGCGGCGGCGGCGGCGGCGGCGGCGGCGGCGGCGGCGGCGGCGGCGGCGGCGGCGGCGGTGGCAAAGACCGGAAACCCGTGCGTGCGTCGCAGCGCTGCACATTTTCAGTTACGCCCCGTTCGGGCTGGCTCGCGTTCGAATGTCTCGGAATACCTCGAAACGTCTCGTCGCCGTGCGAGACCCGCTCGTCCCGTCGGCTTCTCGCGTCCCACCGGTCGCAGATTCGCTCGGCCCGCTCTCTGCCGAAAGCCGTCCGCGCGCGGCGGCGACTGCGGCGGCGAGCGCTCTCGGAGCCTCGCTCTCGGAGCCTCGCTCTCGGAGCCTCGCTCTCGGAGCCTCGCTCTCGGAGCCTCGCTCTCGGAGCCTCGCTCTCGGAGCCTCGCTCTCGGAGCCTCGCTCTCGGAGGGCTCTCGCTCTCGGAGCCTCGCTCTCGGAGCCTCGCTCTCGGAGCCTCGCTCTCGGAGCCTCGCTCTCGAGCCTCGCTCTCGGAGCCTCGCTCTCGGAGCCTCGCTCTCGGAGCCTCGCTCTCGGAGCCTCGCTCTCGGAGCCTCGCTCTCGGAGCCTCGCTCTCGGAGCCTCGCTCTCGGAGCCTCGCTCTCGGAGCCTCGCTCTCGGAGACAAACTATCGCATCGCTTCAGTTCACGTGGGGGTCGCGGAATATAATGTTATGTAATGTACCTCCGTCTGTAAATCTACAATGCCACAAAGACTACGTGGGTGTTACGCAGGAGAGTTTTGTATAGCGCACTCACAGCCTAAGCTGCTTTCGGTACGCATTCGGTAGACAACAGACTTCGTCTCGCGCAACAAAGAAAAAGTGAAAAGCATAGCAGAGTCAGGAAAGCAGTTGAAGTAGCGAGCAGCATGGAAGTAGCAGCTCAGGACCGCTGAAAAGGATGAGCCATAGTCGACAGCAGGAGAGTAGTGGCCGCCTCGCCGACCGGCGGCAGCCACCCGCCGGTCACCGCGCATCGCCCGCACCGGGCATGGGCTCCCGGCATGGACCGCCGAGCGGCGGAAATGGCCGAGCAGCAGCGCGTGCCTCGTTCTCGGCTCCTGACCGAATGACAATAAACGGCCGAGCGCATAAAAGTGGGCAATGGCGGCGTACTCCAGCCGGACGAGCCGAAACGTCGCGCCTTCGAGAGACGCTCGTCGACTTGCGGCCCACCCGCTTTACTAATATCGGCGTCAAGACGCAACGTTTTCGCTAAATGAAAAGAAGCGCTGAGCAGAAGCTCAGTACCTACTCACTACCTCAACTGCCCTTCTGACTCGGCTGTGCTTTTCACTTTCTCGTTGTTTCGAGAGATAATGATAATAATACATTTGTTACATCGCCCTCAGATAAATCGATCTCTTTTTAGGCACTTTACATTTGCTGCGAAGGGAGGTGAAGTCTGTTGGCTAACGTATGCATACCGAAAGCCGCGTAGGCTGTGTGTGCTATAGAGAACTCTCCTGCGTAACACCCACTTACTCTTTGTGGAGTTATAGACGGAGATACATCACATCACAGTGAATTTACTCCCTCACTGTCTCGTGCTAATTAACTCACCTCCCATTTTTCAGGTAATGCTAACAACGTTGTGGAAAAACCAGTGCTAAAAAATTACACGGCTTTCGTTTTATTGCCAGTTCTTTCAAAAATGGTCTCGTCAGACTTTAGATACGCATTTTCGCATTTTGTTACGACTAATCCCAGCAACTGATTTAAAAATACTTTACGGCTATCCTGAATATGAGAAGAGTACCATAATGTGATTCATTTAAGTGTCACGGGAATAAGAGACTCAAATTTCTGATATATAAATTCTGATATATAAATACCCTCGGTAGGTGCTGCTCTGTATTCTTACCGTCACGGTTGCTTAGAAATGCAATATAAGAGCTCGCAGGCACTTTCCGCGCGACGACGGCATCGCCACCGAGCGGCGCGTTCGCTCTGCTCTGCTCTGTTCGCTCTGCGCTCGCTCGCGCGAGCGTCGCTCGTGGGGCGTTCGCCGCGTCATTCCGCACGCAGTTCGCCGCCCCGGCCTCGCCAGGGCGCTCCGACCACGCGCAGCCACGCCCTGGCTGTGCACGAAGCTCGTCGGCTGGCCGGCTGGCTGCTTCTGCGGCGACGGCGGCGGCGGCGGCGGCTGCTGCTGGGGACGAGACTCGACGAGAGCCGGGACGAGACTCGAGCGGCAGCCGCCGCTGCGCGCAGCCGCCGGCCGCGGAGCGGCTCGGAGCGACGTCACCAGATGAAGCCGAGCCGCTTGCCGGTCGGCACCTCGCCCTGCACGAGCAGGCGCGTCTCCTCCGTCTTGGCGTTCTTCCACGTGGGCAGCTGCGAGCCGCGGTCGTCCTTGGCCATGTAGCTCGGCCGTATGCCGCCCTTGCCCTCGAACACGGGGCCCGAGCCGCCGCCGATGCCCTCGCGAGCGGCGCGCCGCAGCGCCACCACGTTTCGGCCGCCCTGATCGCAGTGCTCGATGACGCGCTGCGCGTACTCCTGGAACTGCTGCTCCTCCATCTTGAGCAGCTCGATGTTCTTCAGGTCCTGCGCCAGCTGCACTTCGACCTCTTGCGCCGCCTTCTTCTCGCGCTCGCTCTGCCGATGGAGGAAGAGGCCACGAGGTCACGAGATGCAGCCGGGCGGGGGGGGGGGCATCGCGCGAGACGACGCAGCCGTTGCGGGACTCAAACGACCGCAGTCCAGTCAGGTCAGATGGCGAGCAACAGCGAGCGAGAGCGAACTCGCGCAAAGGATAGGATGAAGCGCCCCGAGAGTCGTGATAGTCGTGGTGGCCGATCGGCGGCTCGCTCCGTCGGCTCGCTACCAGCAATAGCGATCTGCCGGCGGAAGTGCAAGCCCTGAAAAATCCGCTCCCGTCGGTCAAAGGAAATAATGATAATAATAATAATGAAATAGGACACCTTTTATAGCGCCCAAAGAGAACTAAATCTCTTTCCGGGCACTTTACGTAAAGATGGCCGTAATCTCTAGTTTTGGCAGTCGTGGGTTCAACTTCCGAATACGTCGCAGCGTATAATTCTCTCTCTCTCTCTCTCTCTCTCTCTCTCTCTCTCTCTCTCTCTCTCTCTCTCTCTCTCTCTCTCTCTCTCTCTCTCTACCTACGTACCTACCTATCTCTCTACCTATCTCTGTCTCTCTCATTTTCTCTGCCTCTCTCTCCCTCTCTCTCTCCCTCTCTCTCTCTCCCTCTCTCTCTCTCTCCGTCTGGTGTGTCTGGTGTCTGGTCTGCCTGTCTGTCTGTCTGTCTGTCTATCTATCTATCTACCCGAGCAAGCCACCGCGCGTCCGCCGCTTAACTACAATCGTCCGCAGCTCAGCGTCGACCCGCCGCTTTCACGCGAGTCGACGCTATGCAGCGTCAAAGAGCGGAGGGCAATCAGTCGGCGTCAACTTCGATTTGCAGTCCGCGACGTCAGCACGCACTCGTCCGTCGCGAGCAGGGTCTCCCCCGAGCCGCCGCCCGAAACTCTTCGCTGCGCGCGCACTCGCTGCCTCGCTAGCCGGGCCTACACCTTTTCGGACGCCGTCTTAAGCAAAGCCTGCCCGGAAGTGCCGACGGCGGGCGCCCTACGAAGGTGCGGAGCGATGCCGGGAGGGATGGACGGGGTGAAGGAGAAACGGGGGCGGGGGCATTCCGTTGTCGGAGCAACGCTAGCGGATCTAGAGCGAATGAATGGACGTCTGAGCGAGCCGAGCGAGCCGAGCGAGTCGGCGAGTGGTCCGCGAAACCACTGCTACGCGGCGTGGGCGCAAAGCGGAAGCGCTTCAATAGCGCGGCGCCTCAGACGCCCAGCCTCTCTATGGGCCGGAGGAGACGGCGGGTGAGAAAGCCCTGCAAAGGTCCGAGGGCGCTGCGCTGCCCGCTGCCGCCGGCTTCGACCCGCCGGCGGGGAGGAGTGCGCGCCCGCCTCGGGGCCCGCTGCACCGGTAGCCCCCCCCGGGCGGCGACTGCGGCTTACCGCCTGAGCGAGCCGGAACTTGGCCGCCTCCGCGGCCTCCTCCTTCCGGCGCCGCGCCTTCTCCTTCTCGTTGCTCTGGAAGACGGCGTC
The DNA here is from genome assembly GCA_009760855.2 of Cristatella mucedo. Lineage (NCBI taxonomy): Eukaryota > Metazoa > Bryozoa > Phylactolaemata > Cristatellidae > Cristatella > Cristatella mucedo. Next base: position 668,240 of record WPIO01000056.1, read on the forward strand.
GGCCTCGCGCTGGGCGGCGGCGCGCTCCAGGTCCGCCACTCGGTCCGCGGCCGCCTTGCGCTCCTTCTCACGCATCTGCAGCGGGAGGACACCGGTAGGGGGCGCGGTGCGGTAGGGGACGCGGTGCGGTCACAGCCGCTGTCGCGTCGCCGGCGCGTCGGTTGTGGGCGCGCCCGCACGCGGCGGCGGCGGCGGCAGTGGCAGTGGCAGTGGCAGTGGACTGAAATCGTGCCGGGCGAATCGGACTCGGTTTGAATGAAAAATAAAAAGAAGCGCTCTCGTGCGTGCTCTCAAAAGCGTCGACGCACCGACGTTCTCACTCTTTTTACCGTCGTCCCCACCCTTCCTCGACGCGCCGCCGCCGCCGCCTCGGCGACTACTTCCTCCGACAGGATACGACAGCGGTGGCCGAGCGCCGAGACGCCAAAACAACGAGTCGCAGCAGCAGCAGCGCGAGCGAGCGGAGGTGAGTGGCCGCTTCCACGAAAGTGGTGACGTCCGGCCTGCGACGTCCTACCTGAGCGCTCCGGTGGCGCCCCGCCTCGGCCATCTCTGCGCGAAAGCGCTCGGCTTTCTCCGCCTCCTCCTTGGCCCGCTTCTCCTCCGCCTCCTCGAACGCGTTGAGTATGCGCGAGTCCTCGTCGTCCACTTTCTGCTTCATCTGAGCGCCCAGTTTCTCGCGGATCCTCTCCAGCCTCTCCTGCTTCTCCCTGCGACGGCGGCGACGGCGGCGACGGCGGCGGTAATGCGACGGCGGCGTTCTCGCGCGCGCGCTAGCACATTCGCCGCCGCCGCCGCGGCTGGGCGCTCGCTCGCTCGCGAACCTGTGCAGCTGCTGCTCCTTCTCGATGCGCAGCTTGACCATCTTCTTCTTGGCCTCGGCGAACACGCGGCACTCCTCGTCCTCCTCGTCCAGCTGCTGCCGCTCGATCTCCTGCAGCTTTCTCCTGTGGCCCCGCAGCGCCGCCGCCGCCGAAGAGACGGAGGTCAGCGCTCGCTCCGCGCCGCGCGCGCCGCGCGCCGCTCCGCGGCGAAGCCCCATTCAGCAGCAGCCGACGGCCGGCGCGCCACGATCCCCAGCAAGGCGGCGACGCGGCGTTGGGCGGCGGCGGCGGCGAGAGCAGCCTGCCTAAACCGGCGCTGCCGACGCGCTCGAGCTCGAAAAACTGCGGCGGCGGCGGCGTGCGCACGGAGGGGAAGATGGCGGCGGCTCTCTTGTTTTGTTATGCCGGCAGCGGCGGCGGTGGGCACGTCGATGGGGGCGTCGATCGCGGCGGCGGCGGCGGCGGCGGCGGCGGCTTCGATACGAACGTTGTCTACGGTGGCGGTGGAGACGACGGAGGTAAAAGCGAATAAAATACTAGCTGATTTAACAGCCTCCTTTGCATAGTGGCAGAAGAACTTTAAAGGCTACCGCCACCGCTTCGCGGCGGCGATAGAGGACTAGCCGCGGCAGGATTCGAAACCACGACCTCGGGAACGAAGTGGCAAAAAGCAACCGCCTTGCCCACTGGGCCATCGCGGCTACGTAGGCGAGTACGGTACGACGATCGGGGCGGGCGAAGGACGGAGGGCGGAGCGCTCACCGGTCGGCGATCTGCTTTTTGTTGTCATTGGCCAGCTGCAGTTTCTCGTCGAAGCGAATCTGCTCGAGCTGTTGCTTCTCGACGTCGTACTGGATCGCCAGCTTCTTCAGCTCGTCGCCCTCCAGACGGTCCAGCTGCCGCTCCTCGAGCTGCTCCTTGAGGTGGCCGTGAACCCTGCGCGCCGCCGCCGCGAACCCTGCGCCGTGAACCGTGCTCGGGGCGCGCCGGCGCGCGCGCCATCATTCGGCCGACGCTCGGTACGACGGACGCCCGGTAGCGACCTCGAGTTCGAGCTAGCGGCTCGCGCTGCCGCTGCCGCCGCCGCTGCCGGGCTTGTCGCTTTTCACAGCTGCCGCCGCAGCCGCCGCCGTCGGCGGCTGCGGCGGCAGCGGCTGCTACTTACTGAGCCTTCTGGAACTCGTTGACCTGCAGTCGCCGCTGCTTGCGCTCGAGCGCCTCCTGCTGCTCGCGCTGCACGCCCTCCTCATACTCGCGCCGGGCGAGCTCCAAGTACTCCTTGTCTTTCCCCTCGGAGGCCAGCGCCTTGAGCTTGTTGAACTCGACCTGGGCGTCGCGCTCCTTGAGCACTTCCGTCAGCGTGAGCGCGCTCTGCAAAAAAAATCGACATGCGGAATCGACAGAAAGCGATCGCATCGGGCGATGGCTCTATTGTCGAGCGGCAGCTCGAGCAGGCGAGCGAGCCGTCGCCTCCGTCGCCGGTTCGTCGTCGCCGCGCTGACCGGCGACCTGTAGCGACGTCTTTCTGACAGTCGGGCGGAACTGAAAGGATTTCCCGAACGTCGGTCGCCCATTCCGCCGCAGGGGAGGGGGCGGACAAATCGACCGGAAATCGGCGGCTCGGGGAAACGAATCCGCGAACTAGGATTCACTCTGCCGCTGCGAAGCGGTGGGCTATTTAAACCCCAGTGTTAGACTAGAAGCAACAAACTTGAGCTCAGCTGGAATTTCAGTGAAAATTTAACTAAAATAAATCGAAGGACCTCATTTATTTAGCAGCACAAGAGCTTCAACCCACGAGCATGATCACCAAGTGCGAGCACGTGACCCATAGGCTAAGAACCAATGGCGAAGAGCCCGCTTAGATGAACGACGACAATGTATACAATGTGAACGTTGCTACAACCGCATGTTTACGCGCGGCTAGAATGAGCAATCCTTACAAAAAAAAGTTGGTTCATGGCTTCGCGCGATATCTTCGAACGGATTCCGACTTGTGTCAAATCGTAGGCGTGAGCGGCGCAGTGCATGCTGCTGAATTACCTAAACGATGTTTATGTAATTCATATAATCATTCATTGCCAATTCATAATTGTAATTAATTCATAAATTAATTATAACATGAATAATTATAATATTAATAATTAATAATTGTAATTATAATAATGTAATTCATATAATCATTCATTGATATAATCATTCATTTATATAATCATTCATTGCATGCTACTGAATTTCGAGCAACATTAGCAAAAATTGTATCAGTTATCAGAGTCAAGGTCTAGCGCTGTCACGGTCAGCTTATCGCCAGTGCTCTGCGAAGCTGGAGAATGACGCGCCTCGAAATCTCGCGCTAATAGTCTCCGAAAATGAGTCGTGGCCATCACTGTGGCTTACAAGACACGTGTCTTAATTGCGGAACTGCGCCGAATATGGCGGGGTTATAGGCTAGATTGTGCCTCTAGCAGACAGCCCCTCTACCGGCCAGCTATTCTGCGAGTGCTTAGTCCAGCCATAGCGACCCTAGCGCTCATCCTAACGGTGTTTCTCAGTCGGTAAAGTCTGCTATCTGGTCAAATAATTAAAAAAATACGAAATAATAAATAAAGATAAATAAATAATAAATCAATAATAAATATAAAATACGCTCACTCTCTGCGTATCAGTAGTAGGGTGGCAGGGAGATCGCAGCAAAATATTTCGCTGCTATAGGTTAGCTTAAGCACAAGTATGATTAAATTTTAAATGCATTCGTTTGGGAACGCATCTCACTAAAAAATAAGAAAATGAAAGACGAGTATTCTTTGTCGAAGAAATAATAAGCATAAATTAAATAAGGGTTGGCTGATTCAGCAGCCTCCTTTGTATAGTGGCCGGAGAGCCTTAACGGCTATCGCCGCCGCTTGCAGTGGAAAATAAAAGATCGTGCACTGCAGTACTTAAAGCCTCGACCTGGGCCGTGGAGAGCGCGAGCACCTAACCCCAGGGCTAAGACCCAGGGGCATGCAAACGTCGTAGGACTACGTAGGCGCGGACACCACGGTGGGTATTTGCCGCGTAAGTCGCGAAGGTGACTGGCAGACCGACCGATCGCTGGGTCTCTCGCTCGTATCTCCATCCTACTTATCTCTTTGCTATAGCGCTTTCCAGACTAAACAGGCGCACGTGCCACGCGAGTTTCAAAGTAGGCGACAGCAGGCACTTTGCGCTTGTGCCGAGGGGGGGCGTGCGCCTGAGCGCCGCGTCGGCGCTCTGACGATCTCTCGCGCTCGCCACTCGCCGGGCTTAGCACGCATGCGCAGGGCATTCGCGGACGGGGTCGACGGGGTCGAGAGTCGAATCCGGGTGGTGAACAGTAATGGCTGCGGTGCGCTGTGCGTCCTACGGCAGGAGGCCAACTCTTAACGGTGCGGCGCTGCCGACGGTCTGAGCGGACGAACTGAAATTAGCCGGAGCGTCGGACTGCAAGCGGCTGCTCCGGCGCCATCGCTTCCGCGACTACAGGCGAGGCGCCGGCCGAGCGTCCGGACAGCGCGCGACGGACGGCGAAGCGCTCGCGCGTGGCTGACGCCACTCACGTGAAAGTTCTTGACGCGATCCGTCTGGTAGTACTGCTGCGTCTTAGCCTTCTCGATGGCTTCCTTGCGCTTCTGCGCCTGATACTTGGCCTCTTCGAGGTCGACCTGCTTTCGCTCCTCCTCCTTGGCCGCCTCGCGAAGAGCGCGCGCCTCCAACTTTCGTCGACGATTTCCCTGCGCAGCAGCCGAACGAGTCACGAGACGACGCCGCAGCGCGCCCGCCGCCAACGGCGGCGACGGGGCCTCACGCGTAGCGCTGGCGAGCGAAGCCGCCGGAGGCGCTCGGACGGCTCTCGACTGACTCTTTCGCGCACGGTCTTAAGGAGCGGAGAAAAACTTTTCCGCTTAGCGCGAAGCAAGCGCAGCGGAGACCGGCACGACGAGGACTGGCAGGAATGACATGACGGAAAGCACTGACTCGCTGTCGTGCAGCGGCGGCCCGCAGCGGCGCTGACTGGCGACGCAGTCGCGCCTGCTGGCGGCCGCCTTCGATGAAGTGCGCGACTCTTTCGGGCGGCCAAGCGTAACGGACGCTGGAGGCTACCTCGAGAGTGTTCGGCCAGTCCTTAACCATCGATTTTGACGTCTGCTTCAGGTCCTCTTTGGCGCCGCGAATCGCGCCCGTCCTCTCGTCCTCGATCTGCTTCCGGTGCAGCTGCTGGTTTATTCGATCCCAGTCCTTTCCGCTGAGCACAAGGACATCTCTTATCGAAGAACCGTCGGGAAGAAGGTCGAACCTCTGCTGCTGTGGCGGTGGGCTCCCTACGAAGCCAAGCGCGGCCACATCGTTCACCATGAGACTAGCGTTGGGGGGGGGGCGGCGCGCAGCCGAAAACTTTGGCCGCCGCCTTGCAGAGGGCTACCGGAGACAAAGTTGGACCAAAAGGCGCCAGCATTTCGTGGTCAGCCTGCGCTAGCGGACGAACTAACCCTTGTCGTCTCCCTTTCTCCTGCCGTGCAGGACGGTCGCCGACTGCACCGCCATTCCCCACTACGGACCAGCGAGATGGCGCTGTTGCTAAGCAGACCACTTCCGCTATTGCTGAGGCGGTTCATAGGCGGTGGATCCGCTGACCCCTACGAGACTCGTAATGACCGATAACTAATTATCAATAACTAAAATTTCATATAAAACATTGTTTTCAGTATCAACAGGTGGATAGAGATTTCTTTGAGCTTCGTCTGCTGTCGCTCTCACGTAGGGGGCATGCTGACCCTGTGCATGTCACCCCTAACCATATTGTTCATTTTGTTTGTTTTTCAAGCATGATTTTACTTACTATTCTATTGCGTATCACTTTGCAGCAAATGTAAAGCGCCTAGAAAGAGATTAAGTTCTCTGAGGGCACTTTATCAAGTGCAATATCAAGTGCAATATTATTATAGGGGGCGCGGTCGAAGAATTGGCCAGCGGTGTTGTGGCCCAGGTTATAACCTGAGCCACAATTATAACCTGGGCCACAATTGCAATAATTATCGCCAATGTGGGGGATTGTGGTAGGCTACCGAAGTGTTAGGTTGATTTTTTCTATCAAGAGAGCTCAGATTGCGCGGTAGACGTCGTCTGAGACTCCAAAGCGGACAGGGCACGAGAGCTGGTGAGAGCTCACGTCGATTGAAGGTATATTATTACATCGCCCGTAGTTCCTCCTACCGCCGCACCGCCCTCCTCGCCTGCAAGCCGGAGCGGCACTTATAGTGCCGACTGCGAGGCGATGGATGCTCGTTTGCGCCGAGTACACTTCCTGGCACAGCGCGGTCGTGGCAGGACCGACTGAGACTCCTCTCTCTCCTGCTCTCGATCGGGCTTCCAGTCATTTAACCGATCGATGCACGAGGTCAGGGTCAGCCAGCTTTACTATCGGCACAAAAACTCAATGAATTATGGCACCGAGTAAGGCCAAGCGTTGCAAGACTAAAAAGGGACGGCTGAAGTGTGTCCCTGGTGTGCGTACTGCACGCTTAGCTTTTTCAAGCATTCTCCTTTTACATCACCTCCTTACTCTTCGTGTATCATGCTTGCTCGAGACGTATCTCACGATCGTGTTTCCTACCTGTTGCCTCTGTACTGCTAAGACGTCGGTACGCACCTGGTTCTCAGCAGCGTTGAAAACTACTCCGCCTCGCTTAGTCCAGTGGCGGTCTACTCCACTGTCGCTGAGACCACAGCAGACCCGGTGGAGTGGTGGTGCTTTACACTAAGGTTGAGAAGTCGAGCCAGCGGAAGGTAATACTAATAAAATAGTATATAAGCTATTCGTGCAGTGCAACCAAGGAACTTAATCTCGTGCAAGGCATGAGCCGCAAAAGCTGGCTCCAAAAGATCCTAAATCGTTTAAATTGTTATCCTGACTATTTGCCGACGAAGCTAAAGGTAGTATCCAACCCTACATATGCTCGGCAGTTTATTGCGCGAAATTTCCGGGCACCGCCCACTGAAGCGCATGGCAAGTGAAATATAAATATACGTTCAGGCGGACGGGCGAGTTCGCGAGAACAGTGATGACGCCGGCCGAACACCTGTTGCTTGTGCTGCTCCATCATGCCAGTCGGATCTTTCAATAGACAGATGTGCAATTGCATGCATGGCACAGCATGTCTAACCATAACTGGACTAACTTGTGTATCAGTTACACTTGCTATCGAATTGTGGTCTCATTCGAGCTATGCTAACCAGGCTTCATATCAAAAGGTGCACCAGCCAGTCATTATGAAACCTACCAAATGCTGATGCCGAAGACCATCGACAGAAACAAATTTCCAAATCATACACCAGTTGGCTTCACTGCAGGCCACGGCAGTTTCTATCACTCACGTCACATGGGCATCTCTGCACCATCACAGCTTCCGGTAGCAACCACAGGCCCTGCACTGAATGGCTTCGAGACTTTCAAGCGTCAAGCTGATGCCCTCTCGATTTAAAAAAATGTACCGGCTCTCACGATCCCTACGCCTTGCTCAGATGGGTGGCTGAAAGAGCTAGAAAAAAGGCCATTCGTCACCTCTAAGCCGATAGTCTAAGCCTCCAAATAGCCATCCAGACCACGTGGGCTGTCACGCGGAGGAGGCTTCACATCCCGTGCCACAGCTCGTTCAACGGTAATAGCTTTCGAAACTGTCTTTGTCCACGAATTAAAATGAGAGCATTCCTCATTATGATGTGGCTTCTGTCGCCAGAATACAGCAGTATTCGACCGGCTCATAAACACTGCAGACAAGGCCAGCGAGGCGTGCTCATATGGTAGCTAAACACAGACAGATGCTCGATCGAACGTGCTCACAATGCTCTAGCACGTGCTGTGTTTCCTCAGGTCGATGGCAGAACGCACTTTAAACTGCCGCCTGTCCACTAAATAACGCACATGGCCCGGCAGGTTGTGTCCGTGAGTTCCGTATAAGTGAGGCCAGCAAACGCTGCACGGAACGTTCTGCACGCTCTATGGCTTCGAGCACAGGTTCGTCGCTGGCAGTTCGAGCTGTTACCAGTGTTCTAATAATATCTACGGTAAAACTGCCACTCTAACGCGAAGCTGTTTACGAAAACCGACACAAGTGCTGAGCGGGTATCCGGTTCTGCATTTTATTGAAATCGTGCAGTTGAACGACTGCAGCAGGAGAAGGAGAGCACGCACGGCTTGCTGCCTTTTTAATGCTTCTGCTGCCGGGCCGCAGCTAACAAGTGCACGTGAGCCAACAAGTCAAGCAGTGACCAACGCTTACGAGCGTTCAATGCAACGACAGTGAGAAGCACCGTTTTCAAGACTAGTTTCACACTCTACGCCCGGGCGGTGGATGGGGGGAGAGGGCAAGCACCGGCAAGCACCAGCAGCCGACGAAGCAGCATCACCGAGACTGCGGCGGCGGCGCGCATGCGCGCGGCTATGGCTGACAGGCGCGCTGCTGCTGCTCCGGAACGAGGCCGACCATGACGCGGATGAAGCATTCGAGGTCGGTGCTGCGTTTGCGGCTCGTCTCCAGGACGTCGTCGTGACTCGTCAGCCGCTCGTCGTCGTGACTCATCACGCACTCGTCCGTCACCAGACTCAGCCCGAACACTCTCATGCCGCAGTGCACGGCCACGATCACCTCGGCTGCTGTGCTCATGCCTACGACATGCAGACGACGGACGATGAGGCGGCTCAGGGGCGCCTGCAAGGGCCGTGGTGAGTCCGACTCGCCGAGCTCCCGAGACACGTGCACGGAGCAGAGTAAACGGAGAGGTGCTCGGCGCCGAGAGACGAGGAGGCGTGGCGGCAGCGCCGGCGCTGGCAGGGTAGCCACAAGGGGCGCAAGCCTTCCTCAGTTAGTCAAGGAGATTCAAGATAGCCAGAGGTTTGGCTGACGGCATGCGCCAGAGAGGCCAGCGAGCGGCGATTGACCGGTCGAGTCCAAGGCAACACTTTCACGCCGACGACCACGTGACTTTCACGCCACGTCAGCAGTCGGCACGTTTTATTTACGCCCTTCTCGCAAACGATGCCGGCGAGAGACGCGCCTGTCGATTGGCCGCGGTGCGTCGGTTCGGTTCAGAGCAGCACGATGGAGAAAAAGGAGAAAGCGAAATCAAGACTCGTGAGCAGACGACATTTCAGTGTGTGGGAACGAGGCAGGCTGCCGCAGGCTATCACCACTAGCCACAGATGCAATCTCCTTCGGCAGTAGAGCTTGCTGTCCGCAGCAGCAGAGCTCGCTGTCTGCTTGCAAAGACGTCGGGGATTGCATCCGCCACTCATGCGCAAAGTCAGTGGCTCCTCCAGCCACTGGAGACGCCGGGGTCGCAGGTCACACATGCACCGAGTTGTGAGCAGGTGGGGCAGCGCAGCTGCTGCAAGCTCACCGACTACGTCGGCGCCGGCGATAGCCAGCAGGTGGCCCTCCGCCACCGTTTCGAACGTCGGGCCGCCGACGTTTGCGTACACCCCTTCCTGCAAGTGCTGCGTCAAGTTGACGGCCGGGTCGGCCGCGGCCTGTTTGGCCAGCTCGCGAAGCCCGCGGTCGTACGCGCTCGACACGGCAGGAAAGCGTTCGCCGAACCTGCGCAGAAATGGATGAGATGCATGAGACTGGTGTGCCGAGAAACCGACTGCACGTGCCTTGGGGGGGAGAGGAGGGTTTGGCGCTGGGGACCGAGCCCAAGCAAATGAAGCTGGGGGCAAAGGGCAAGTGAAGCAGTCCTGTCCCAAATGACAGCAACACCTTCGACCAGCTTACCGGACAAGCCCGGGCTATCGACTAGGAAACAAGCTATTGCGATCAGGGCAACCAGTCGCCTCCCCCAGGAAAACCACAGAGTCCTTCAAACGATTGGCGGACAAATGCCAACACAGAAAATTGCCACAAGCTTACCGGTAGTGTTCATTAACTCAGTTCCAACAGGCTGTTGCCCGCTGCATGAACTCCAGTGACTCCGGGAAGAGAAACGGGGAGAGAGAGACAGAAAGGGAGACAGAGAGGGAGAGAGAGACATAGAGAGACAGACACAGAGAGAGAGACACAGAGAGAGAGAGAGAGAGAGAGACACAGAGAGAGAGAGAGAGAGAGAGAGAGAGAGAGAGAGAGAGAGAGAGAGAGAGAGAGAGAGAGAGAGAGAGAGAGAGAGAGAGAGAGAGAGAGAGAGAGAGAGAGAGAGAGAGAGAGAGAGAGACAGAGAGAGCGAGAGACAGAGAGAGCGAGAGACAGAGAGAGCGAGAGACAGACAGACAGACAGACAGACAGACAGACAGACAGACAGAGACAGACAGACAGAGACAGACAGACAGAGACAGACAGACAGACAGACAGACAGACAGACAGAGAGAGAGGAAAGGAGAGAACATAGCTAATATATGCCTATTATTATGCTTAGAATTAAAGTGCTCAGAAAAGAAGCAAAATCCCCAGGCACGCATGGAGAGCTTTGCACATTTACGATGGGCAGTTGAGCAGTGGCAGTACCGGGCTAACGCACAAGCATGTACAGATTTTCTAAAGGGGGCCATTTCTCGCCGTAGCAGGATCTTCGCATAAGTTTCTTCCTTCTTACAGGTCGGGAGAAAGTTTCGAGAGGAGGGGGAGAGTAGGCAGCAGCCGGACACCCCACGCTGGTGCACGCTGGCACAGCCAGGCCGCCTCACACGTGACACGGCGTGTGAAGAAGCAGAGCCTACAACATCAAGGTATAGACAAGCTGAGCCTCGGGAGAGGGGCAGTGACGGGGGTGGCAGTGAGTCACTTCACCACTTTAGAATCGCTAATATTTTAAGCCTCCTCAGCCTTAAGCGCAGAGGCTGCCCAAAGTCAGGGAGAAACTGCCGGTACGGACAAGGCGGCGTGGCGCTGCAATACTGAACTCTGCTGGCTACGGCACCAGCACCGAAAGTAGCTTAGGCTTTCAGTGTGCTACAGAAAAAACTATCCAGCATAACACCTACTTAGACCTCGTGACTTTTGGGAGTTATGGGTGCTCGTGTGGCGCAGCAACACTGACCTTGGGTCGTTGGGTCCCAGCAGAGGCGAGTTTGCCGAAAAGCCGGGGAAAAATATGTGGTCTTTAATTATCATCACGTCACCCACAGAGTACTTGCGATTTATGCTGCCGCAGGCGTTCGTCACGATCAGGACCTCGACACCCATCAGCTTCATGACTCGCACGGGCATGGTCACCTGTCGTTGTCGTAGGACGTAGCGCACATCGAGCCGATAAAAGAACGAGTGGCTTCCCTCTGTGCAAGGACTGCGAGTGCATACTGAGTGTGCTTACACGCATGTCACGAGCAAGCAGCACACCAATGCATGCTCATACACTGCTCACACACGCGCATGCATGCGTGCGCGGGACACACACACACACACACACACACACACACACACGCATACACACACACACACATACATACATACACGCATGTGCTGACACATTTTCAGGCAGCGCCGGCTTGTGGCTGCTGCAGCACCATAGCTGCTGCTGCTGCAGCGGTGGATGACATCGGCTTTGGCTAAGCTCAGGGTAAAGCAGCAGCAGCCACTGAAGCTGCTGCTGTGGCAAGACTTACGGCATGCGCGCTGTAGCCTTCGTACATGTGGAAGCGACCCTGCATGCAGACGCACGGCTTGCCGCTCAGGTTGCCAAAGACGAATCTGCCCACGTGACCTGGCACTGCAAAACGCAGGAAAGCAGAAGCTGCAGCAGTGTGAGCAGCTGTAGCAGCGACCAGCTTCAGTGGTGGCGTCCACTTCACCAGCTCCTTCAGCCGACGGTGGCTGACCGACGGAGGCTGTCCTAGCAGCGAAGCATGACATAACTACGACACACAGAAGAACAGAAGCCAGAAGAGGAGCTGCCGCCTTTGCTGCTGCTGCTGCTGCCGATCCGATTTCGATACTTCTTTTTTTTCTTATCTTTCCATTCGGACAAGGACGACAGCCTGGGCCCGGCGGCTGCACAGCAAATAATGTATAAATATATAATTGAATGCTATATAAATGAATTATATATACAGCAAAGCAATGCACGTCGAGTTCGAGGAAGGCGTCGAGTTCGAGGAAGGCGATTTTTCCAGCACCCGCGGGCACCAAGGTCCACTATTGGTGTTCGCACTCAAGAATGCAGTCACCTCGATTGCTCTGGGCACCTCAGCAGCTAAGCAGTGTATCGCAGCCCGAGAGTGAGCCCAATTCTGCCGTTCTGTTTAAATGCCACACCGAAAGAATCGAGTAAACAGGTGATCTGTCAGACGGCAGCACGATAATATCAATAACAGTAATAATAATAACATTGTCATTAATTATCCATCTGCATGGCACCCTCGGATAACGTGATCTCTTTCTAGGCACGCAGCATTAGCTACGGAGATGGCATAAAACTGCATAGCTGGGTTCGCTGTGACAGTTTCGTCTGCCTGCTAACGTGCTACCCCTTGCCGCACGAGTTGGCTCGCTGTAAAAAAACCACATGCGGACCGGGCCGCACTATCGGCGTCGGACGCAGGTCGGGCCGCCGTGGCTCACCTGTGCTCACGGGGAAGTTTGGAATGTCGCAGTAGTCGACGTGCTCGGCTTGCTCGAGCGTGTCTGCCAGGCCTCCCAGGCCGGAGCCGCACACGATGCCTATGCGAGGCCGGTGAGCGGTTCTGGCGAGGATGAACTCGGAGAACTGCTGCACAACCTCGTAGGTGTACCTAAATAACGAGTCGCATCTCGCCGCCGACGACGCCGAAGCGCAGGCCTGCCGGAAGCCCGAATACGCCCTCTCCAGGCTTGCATGCGATGCGGCAACCGCGACTGCGACGGTACCGAACGGAGCGTCGCTGCGCCGTCTACTGGCGCTAGCACCGGCGGCTGAGCGCCGCTTCGCTATGACGGGGGAACTCACGGATTCACGACTTGCTGAACGGACAGCGAAGCCATGGCAGTTCGCACGTTACATCTGACGATTAGGCGGAAGTCACGTGCGTCGAGCGATCCGGTCGTGGCGCCTGTTTCTTCAGGGTTGCGCTGCGGTCGCCGCCTGCCTAGCGGTCTTAAACTTCGTGTGCATTCGGCATTGCCCGCGCGACGCGTGCGTGCGTTTATGAAAGTTTAAAGTTAAGCTGGAGATTGGCTCTGATCAGAACGCAGTACTCCAAAATACCCAAGCCGGCGCAGGGAATCGCCACCCTCGGTTGGTGCCCTCTGCGTTCAGACCTTGACATCAGTATTGCTCTCCGAGTGAAGGCAAACGAAGGCGGCGCTCAACTCGCAGAACGTGCCAAAAACGACTAGATTCATACAGTGCTCTCAGAGGACTTAATCTATACCAAGCCGCTTTATATGAGGCGCAGGGTTCGAGCCTGCGACCTTAGCTCCTGCTGGAGAGTACACAATTTTCTGAGTTCGTACTTGGAGCCTCGTCGCGGCCGTCTTATGAAGTTAAATTTCCAAAAGGTAAATGCGTTGTACCGCTCGTACGTTGTACCGTACGTGTCGTAGTCATGCAGCAAGACAACTCACAGCGGTAGCCTCATCCCGGAATGCCCCAGAATTATATTCAAGTCATAGCCCTCCACCTGTGCACGGCTGTCAATAGAAACTACTGAATAAATTTTTTTTCAGACCTTTTCAAAGATCGCAATATTTGAGCCGTATTTCAAGCAGTCCTTTTTCAGCACTTCCACCGGTCCACTAGTCCTTTGAAGCTATCCGGACAAGCTGAATGATAGGTTCCATAAACACACACGACTAGTGGCTAGAACTGGATAGCTTATCTGTAACGCCGAAGGCTCGGCGGAGTAGGCTTAACCTGCCGCTTACCTAGCTGGCGTAACCTACCGCCTAATGCAGTTCGGTGCGCGCCTACGCGCAATAAGCAGTCCGCCGCGAAACGAGCGTTTCTGGCGCTGACCTACTTATCGTTACTAATAATAATAATAATAATATTGCACTTGATAAAGCGCCCTCAGAGAACTTAATCTCTTTCTAGGCGCTTTACATTTGTTGCAAAGTGATACGCAATAGAATAGTAAGTAAAATCATGCTTGAAAAACAAACAAAATGAATAACATGGTTAGGGGTTACATGCACTGGGTCAGCATGCAAATGTGCTTAGTGGCAGCATGAACAGTGTCAGCACGCATAAGCACATCGAGGACGAATCACAAGGACCCACTAAATGCTGTCCTAAATAGGTATGTTTTTAAGTTTCTTTTAAATGTGGTCAGGTCAGGGGATGTTCTGATGCAGGTCGGGAGGGAGTTCCAGGCTGTGGGAGCATACGAGCTAAATGCACGGTCTCCAAAGGATTTAAGGTTTGTACGAGGTATTTCTAGACTGTTGGATTCCGAAAAGCGAGTGGTACGATGCTTTGCCTGATGGGGTAGTATCTCTGAAAGATAGGCTGGAGCCATAGAATGAAGAGACCTAAAAGTGAGCGACAAAACCTTGAAGTCAATCCGTTGCTTGACTGGTAACCAGTGCAGGTCGGCGAGAAGTGGAGTAATGTGGCAACTGCGACGCTCACGACAGACAAGCCTAGCTGCCGAGTGTTGCACCAGCTGCAATCGCCTGATCGCACATGCTGGTAGGCCAGTAAGCAGTGAGTTGCAGAAGTCGAGACGAGATGTCACGAATGCATGGACCAACTTGGACGTGGTATCCTTATCTAAACAAGCCCTAATTTTAGCAATGTTATGAAGCTGAAAATAGGCTGATTTGACTGTGGAGCTGATGTGGTCGTCTAACGAGAGGTCGCTTTGGAATATGACACCTAGATTTCGAGCTGATGCAACTGGAGATATGCTGGCAGAGCCAATTTTGAAAGTCAGCCTTTCCAATTTCTGAATAACACTAGGTTTGCCCATAACTAGTAAGTTAGTTTTATCATCGTTTAGTTTTAGAAAATTTGCTGCCATCCATGATCGGATGTCATCAATGCATGCAGCAAGTGAGTTGAGAGAATTTGAGGTGCTCGAAGGCTGGGAGGGATCAAAGCAAAGGTACAACTGAGTGTCATCCGCATAGAAGTGAAAGCCTAGATTGTGCTTGGCAATCACATCAGCGAGAGGCAGAGTATAAACGGTGAAAAGGACCGGACCTAGCACAGAGCCCTGAGGTACTCCATATTTTAGAGGTACTTCAGATGATCTTTGTCCATTCACGTCAACACTCTGGAGTCTCCCACTGAGATAGGACCTGAACCACTGCAGAGCAGTGCCAGTGATGCCCAGGCGAGATGAGAGGCGCTCTAGAAGTACTTTGTGATCGATGGTATCAAAAGCTGCCGAAAGATCGAGCAAAACAAGAAGAGACACTCTACCCATGTCTGCATTCCTAAGTAGGTCGTTGTATACCCGAAGCAATGCTGACTCTGTGGAGTGGTTAGATTTTCTTTTTTTTTTTTACTAAATAGGGGTCGTGAGTCCGCGGAGTGAATCGGAAAGCGAGACACACGAATTGGGCATTTTACTGAGCTTTATTCGCAAGCGCACAAAGTCACTGCGCGTCTAGCTCAGTTTAATCTCCACACTTCTCACACGCTCTCAACAGCACAAGCACTCTTGCGGAGGGAATACGTCCCCTCGCACTTGGGCTACTACCTACGTCTATTGTGGGGAACGACCCAAACAGGATGAGGAGCCCGAACCGGAGTCTAGACCCTGACTGGAGAGCTAGGGCTCCGCTTCCACCTTAACGGCAGGAATACCTCACACACTACACCAAGCACTCTTGTGGAGGAAACACGTCTCCACACTTAGGCTACCTGCGTCTCTAAGGGACATAAATACGTCCCTGCACTTAGGCTACTTACGTCTATAGTGGGAAATGACCCAAATAGACAACGGAGCCCGAACCAACGGAATATCTCACACACCACACCAACTACGTCTATTTAGCAGCGGCAAATCCTTATGCCGAGACCAAGTTCGAGCTCGCGAACACAAAACACAAAAGAAACACAAAATGCTAGCTCGGGCGCGATACGACCTATTCGGTGGAGTCTACCGAATCCTCCTAGCCCTGTCTCGTCCTGTCCCGTCAATCGCCGGCGAACAGCCCGCCCTCCTCCCTCGCTTTCAGAGAAACGAGTCAGACGGCGTCGAAGCGAAGCCGAAGAGAGAGAGAGAGAGAGACGAACAAAAGACCGAGAGCGAGCGTCGCTCGGCTCTTAAATACCTAGCTGAGACCATGGGGCAAGAGCTTAGTGGTATTGGGCCCGGTACCGTGGCCCATTACGGTAAGGAATTGATACCGTCACCGGGCCATTGGAAGGGCACCCCTGTCCAGCTTAAATGCCGAATAGATTCCTGGCGATTCCTTTTGGACCGAGTTATGGCCGAGGTTGACGGGCCAGCCAACGTCAATCAGGCGCTCCTTCGGGTAGCAGACCAATTCTAAAGGCAGCATTGCCACCGATGGTCTCAGACCTTCCTGGCTCGCTCTTAAGCTCTTGCTCTCTAGCCACACTGGTGCTGCTCCTCTCTCGCTCACTGCTCCTAGATAAAGGAGTTCCTGCCCGCCTCCTAAAAGTTCTTGTTCGTGCTCAAATTAAGCCAAGGCCATCGCGGAGCTACACTTATCTATGTGTGTGTTCGTGCACTTATCTGCACGTGCGTGTGGCGTACATGGAAAGGGAGCCGGGAAAGAAAGAGAGAGAAGGGAGACCTCTCCGGCTGCAGCTATCTGGAAACGGTTGAGCTCGGTGAGTAATGATCTCGTCTGACTTGGCCTAGCTACATCTTGGTTGCTGCAAGAGCTGATGAGAGGCTACAGTTCAGCCGACGGTGACACGGTGGCACAAGTCGTAAATAGACAAGGCTGAGCACGTGGTGCCTTAGCCTCAATTCTCCACTTGTAAGCCCTGAAGAGCTACCGACATTTGTATAGCGCCCAATGAGAACCAAATAAACATCTTTCTAGGCACTCTCTGCTATCTAAGCATGCCAGGCCAGTTGTTTGATGATAACATGCAAAGCTCACTCACGCGGGTCTGCGGATGCTGGGAGGACCAGACGCATGTTTAGCTTCTTTTCGAATGTCGCCAAATCAGGGGATGTCGTGACATCAGTTGGGAGTGAGTTAGAGGCTTTGGGAGCATGCGAACCGAGGGTGCCCTGGTCAAAAGATTCGAGGGTTGGAGGTCAGAGGTTAGCAGCTAAGCGACCGCTAGCTGCCCCCATCCGAAGCATCACTTGTCACAGCTGCTGTTCGCTTTGACGTTGCGACATCGCTGTGACCACGATCCTCGGTGGCCTTGTGCATGCTCGACACAGGGAGCTTCAGCAGCAGCAGCACTCTGCAGAGCGGCTACCTGCTCTTCCTTCCTGCCTCCTTCCCAGTGGCCGAGTCAGTTCGAGGTGACTGGAGCACTCGGCACTTTCCAAGCGCTTAACCACCGAGTCTGACGCGCGGCTGGCGAACAGGCTCGCCGACTCGCAGCTGCTGGCGCGCAGGTGTTGCGCGAGCAGCCCCCACCCCCCACCCCATCACAAGGACGACGCACCTGTAGCTTGGACGAACCTGCAGCGTGAATACGCAAGCATTCCAGAGCCGCACCGAATCAGCATCAGCGGCAGCAGCCGCTGAATGACGGCTACGCCGTTCATTTACTGCAGCGGTTCAATGAAGGAAGTTGTATTTCAGAGACTGCCGAACTAATGTGCACAGGCAGCAGCGCTTGCCGGTTGTTGAGGAAACGTGCAGTTACAAAACGACTTTTGCAGCAACCAATGCCACGACTGCGGTGATCACGACCAAACGAAGCGGCACTTGAAACGGCCCACACAAAACCCCTTCCCTGTTTCGTCGCCCTGCGGTGACTGGTGACTCGCACGTGACTGGTCTCCTGAGGAAAGATGGCTGCAGGTGATGGGGCGTGGCACCTCCACCCTCCGACGAAGGACATGTTCACCATCCGGCAGACCGGCAAAACCTGACCTTAACAGGGCCAAGGCGATCCCTACGGAAGCAAGTGCACCATTTTCGTGATGAATCGCTGTAGATCGCTGCCGCGAATCCTGCTGGTCTCGAGCACCTCCTCATGGTTGGCCGTGCGTGTCTCCTCGTAGCTCGTCACCACTTCGTTGGTGACGAGACTGAGCCCAAACACGCGCATGCCACAGTGGACGGCGACGATCACCTCCGATGCAGTGCTCATGCCTACAATAATAGAGAGCGAGCGAGTGCAAGAAAGCGGGAGCACGCGTCTCCGACAAGTCGCCCAGCAGAGTTGCAGCGTAGCCCGCCTCACCGACGACGTCGGCTCCGATGGCGAGAAGCAGCCTGCACTCGGCAATCGTCTCGAAGCTCGGACCACCCAGGTTCACGTAGACGCCCTCGTGCATGAACTGCTCCAGATTGACGCTCGGGTCGGCGGCCGCGGTTCGCGCAAGCTGACGCAGCTCCTTGTCATACGCCGACGACACGGCGGGAAAACGCAGGCCGAACCTGAGCGACGTCAACGACGTGGCGGCGCGACTGACGTCAGGGCGAGCCCGCGTCACCGCTCCCGCTGCACGCCATTGCGGCAGAGCACGGCGACGAGCGAGAGGAGCAGGAGATCCGCAGGAAGGGGGCCTCGTCACCTTCCTCTCCCCCCTCTTACCCTCCCCTCTCTTCCCTCTCTCCTCTGCTCGACGGCTCGGCAGCCGCAAGCGTACCTCTCATCGTTGGGTCCAAGCAATGGCGAGTTGGCGGCGAAGCCGGGAAAGAAAATGTGGTCCTTGATGAGAACCACGTCGCCGACCTTGTACTTGGGATTCAGGCCACCGGCGGCATTGGTGACGATCAGGATCTCGACGCCCATCAGCCGCATCACGCGCACGGGCAGAGTCACCTGCAGCGACGGCGACGGCGAGGCATGCGTCGAGCGGTCGCCTGGCGACCTGGGGCCTCAGCCTGAGCGTAGTTTTCACGCACAGGAGCAGCAGGGAGCCCTGCCCTGCCCCCCCCAGAACCTCGGCGAAAAGGGTCAGGGTCGTTGTGCACTGCTGCTGATACTGCTGCTGCTGCGCCATGCAGAGGCACACACGTGTCACACTCGTGCATCGGTGTCAGGGCGCTTGACAAGGGGCCGAGAGGTCGGACGTTCTAGAGGAGGAGGATGAGGAGTGAGGCGAAGAGAGGGGTGAAAAGGAAACTTATGAATCTCGACTCAGGCGCTTCACATACGCCACGGGTCTCGAGCCCACGTCCTCGGTCATCGAATACGTTCACATTGACCTTGCTTGGTTGGACGTCCACCTTAAGCACTGGGCCAAACCATCACGGCGATCACCACTAAGTGCAGTGGGCAATTAAGGATTTCCCACTGCACGACTCGAACCCACGATCTGGGTCGTGAAGAGTGAGCACCTCACCTCTGGGCTAAGACCCTGAGGCGTTATCATATCGTCATCATCGCGGTTTTCTCAAAAAAGAAGCGCTAGTCATTTGTCTAGCCTATGCAACTATTGGCCATGCGCAGTAGCACAATGTCACGCTGTAGTGGGGTGTTGGTAAGCTAGCTAGGTCACATGATACCACAGCAGCGGGCGGCAGCAGCTTACCGTGTGTGCGCTGTAGCCCTCGTACATGTGGAAGCGACCCTGCATGCAGACGCACGGCTTGCCGCTCAGGTTGCCAAAGACGAATCTGCCCACGTGACCTGGCACTGAAACGATCACGAAGCCTCATCTTACGTCAGCGCTGCACGGCATCGACCTGAGCTGCCACGCCCCAGTCACCAACTACTGCTGCTGCTGCTACTGCTGTTGCTGCTGAAGCGAGCAGCGTGTCCGCAGCTGCAATTGCTATGTGCTATCAATTACCTCCATCATCAGCATCAGCAACATTAGCATCGGCCTCATGTTTTCGCCCGCGTGCGCCAGCCGACGTGCCGCGCGCATGCACGCGTGCGTGTGCTGAAGAGCGTGGCGTGCACACGGGCCGAATCGGGGGGGGGGGAGAGGGAGCCTGCACGCCAGCATAACCGAACCACAGCGTTGGTTTTTCTCGACAGCCGCAGGCCCGCAGCTGCATCCTAGAAACGGCGGTGGCGAGCACACGAGCGGCTCCGCAAAGCACTCAATGCCTGCATAAGTCTCTCGCTCACCCGTGCTGACGGGAAAGTTTGGAACGTCATGATAGTCGACAAACTCCTTCTGCTCGAGCGTGTCGGCAAGGCCGCCGAGACCCGATCCGCATATGATGCCGATTTTGGGCCGGTGCGTTGTCTTCGACAGAATGGTCTCAGCAAACTTCTGCACGATCTCATAGGTGTACCTGCGCTTGGCAGAAAGACAGTAGTTGCGTGTAGAGCAAGCCGATCCGATCGCTGCTGTCCGATCGCGACGGCGGAGGGAGCAGCTTTCAAACGTTTCCGGCAGTTGCAGAGCAAACACATTGGCAAGCAATCTGAACCGGACGTACACACAAAGGCCAAAGGTAGCTGGAATCGCTGGATGCAGCAGCCACTGACCAAAAGCCACGAACCAAAGTGTGGCTCAAGTATGACCGAGTATGTCCGACAGCCCAGCAAATTCGAGCCTCGTGAAGCATGAAGCAACCGGGCATAAGGTCGCTCTCCCAAATCCAAGCATGAGTGGCTTAGATTCCCACCAAACTGATGGCGAGGCAGCAAGTACTCATCTGCAACTGATGACAGCCATGGAGATCCCGACGTGGGGTGGGAGAATTATGCTGGCCTTTGGTTTGGGAATTATTCCACCGTGAATGCCAAACGACGTTGGCGAGAGAAAGTGGAAGAGAGGGAAAGAGAGAGAGAGAGAGTGAGAGAGACTGACAAAGATATGTGTCAGATGTTTCCATTCCGAGGGAAAGAAAGGACTTTATTTGTATAATGCCATAGAGAACTCAATCTCTATCCAGGAGTGTTAAATATGCCGCAGGGCTCGAGCCCACGACCCTGGTCAGAGTCCTCAGTCAGAGCTCCTAACCTCTGGGCTAAACCAGAGTGAGGGCAAGCAAATAAAATGCCTGGTTTCTATAACCGACCCCAGTGTCCGGACAAATTATCAGGTGGTTACTATGACCACGTGCTTGCAATGACTGCGACTTAACGGTTGACATA
This sequence comes from Cristatella mucedo, assembly GCA_009760855.2. Taxonomy (NCBI): domain Eukaryota; kingdom Metazoa; phylum Bryozoa; class Phylactolaemata; family Cristatellidae; genus Cristatella; species Cristatella mucedo. The sequence goes on from WPIO01000056.1 coordinate 689,161, forward strand.
GCTAGAGCAGAGTGTTGGGAAGAGGAACTGACAGCTGTCTCCGTGCATGCAGCTGCTAGTGCCGGTCTCTCCGGTACTAGCAGCTGCATTCCGGCAGGTTAGCAAAAGCCTGGACACCCGCATCAAGGAAAAACAGCGTGACGATAAGACTCGTTTAAGCTATTTATAGGCGCAATGACCACGATGCAACAGATGCATACAGAACGACTTGGCAGCCACAGGGCCTTGGCCACCGAGAGGTCAGTGGACGACAACTCAACAGTTTTGGCTTCGCGCTCATTCTCCGCTAAATCATGGCGGCTGCACTAGTAGCGAACAGCGACCATTTCAGGAGTGAGTTCTCGAGTGGCCGTCATGAGAACTCCCGGCTGACCTAATGCAGTGGGATAACGTTACACGACAGTACCGGGCAGACGCCGGAGCCGCGATACAGCATCCGCATAGAGGAGGGGAGACCATAATGTGTAGATGTGAAGAGAATCCTGGTTCCAAATATTTAAAAAAAAACAATGCGCGCCTACATCTCTCGCGCGTCGTACATGCGGGCGATATCCAACATCCGGCCTGCCTAGCGGGGGGGGGGGCCTCGCAGGCCAGAAGGCCTTCGAACGCCGAACCGCCCGCCGCACAGGCCTCTTCGCTGCACCGAATACGCGTGAGCGCTGCGTAATGCTAGCGCTGCTCAACGTAGCAGCCGAATTTCTATCCCGCCAGGGCATACTCACGGGTTAATAACTTGAGCGCTCAAGATGCCGGACATTTTCGGTTGCGAGCGCTAGAGCAACTGTGACGCCCCACGACCTAATTCCGGCCGGCCGGCCGATCACCGCCCCACAATGCTGCCCTGGGGTCAAAGTGACTACGGACTGGAGGGGGCCGGCTTTGTCGGAGCACGTGACCACGCGTCTGCCGGCGGCGGCAGCGACGCGTCGAGCGCGCTGCCATATCGCGACTCGTCGTTGCTGGCGGAGATGGAGGGAGGCGCACTGCTCACTTGCGCAGACGAAGGCTCGATCGAAAAACGACTCGGCAGGCCAGGGTCGGCAGGCCAGGCCACTAGGAGCCTGCTCTAGCCGCGCAATAGCGCGGGGTTTCGAGGACTTAGTCGTCTTTTGCACACCTTTTTTCTTCCGCTTGCCCGTTTTGGAAGGAGGAAGGAAAGCAAATTGGGTTGCGTCTAACGCGAGCGCCCGCCACCCATTCATACGACGAAGTGAAGCTAAACGCTGTCGGTGTCTGCACGAGAGTCTCCTGCACCGAAAGCGTCCGTCTTTTCAACTGTGTCACTCCAGCGTGGGATACATCCCGAACATGGGATCCGGTTCGGGAGCGCGTTTGCTGCGGTTCGACTTGCCGCCTCCGCGTGTACGCACCAATATACAGGTGTCTTCATAAGTTTAAGCGACCGGCCAAACTTACCTGCAAAGTTTGCGGCTTTCTCTAGTAAATCATAACGCGTTGCTTTCAGGAAGCGTTATTTTGCATACAGCGATGGTGTTAGATGAATATTTTACGTTGCAGTATTTAATTAAATAAAGTACTTAGGCTAATAGTATGGGGCTCCATCGTGATTTCTCTCATTTCGTTATGCATGTTAGCATGGATAACAATTTGGTAGCAATTTCATTCTAGCCTCAAATGTAACATCCCCCTAGGTGATACATTTCTCTAACCTAGCCACTATTTTGTGCTTAGGATCCCTCTCATATTGCAATAATAATAATATATTAGTCTTATCACCCTCATAGAACTCAGTCTCTTTCTAGGCATTTTACGTTTGCTATAAAGGAAGCATGATTGAATGGTCAGTGGTAGCATGCTCAATGACAACAAGCATAGTATGGTTAGAGGTGACGTGCATAAGGTCAGCATAAAAATATGTTTAGTGACAGCAAGCGAAGTGTCAGCACCCATAAGCACATAAAGAACGACTCACTTGAACCCACAAAATGCTGTGCGAAACAGATGTACTTTTTAGTTTCTTTTAAATTTTTTTAATATGCACCACATAAACTAGCCATCTCAGGGCCATCACATTTGGAGTAGGCATTTTTTATAATAATAATAATGATAATATTAATATTGCACTTTATAAAGCGCCCTCAGAGATCTTAATCTCTTTCTAGGTGCTTTACATTTGCTGCAAAGTGATATGCAATTGAATGGTAAGTAAAATCATGCTTGAAAAACAAACAAAATGAATAATATGGTTAGGGGTGACATGCACAGGGTCAGCATGCAAATGTGGTTAGTGGCAGCATGCACGGTGTCAGCACGCATAAGCACATCAAGGACGAATCACAGGGACCCACTAAATGCTGTCCTAAATAGGTGTGTTTTTAAGTTTCTTTTAAATGTGGTCAGGTCATGGGATGTTCTGATGCAGGTCGGGAGGGAGTTCCAGGCTTTGAGAGCATACGAGCTGAATGCACGGTCTCCAAAGGATTTGAGGTTTGTACGAGGTATTTCCAGACTGTTGGATTCCGAAAAGCTGGTGGTACGATGCTTGGCCTGATGGGGTAGTATATCTGAAAGATAGGCTGGAGCCATAGAATGAAGAGACCTAAAAGTGAGCGACAAAACCTTGAAGTCAATCCGTTGCCTCACTGGTAGCCAGTGCAGGTCGGCGAGAAGTGGTGTAATGTGGCGACTTCGAAGCTCACGACAGACAAGCCTAGCTGCCGAGTGTTGCACAAGCTGCAATCGCCTGATCGCACATGCTGATAGGCCAGTAAGCAGTGAGTTGCAGAAGTCGAGACGGGATGTCACGAATGCATGGACCAACTTGGACGTGGTATCCTTATCTAAACAAGCCCTAATTTTAGCAATGTTATGAAGCTGAAAATTGGCAGATTTGACTGTGGAGCTGATGTGGTCGTCTAATGAGAGGTCGCTTTGGAATATGACACCTAGATTTCGAGCTGATTCAGCTGGAGATATGCTGGCAGAGCCAAGTTTGAGCCTCAGCCTTTCCAATTTCTGAATCACACGGGGTTTGCCCATAACTAGTAAGTTAGTTTCGTCATCGTTTAGTTTCAGAAAATTTGCTGCCATCCATGTGCGGATGTCATCAAAGCATGCAGCAAGTGAGTTGAGAGAATTTGAGGTGCTCGAAGGCTGGGAGGAATCAAAGCAAAGGTACAACTGAGTGTCATCCGGATAGAAGTGAAAGCCTAGATTGTGCTTGGCAATCACATCAGCAAGAGGCAGAGTATAAACCGTGAAAAGAACCGGACCTAGCACGGAGCCCTGAGGTACCCCATATTTCAGAGGTACTTCAGATGATCTTAGTCCATTCACGTCAATACTCTGGAGTCTCCCACTGAGATAGGACCTGAACCACTGCAGAGCAGTGCCAGTGATGCCCAGGCGAGATGAGAGGCGCTCTAGAAGAACTTTGTGATCGATAGTATCAAAAGCTGCCGAAAGATCGAGCAAAACAAGAAGAGACACTCTACCCATGTCTGAATTCCTAAGTAGGTCATTGTATACCCTAAGAAATGCTGACTCTGTGGAGTGATTAGCTCTAAAGCCAGACTGGAACTTACTAGCAAGGTGTGAGGTTTCGATATATGAGTTCAGCTGGTCTGCCACGACCCGTTCCAGTGTCTTTGATAGGAATGGTAGAAGGGAGACTGGGCGGTAGTTGCTCAAGTTCTCTTGGTCTAGTGTAGTTTTCTTGAGAAGTGGCCTGACTACAGCTTTTTTGAAAGGTGCTGGGACCTGAACTGAGGCTAATGACATATTAATGATGTTGGTTATGCATGGCAGCAGCAGATCAATGCAACGTAGGAGCAGGATAGTGGGAATAGGGTCCAGAGGACTTGTTGTCTTCTTTGATTGAGATACGAACTTTAGGACTAGATCACTAGTGACCTGCTTAAATGCAGACATTGAGGCGCAATCAGGAACCGAGGAACAGCATTCTAGTGGGAAGGTTGTCATCGCAGGGATGGATTCCCTGATCTTGTCTATCTTCTGCATAAAGAATCGAGAGAAGCGATCGGCTAGATCATCACAAGGATCATCAGGTAAGGAGTTAACCTGGGAACGGTTGAGGAGATGGTTTATTGTCTACTTCAGCATTTTTGGATTGTGCATCTGTGATTCAACAATGTCTCTATAGAAGCTAGACTTGGCCTTTGCTACGATCGATTGGTACGACCTACAGTAGTCTTCATATGCCTGTCGATGGACAGTCAGTCCTGATCTTTTGTATGCCTTTTCAAGCTTTTGTTTAGTAGACTTGGCTAGTTTAATGTCAGTGGTAAACCATAGGACGTCTGGGCGGGGGTGCACAGTCCGCTTTGTCAGAGGTGCAAACTCGTCGAGCGTGTCAGCTAGTGTCGTGTTGTAGCAATCTACGAGTGATGACAGATCGGAGGGAGGAGCGAGCAGCAAAGGTGAAGCAGATATTCTCGCACGGACAGCATCGATGTCAAGGGTCTTGAGGTTTCGCGATTCACAGGTCATTTTAGAGGAGGATGTGGGCACACACTGTAAATTGAATGAGATCTGCATGTGGTCAGATAAGCAGGATTTGGTGATAATTGGTGATGACAAAGTGCAGTTATATGAGAAAATATGGTCGAGTGTGTGACCCTTGATGTGGGTAGGGCCATGCACATGAGCCACAAGAGATAATGAGTCAGTCAATGCACGAAATTCGGTGCTGAAAGCGTCAGATAAGTTATCAAAGTGAACGTTGAAATCACCCATAACGAGGAAGGATCGATTTCTTGCACACAGAATCGAAATGAGATCGAAGAAATCAGAGATCAAGGAGGATTTGGTACCTGGTTGGCGATAGACTGCTGCCACTATCGGTAGCTTGTTTTCGGGTGAGACCAAGACAATTGATTCAAAAGACTGCTTAGAGGGTACCGCAAATGGCTTGAAGTTGAATTTCGAGCGAACGATAATAGCAACTCCACCTCCAGTTTTGATTGATCTAGGGGTGTGAAAGAATGAGAAACCAGATGGAGTTGCGTCTTTAATTGTCGGGCAGTTTATCGATTTCAGCCAAGTTTCAGTTAGGGCGAGCAGGTCGATACCATTTTCAGAAATAAGGTCGTTTATTACTAGAGGTTTATTGCACATTGAGCGAGGATTCCAAAGGCAAGCGTTAAGTCTGGCCGATTGGGTTACAACAGGCCTGATGACCACTAAGTTAGAGAGATTTACAGTGAAGCATGCGGGGGAGCGTGCTGAGTGGTTCGAGACAATGCTAGGATTTAGCTAGCTTTTATGCTGGTCCATAGTGGCTTCTAGGCGCTTGATTCCGCGAACTTGCCGCTGTGCAACGACCCCAGACCGGCACTCGGCCGCCGCAGATCATAGCCTTCATTGGAAAGCAGTCAATGTATCGATCCTTCATTAATGCGCCGCTTCATAATAGCTCTCTTACCAATACTGAAAATGGTGATCTTCGGTTCTTCAGTCCACGAAGCTCTTTGCCATACGGCCAAGGTCGGTGGCCTGCCACAGTCAGCCGAGGTCTGGGTGTGGTCGTCAGCCTGTTACAGGCTGCTTAGTTTTTGCTTTTCTTTTAGAAAGGAATGCTGTACGATGGGTAATCCTGAAGGACGCGTTGCCGGCTTAACCTCCGTAGAACGCTCAGTTAAGCCCTGTCGTAGGTTGCGGCATTGCTAGCAATGCCTTTCGCAGGACCGATGTCGTCCCGATTGTTTGTCAGCTTAGAGCTCCCTCGTTTCCTTCGTCCTAATTTGCAACGGCTTCTTAGAATTGTGGTCTGCTGAACGGTTGGAAATTGTAAACGCTCTAGCAAAGCTTGCCTTGTTATAGCAAGCCAAAGTCAATCCCCCAGGTTTGTGCTTTCGCAAAGGCAGAATTCTCTTTTGCTTTTCCCATCTCTCAGCGCTTGTTAGTTACTCTTCGATCTCGAAATTTGATGGCAAAGGAAAGCAATCCAAGCCAGCTTTCTGGAAAATGTCAGACAAACACATTCCATACATGAGCCATTTTATCTAGGTTCGCCATCATCAATTAGGCGCCATTAAAAAGAAATATTTTCTTCTCCAGGAAGGTGTTCACCAGTATAGTTTGCTTCTCCTTCTTCCGAGTGCAATGAGAACTACTTTATTTAGTAGTGATTGATATTGGGATCATTACGATGTGGAACGTCTGAGCCGCTCCCATCGGATGAGGTAGTTATCGTAAGAATTTGCCTGTTGACAGCAATCGATTAAATTTTTGACGTTACCTGCATATGCCTAGCGCTCCATATGGTTTTGAAGCGGTTGCTTCAAGCCGAGCGAATTGGCTTCCTTCGAATCCTCGCTGCACCAGCCATTTTACACCGACCATTGAATAATTTCGGCAGCAGCAGGTTGTCGATTCCGAGCGATTGAGCAGCGCCGATCGTAGCCGAACGTCGTTGCCTTGGAAGACCCGATGATAGCTGATTTTACAGCCTCTTTTTGCATAGCGACAGAAAACCCTTAAACGCTATCCGAGCGCTAATAAGGAATCGCCCACCGCAGGATTCGAACCCTCGACCTCGAGACCGAAGTCGTGAAAAGTAACCGCCTTACCGATGTCAGCTTTACAGCCGTAGCACGAAACCGGGGTCTCGGTAGATCTCAGTGGGAGACTCCAGAGTATTGACGTGAATGGACAAAGATCATCTGAAGTACCTCTGAAATATGGAGTACCTCAGGGCTCAGTGCTAAGTCCGGTTCTTTTCATTGCTACAGTTCGGGCTTGTTTAGATAAAGATACCACATCTAAGTTGGTCCATGCATTCGTGACATCCCGTCTCGACTTCTGCAACTCACTGCTTACTGGCCTACCAGCATGTGCGATCAGGCGATTGCAGCTGGTGCAACACTCGGCAGCTAGGCTTGTCTGTCGTAAGCTTCGAAGTCGCCACATTACACCACTTCTCGCCGACCTGCACTGGCTACCAGTGAGGCAACGGATTGACTTCAAGGTTTTGTCGCTCACTTTTAGGTCTCTTCATTCTATGACTCCAGCCTATCTTTCAGATATACTAACCCATCAGGCCAAGCATCGTACCACCTGCTTTTCGGAATCCAACAGTCTACAAATACCTCGTACAAACCTCAAATCCTTTGGAGACCGTGCATTTAGTTCATATGCTCCCAAAGCCTGGAACTCCCTCCCGACCTGCGTCAGAACATCCCATGACCTGACCACATTTAAAAGGAACCTACAAACACACCTATTTAGGACAGCATTTAGTGGGTCCCTGTGATTCGTCCTTGATGTGCTTATGCATGCTGACACTGTGCATGCTGCCACTAACCACATTTGCATGCTGACCCTGTGCATGTCACCCCTAACCATATTATGCATTTCGTTTGTTTTTCAAGCATGATTTTACTTACCATTCAATTGCATTTCACATTACAGCAAATGTAAAGTGCCTAGAGAGAGATTAAGTTCACTGAGGGCGCTTTATCAAGTGAATTATTATTATTATTATTATCGCCATCAGGTGATTTTTTTGGTCAACGACAATCTCTCAAAGGAATACAAGCCCGGCGTTTGACTAAATTCGTGCAAGTGTAGGCAAACCGGGCAAACAAGTGAAAGGTTAATGAGCTCCAGCCTCTGCCGCCTCCCCTGACCGTGACTCTAATGAAAAACTCACTTCCTATTAAGCAAGCCTAGTGACTAGTTACACCGTGGCCAATGGCGATCGGTCGGCTAGCTAGGCTCTCTTCGTTAGGCTCCCTGGGAGGATAACAGGGGAGATAACACTGGAGCTGCTGGTGCTCACTGCCTCCTGCCTGCTCTGGAGTCATCAATTCAATAGGGTTCGAATAGGCACCGGCACTTACCGGCTGCCACCTCCTGGCTGGCGGCGGCTGGGGGGGGGGCTCGAACGGATGACATTCAGCATGGCTCCAATTCAACCGAGTGGCATCAGCTGATTGAACAGCTGCCGAAGTCATTCTAGCTCGGATATGCTGGCTCGAAGGCCGGCCGGCCAGTAGAAGCGGCTGCAGCTGCTACCAGACCTAGTGTTACCCCCCCTCCCCCTGCATCGCTGCCGCTGCTCAGTCAGCAGCAGCAACGGCAGCGATATAAATAAGTATAATTCATTTACATAGCGCCCCAAGAGAACTTAATCTCTATTCAGGCGCTTCACATATGCCTGGGGGCTCGAGCCTGCAGCAGCAACGGCAGCGATGCAGCAACGACCGCCAATCTAGTGGCAAGGAAAGGGGCGTGACACTGGCTTGCACTCTTCGACTCCAGCAGAAGCTTGCAGCTGATCGTCAGGTCGGCCTGAAGAATTAACCACTAATGAATTACCGGTGTTCGAATGGCGCCGACTAACGCACCTAGAACAGTTGGTAGGCAATCGAGGCTGGCAGTCAATTTAATGGTATGAGCTCAGTCAGTTTCGTAATAAACCGTTGGATGTCGTAGCCACGACTGCGGCTGGTCTCCAGCACCTCCTCATGGTTGGTAACTCGGGTGTCATCGTAGTCCAGCACCACCGCATTGGTGACGAGGCTGAGGCCAAACACTCTCATGCCGCAGTGAACGGCTACGATCACCTCGGAAGCAGTGCTCATGCCTACAGCAACGTCACGTTGCAGAAACAACCGTCAAAGTGAGCCTGTGCAGGAACCACAGCAGTCTGCGAGGACACAGTGGAAGAAAGGGAAAGTGTGACTTCACCCAGCGAGCTGGACTGCTTAATCTAGAAGCGTCGAGCGCTGGTCAATGCATACAGTTTCTGGGAGTCGCAGTCAAATTAAAAGGTAGACAGCATGCAGAGCGATTGTTACTAAAGGCGGTTATGAATCAAAACATAAGATATCTTTGGTATAAGATATCTATCACATACGACAAAGCTGGTAATTTTTCAAACACGAAAACAAAGACTATCCAGTAAAGTAAAAAAGCACAGAAATATATGGCTAGAAGCAGAAAAAATCTGCTTGCTCATGCATTGTCATCATGTATGTCAGCTTAACCCCCCCAATTTAGAGTTCCAGCGCATAGAAAAAGCCTAGGGTTTTAACAGCGCTAAAACACACCTGCTTATTACAGCATTTGGTGAGTCTTGATGATTCGTCTTTCGTGTGCATGCACCTACTTACAATGTTCCTGCCTGCTGCACGGGGATGCTACCACTAATCATTCGGTAATGCTTTCTATACAGCATCTGTAAAGTGCCTAGAAAGAGATTCAGTTCTCTGAGAGTGCAATAGGAATGTATTATTATCATTGTCATTATTATTACACACGACTCCTGCACGGCTCAAAGAACACATACACTCTTGTACACAACGCCTATGGTCAAATAAACTGTACACACACACACACACACACACACACACACACACACACACACACACACACACACACACACACAAACACACACACACAGGCATACACAAACACACACACACACACACACACACACACACACACAGACAGAGACATAGACACACGGGGTGCATCAGTGTACGCACAAGCATTCCTAAACAGATACTTGCAAACAGATACACGAACTGACAAATTGTATACCACGGAGGTGGAGGGTCAGGCTTTCACCCAGTTTAGGCTACAGTAGGGCGTGCTTTAGTCATAAAAAGTCGAATGCGAATAAGCAGCAACACGGTGCAATCACCGCACAAGGCTGCATCTGCAGGCGAAGCGGACGAGCAAGCAGTCAGACACTCAAGCTTGCACCACCATCACCCCGTCCCCGGGCAAAGTCGACTCCACCTACACACTTCCGGCGAGCTCTCACCTATGACGTCGGCACCCATGGCTGCCACCAATCTGGACTCCACAACCGACTCGTAGCTCGGGCCGCCTGAGTTTGCGTAGACGCCCTCGTGCACGAACTGAGCGAGGCTGACGCTCGGGTCGGCGGCCGCTGCTCTGGCGATCCGACGTAGATCCTTGTCATACGCTGCCGAAACGGCGGGAAACCTCGGGCCAAACCTACGATCACCATGCGCCGAGCGTGCGTTTGCGAACCTTAAACCCTAAAGCCTAAGCGTGGGCGACAAAGCAGCAAGTCCGTCAGCGCTGCTGCTGCCCACTTCGCTAAGCGTCGTGACGCCACGCTATTTCGGCTGCAGTGCCATCGCTGCATGCTGGTGGCGTGGCTGGCTGCGGCGGCAGACGTCCGGAGCCAAGACTGCCAGCGCCTGCTAACAACGAGAAGTCGACCAGGCTTGCGTGGTCACGTGCCTGGCCCAGCTGTCGGTAAGGTGACAAAGGACGACAACGAAACCGGAATTTAAAGGCTAGAATAGAACACGCCTCTCTGTCTCTGGCCCGGCAAGGAGTCACTGACGGGACGGGATGCGGAAATCGCGTCCGCTCACACCACGGCTCCTCGACAATAAGCCTCACAGGGCTCCGGATGTCGAGGGCCCAGAAGGACTCGGAATTAGTGATATGCGCTGTATGCATGCTGAGGTCACTAGGGGTGGGGTGGGGTGGGGGGGGTGGTTCGAGTCCCACAGCAGGCAATCCTCCATAGCCCGCTGCAAGTGGGATGAGGGAGGGCGGTGAGAGGTCGATAATGCTCTTCTGTCCTACATACAATGAGCCAGCTGAATCCGATGACCTGATGCTCTTTAAAGCAAAGGGCAACCATTTCAGCAGCGCTTGCAGCAAGACATTGTGGGTGTCGGCCAAGACCGGCGAGGCGGTGAGAGGAGGCACTAATCTTGTAATGTAATGTAATGTATCTCTGTCTGTAACTTCACAAAGTCATAAAGACCATGTGGGTGTTATGCAGGAGATGTTTTGTATAGCGCACTCACAGCCTAAGCGGCTTTCGGTAGCCAACAGACTTCGTCTCACGAAACAAAGAGAAAGTGGGAAGCATAGCAGAGTCAGGAGAGCAGTTGAGGTAGTGAGTAGCATGAAAGTAGCAGCTCAGGACCGCTGAAAAGGATGAGCCATAGTCGGCAGTAGGAGAATAGTGGTCGTTGGGTAAGAATTGTGGAAGCGAGTTCAGGAGCTATATCTTTGGAGCTCTAGTCGCAAGCGCCACGGCTGCCACTGGTGCATGTTGAGATGGCGGAGGCCACCGACCTGTCATCATTCGGTCCGAGCAAGGGCGAGTTGGCGCCGGCAAAGCCTGGCAAGAACAGATGGTCCTTGATGAGCACCAGATCGCCGACTTTGTAGTTCGGATTGAGACCGCCGGCCGCATTAGTGACGATCAAGATCTCGACGCCCATCAGCCGCATGACTCGCACGGGCAGTGTCACCTTAAAGGGCAAGATGTCAATCAGGCAGCAGCGAGCAGGTTGCAATGCCCAGCCAGTGTGCTTGTGACGTCACACAGTTTTAGAGAAGCTTTCCATGGACCGAAGCCCACTCTCATGACACTTTCGGTGAAGCAAAATACTCGGCTTTTTCGCGAAGGTATGTAGACAAAGACGAAAGGAAACGGGGCAGAAGAAGGGAGGGAGGGAGAAAGATAGAAAGCCAAAGAGATAGAAAGGAGAGAGAGAGAGAGAGCCAGGGCGCGAGAGAGGGGTAGAGCGAGAGAGTGAGGGCGAGACATAGAAATGGTGGTAGTGGGCAGGGAGTGAAGGAAACCATGAAGGATAGAGAAGATAATGCATATCGTTCACTTACACTTGAATGTGACAATTTTGGAATTTCGAATAAACAATGTTACGAATCTTTGAGAATCTCCTAAGCAAGGCAACGCATGCCCAGACAGCCGTCCGCCGCATACAAGTAAGATGTGTGGCCTCGAAGCTGCTTCAAGCCTTCAAGTTAAAACGTCAGCTGACGAGTGCAGGGTAGGCAAAGTGGCCCAATTCGCTAAGCAAGGCGGCGCCTGTCGAAAGGGTCTCATGCACACTTCAACACGCCTGCACACTTCTAGAGTAGGCATACCAGGCTCGGCCTAATGCAACGGCTGGCAATAGGAATGCAGGCCAGAGCAATTTTTCGCACGGAGAAGTGTTGCTCCCAGGTGACAATAACAATAACAGGAATAACGACAAGGACAATAATAAGGCATGCATATCGATGACCCAGGGGCTAATGTCTGTAGCCCACATAAGTGGCCCAATGCGAGAGACCGGATCTGCTAGCTCCTGCAAGCACTCGAGTCAAGGGGGAGAGGCATCACCTTGTTCTCTATGGCCTTGATCTCTACGACCTTGTTCTCTATGGCCTTGATCTCTACGACCTTGTTCTCTATGGCCTTGATCTCTATGGCCTTGATCTCTACGACCTTGTGGACAGCTCGAGCCGAACTAAGGCTACTCCATGAACATGAGTACGCTCAACACTAACAAACAGATAACAATAAAAATAGTAGTATTTATATTAATAATAATAGTAATAATAATAATTGGTCGATTGCATAGCACAGTAAGAGAACTTAATCTCTCTCCAGGCGCTTTTACATCTCCTTGATGCAAGAGAATCAGTACCCAACGGTTGGTGTCATACACGGTATCAGGCATCCAAAAGCAAGCATCAAGCTTAGGATAGCAATGCTAAAGCAAAAATGACGACACTTGTGGCCACCGGTTATCTCGTAAGAGCCTGAGGTGAGTAACATGAGCTGAGTCATGCAAAGCAGAAGATCAAATAAGCTGCTGAGTCTCGCCACTAGTTGCCGACGACTCGCGGGGGGGGGGGGGGGAGGGGGGGGGAGTACTCCGGGGAGTCCTGAATATGGGGGAATCGCAGTGCATCTAGATGCTATCTCACATATGCAGATCAGTTCGTACAATGCATTTGCACTTTTATATCAGTAGACAAGGCAGCTGCTGATCAAAATTGGGTTATTGGGCTCCGATGTTAGCCTGTCACCGTTGAGGGTGGCAGGCTCAATTCCCGTGGTCGGCAGCGGTAGGTTTGTCGTTTTTACCTTCTTTTCTTTCTTGTGCAGAGCTGAGCTCTGAGCGGTAACGCTAAGTACATCGGACCATCGTTAGAGTTGGGCACTCTCACTTTTTTCGCGCACCTTATTGGTGAGTGCAGGTGCAGCAGCAGTAGCATCAGCAGGAAGTAGCATCAGCAGGAAGTAGCAGCAGCAGGAAGTAGCAGCAGCAGGAAGTAGCAGCAGCAGGAAGTAGCAGCAGCTCGCTGGACTGACCCGCCCTTCCACCCACTTACCGTGTGAGCGCTGTAGCCTTCGTACATGTGGAAGCGACCCTGCATGCAGACGCACGGCTTCCCACTCAGGAGACCGAACACGAATCTGCCCACGTGTCCAAGCACTGAAAATAAGACGATGTTTCTAAGACGAGACGACGAAGATGACTAATGTGAGCCCAACCCGTTTTTCTGCCTCTGCTCAAAAACGTACTTGACCTGCGATCACAAAAAATGGTCCGGTCAGCAAAGCTGCAGGCCAGCTGTCACGGACTAGACCACTTTACTACCGAATCTCGCATCAGGAGGCAGCGCTAAGCGATGCAAAATGATCAAAATGCATAGCGACGGCCCGCTTTTGTTTTCGACGTACATTGTCGGCCAGGCTTCGAGCTTTGCAGTGGCCGACAGATTCACTGGTCTGCAGCCAAAGCCTCAGAGTGCACAGCATTGCGTAGGTGTGCACGAATGACAACAGTGTACCCACTGATATACACGCATGCAAACACACACACACACACACACACAGAGACACACACACACACACACACACACATTCTCACTCTTACATGCACACACACACACACACACACACACACACACACACACACACACACACACACACACACACACACACACACACACACACACACACACACACACACACACATACACAAACACATACGAGCCGACGAGAGCTCAAGCACTCAGCCACTATCCCCACACTGCCTCGGCCTCGTCGGATTCCGCTACATTGGCGAGCAAACAGCAGCTAGCTTACCCGTGCTGACAGGAAAGTCGGGAATGTCGCGATAGTCGACAAACTCCTTCTGCTCGAGCGTGTCCGCGAGGCCGCCCAGACCCGACCCGCACACGATGCCGATAGCGGGACGGTGCGACGTCCTTGACAGGATCGTCTCAGCAAACGTCTGCACGATCTCGTACGTGTACCTGACAAGAGAACGGCCGAGCCGTCGGGTCGCACGAATCGGACGACTCGGCTCGCACAGCCCCGTGTGGAGTGAACCGAGCAGTCCTCGGCCAAGTATCGTTGGGCACACCCACAGCTGTACGGCTAATTGTCTACCTAAGACACTCCTAACAGCTCTCTCAGCACTCAGCCACATTAGGAGCTTGCAGCTCCTAATGTGACGAGCCATTCGTCCTGCTGTTGCCAGCGTTCGAGACGCTCAATTCTCGAAACTCTGCGGCTCCCACTTTGAGGCATCGTCTGCTACACCATTGAACAGCAAACTTGAAGGACGCTAGCAAGAGCGCGTCGCTGATAGTTACTTGTTTTTCGAGGCCTTCCGAAACTTTCACGAACCACCACCGAAACGCTAAATTAACGAAATTACCGCCAGAACATTAGCTCAGCGTACGAGGTTTGTCCGTCTGTTGCACTGGCCGGCTGCAACTGAAAACCGCGTCACGTCGCGGCTAACTACGACCCCTGCCGCTTGGGCGCATGAGCGGACACCGGCTGTGCCACGGAAGGTTTTTAGGGTTTTGGAACGCAGGTGAACGAATGAAACCTTGGAGCAGACGGACGCAAATGGCCAGTTTCTCCAGCGACCAAAGGTGCAGCAAAATTTCTATTGCTACCGACCGCAGGTACCTCACTGAGCGTCTGCTGCAGCCTGTTCGCTCGACCTTCCTTGTCTACCGCCGAGGACATTGGTACCATAAATGACGACATTCGGCCGAGTTCGTTTGCGAGGGCTGCGAGCCGAGCGTGCGACGTCTATGCATGCGAGTCCTTGATGTGCTTTTGCGAGCTGACACTGTGCATGCTGCCACTAACCACACTTGCATGCTGACCCTGTGCATGTCACTCATAGCCACGTTATTCATGTTGCTTATCAAGCATCAAGCCACTCGTCATTCGATCGTGTTTCCTTGGCAGCAAATGTAAAGCGCCTAGAAAGAGATTGAGTCCTCTGAGGGCGCTTAATCAAGTGCATTATCATTATTATTATTTTTTTTATTAGCAGGAGCAGGAGCAGTAGGAGCAGTAGGAGCAGTAGCAGTAGCAGTAGTACTTCATTCAGCAACATTCGCGCTGGCGGCGGGCGGGAGCTGGTGCTGCACACTCACTCAACCAGGGTGCGAACTCTCTCCAGTCTCCAGTACGAGTCCAGTACGAGGTTGGAGCAAGTGTGGGCGCTCTAGTACGAGAGCGAGGCTGGAGCGAGGCTGCGCTAGCTCTTCGGGCCAGCTCTCGGCCGCACCGCTCTCGCTGGGCGAGAAAGGTTTGCACTCGCTTTTCTTTTTATCGGAGGCTGGCGCGGCCTCACCGCGCCAGCCTCCGGCTTCCACTGGATAAGTT
Organism: Cristatella mucedo; assembly: GCA_009760855.2. Lineage (NCBI taxonomy): Eukaryota > Metazoa > Bryozoa > Phylactolaemata > Cristatellidae > Cristatella > Cristatella mucedo. The sequence goes on from WPIO01000056.1 coordinate 704,585, forward strand.
TACCGAGGAGCCGGCTCTGCGAGGGAAGCTAATCCTAGCTAGACTTAAACCGTGGCGCTCCAAGGACGGCGGACTTACGGATTAGTGGTCTGCGAGCACGCAGCGCCAGCCATGCCTTGCGTGGAGGAATAGGCACAACTCAGCGGCAATCCTGTGTCCGGTCGAGTGTTTCCGGTGTCCCGCCCACTTGATTTCCGGGGCACGGAGTTCAAGCCGGGCGATGCGAGGTTAGGTTAGGTGGGCGTGGCAGCGAGGCGTGTGTAGCTCAGCTGTCGTCGTCGCATGTGGTTCAGTCACCTTCAGTCTGAAGAAATGTAAGCTATAAAAACGCATTTGAAGGACGCTGGCGACCTCCCGTTCCGTGGTTTCTGAGCACTCGCTCGGCTTTGCAGGCTTGACGCTGCTGCTCCTGAGCTCACATGGTCGTCGGCTGGAAATGTTGATCTGTTCGACTGGTGCCGTCTGTTCATCGGCCGCCTAAAACACTCACGTACCACGGATACAAGGAATTGTCAGACACTTGATAAGGAATAGCCTTAACCACCGGCACGATTGGCCAGGTGCCGAAACACTTTAGCGGACAACCAATCAATCGTTCACGAAATTATTCTGAAAGAAAACGATGCTGCCGTTTCCAAGTCGAAATGAGTGGCCTACGCTTCTTCATGAACCAAAGTGAAATACGCGCACACCTTTCGTCCTCTCATGCCCTTAGCTTATCGTCGCCTAGGACTAGAACGAATCAACATTGAAATCGTAAAACCTTAAAGAACACTTGCCATTAAATAATGCACTGCTGCCATGCATGTATGGTTTAAGCCTCCTAAGCCGATCGAGCGAAATCGGATAAAATGTAAGACTCGGCGGCCGCCGCATCAAGTCACGGTTCCTACCACAGCCATGTAAACGCTACCACCTGCTCTGTTCCTCAGCATCTAGTCACCTTGACATCATTGGCACTACATTGAAATGTTTTGGAAATCGAGCCTTCAGCTCGAATGCAGCGAAGGCTTGGAAATAGCTTCCGGTCATGGTTACTACCTACCACGACCTTGCGTTATTTAAGTCTCAGCTCGTAACTCATCCGTTCCGGTCAGCGGTCCCTTCGCCCCAGAGATGTGACCTGTTAGTTCCGGTGTGCTTTTCTCCGTACCTGTGCGTGACTTAGTGCATATTACTAGCCAGAGGTCTTACTGTATTTTCATGCTTGCTTTGGCATGCTGGCCAAAGCCTGATAATTCTTTGCTTTTACATGCTCGATACCCTGCAAGTATCTAAGCCTTGGTTATTTATTCTCTTGCAGCGAATTGTAAAGCGCCTGGATTGAGATTAGGTTCTTTTAGGGCGGTATATAAATGTCGAATTATAATCGCCCAGTCGTAGACATTAAGTACCAGATTGCCTTATTGTGGGGGACAACAAGTTGACTGTTCCATTCCTCTGCTTGCAGACCGTTGGCTACAGAAGCTTTTGCTCTGCTGGTCCTAGACTGCGGAACTTGCTTCCACGATTCTTACGTACCGAAAACTACTCTCCTGCTGCCGACAATGGCACATACTTTCCAGCGGTCCTGAGCTGCTACTTCCATGCTACTCAGTACCTCAACTGCTCTCCTGACTCTGCTATGCTTCCCTTTCTCTTTGTTGCGTGAGATGAAGTCTGTTGGCTACCGAATGCGTACCGAAAGCAGCTTAGGCTGTGAGTGCACTATAAAAAACTCCTGCGCAACACCCACGTAGTCTTTATGGATTTACAGACCACAGGAGATATATTACGTTACAAAAACTCCTCGGGACTGCAGTTTTATAGTATTTGCTGCTAGCATGAGGCAATTATAAAGAATCGTGTCTTCGTGAGTTGAGAAAATTCCATAAGCTGCTTTTGTTCTATTAGTTACGACACAGTCTGGCTGTGCTCAAGAGTGAGTGACAAGCAGGCTGAGTCCGATTGTCCTCTTTAACAGATGCGAGACGCACGGCGAGCCCAAAAATGCCCACTGCAGGGCATGTCCTGCTGCAGAAGGCAACCTACGGACTCTTGGGCGAAGCATGAAAAGAATCGCACACCATAGTCTTGACGAAATAAGAAAAAAAAGCTCCGAAACCATATATTTGTAAAAAGACACATCGTGCACACCCAACTGCACAATGCTCTGCCCACAGGGATGAATGCTCGCTGTGCCACGTCTGCTGTCTACAGAGGCAGCTCGTGTTTACGACAATAATGACAAAAGAAATGCAGCCAATCGCAGCACTGAAGTCAAAGGAGGACATCCATCCACAACGGTCAAAATCAATGCTCGGACAGCACTAAAACGGGCTCGGCTTGCAGAATCCCCTCACGTAGAAAGTGGGCTGCTAAAAATGTAGGCCAAGCAAGTAGTTACTCCACTATCATGGCCTGCAAACTTCGAGTTAGGACTGCATTTCCATCTTAAACAGCTCTCTGTTCGGAAAGAAGGCTCTTGATCAAAATATTGATCACGATCCGAGCCAAGATCATATGTGCAAAACATGGGCATCTGCTCGAATCACAGGCTCAATTGAACTGACTGCAGGCACATCCAAAATTTCGACCAAATCAGGAACAGGGGTCTTGTATGGTTTTGGCTTCTGAATGCCTAATCGATCAATCATGACCCGAATCGCGACTGCCTGTGACAAGGGGTGAGCCAGAGTCATCTAAAAGGCTCTCACTGTCAGCCAAAACTTGAGGTCCGGGGCCAACCTAAAAAAAATCAGACGAAAAATGTATTCTGCTGCAACAAACCTTCTCAACTTGCAGCAAAGCAGGAGTACGACTTGCAACCAGCGGTCGTGAATAGAAGGACAGAATCCAACAGTGAGCCGAATTATATGTTCGCCAACAGGTGCTCGATCATACTCACTTCGGTGCTTATTATATACTTGATCGAGCCTCTTACAGGCTCCACGGAATATCCAGCGATGAACTTCTGTGAGTAAAAAGAAAAGGAACTTATCACGGAGCCGATTCATCAAGCTAGCCTTGCCACCTTGTTCGAATAAATTCATACAGACACGAGAGAGAGAGAGAGAGAAAGAGAGAGAGAGAGAGAGAGAGAGAGAGAGAGAGAGAGAGAGAGAGAGAGAGAGAGAGAGAGAGAGAGAGAGAGAGAGAGAGAGAGAGAGAGAGTATACGCATGCAAACACACTTGCGAGTGAGAGCACTTCTAGCTGATTAAGCAGCCTCTTTTGCATAGCAACAGAAGAGCATTTACGGCTATCACCACTGCTTGCATGCGATGATAAAGAACCACCCACCGACTGCAGGATTCGAACCCATGACCATGGGACCAAGGTTACAAAAAGCAACCACCTTACCTTGTGTGCCGTCACGGTACATTCAAAATAACTCGTACAAGGTTTACAACTCCCAACTTACTAGTTACCTCAGTTAATCCTCTCTCACCACTCTGTTCTCTCACTCTCACACCCTCTCTTCTTCTCCTTCTCACCCACCTGATCGGGTTGTTGGTGATCGATGTGCAATCCTCGGACGAAAGGCCGCCGCTCTTGCGATTCTGTGCATGCCTCACTCGCCGGAGGAAAGTAGTGTAGAAGTAGGCTCAGCACGTCGGCAACGTCACTCTCGAGAAGGTAGAGGCACGCGTTGGGGCCCGCATCAAACGTGTAGGCGACCTGTGCGCGTGTCAAAGTACGAGGCTGCTCGCACGCTTCGAGTAGCGCACCGCCGAGAGACCTGCAGCTACAGCACACAACTCTTATGATCCAAGAGCACATGACCGAGCATCCCGACGGTGGCGACGATTAACCGAGGTTGCTGTTGCAGCAACATGATGCTAAATGGTGGGGCTGCAGTAGCGATGGCAGCAGCAGCGATGCCTCAGATTCCACAGTCCCGAGGAGACGATGCGCGAGCTTGCCCCTCCCCTCCTGCTAACGATTCAGAGAGCGAGAAGACAGCTCGTTGACGATCTCTAGCTAGGTGTATGTAGGCTATATGTATATATATATACACACACACACACGCACGCACGCACGCACACACACACACACACACATAGTTAGGTGTCGATGCCGCTACAAGTTCTGGAGCCTCCATAATTCCCATACGTGCCGATCTGCTCACAAAGCCTCCATCTTGGGAGCCTGCACGCACCGACAACCTCTACAGTGGAGCCACAGGCCTTCACCAGCTTCACTCGAGCTCTGTGTTCGCCTAATCTCACGCGGTGCATTCATGAGGACTATGCACAATACTATTCACGAAAATTGCCGCACTGCAAAAATTGCCTGCAGCCCAGTGATGGAATTTTGAGATGGCACCGAGTTGCCCCATTGCCCAAGCGCTGTGTAGTCTGCGCAGCCCACACAGCTAGTGGCAGGTGTGACCAGATCGACAAAAAACCTCCACAGCCTCCCGCTTAGGCGTCAGTCATTTATGTGCTGAATCCATTCGCATCTGTCCACCCTTCTAGCATAAGCTGATCGCCTCTGCATCAAAGACAAACAAGGTCGAACGACACGACTCACGTGAGGCCTGCCTCGATGCTCATTGTAGCGATGAACAAAATGAATAACTCGGCGTGACACATCACTCAGGTAGAGGATCGGTGGGTAAGTATCAAGGCAAGTTGCATGAAACTGATTGCTATCCTAAAACATCAAACGATAAAAAAAAAAGTAATGCGAGCATATCAAAACTCTGGTGCACGCGCCAACATATATATATATATATATATCTCCCTCTGTGCCAGTCTGCCTTGTCTGGTTGGATGACCAAAAGTGCGCAAGCCTGCCAGAGTCACACCGGGAGGCGCAATCGGCGCTCACCTTCATCGTCTCTGTGGCGAATGTGGTGAAGTCTTTCTGCCGGATGGCTTCAATCATGGCCACCATTCGCTGGGGCACGACGCTGCTGGCGCGGTACTGCAGCAGACGGCTGGTGAGCACGGACGTCTCCATGCCGCTCGTGCTGCTCACGTCCTTCTTCTGGTCCGACGCCTGAGCGAGGAGCCACGATCGAGGCGCTCGGAGCCGCGTTCGAGGCGCTCGGAGCCCCGATCGAGGCGCTCGGAGCCCCGATCGAGGCGCTCGGAGCCCCGATCGAGGCGCTCGGAGCCGCGTTCGAGGCGCTCGGAGCCCCGATCGAGGCGCGAGGAGCCACGTTCGAGGCGCTCGGAGCCCCGATCGAGGCGCTCGGAGCCCCGATCGAGGCGCTCGGAGCCCCGATCGAGGCGCTCGGAGCCCCGATCGAGGCGCTCGGAGCCGCGTTCGAGGCGCTCGGAGCCCCGATCGAGGCGCTCGGAGCCACGTTCGAGGCGCTCGGAGCCCCGATCGAGGCGCTCGGAGCCCCGATCGAGGCGCTCGGAGCCACGTTCGAGGCGCTCGGAGCCCCGATCGAGGCGCTCGGAGCCACGTTCGAGGCGCTCGGAGCCCCGATCGAGGCGCAAGGAGCCACGTTCGAGGCGCTCGGAGCCCCGATCGAGGCGCTCGGAGCCACGTTCGAGGCGCTCGGAGCCCCGATCGAGGCGCTCGGAGCCCCGATCGAGGCGCTCGGAGCCACGTTCGAGCCGGCCATGCAGCGGCAGTGGGGGGAGGGAGGGAGAGCAGCAGCAGCAGCAGCAGCAGCAGATGACGCTCCAGACAGTGGCGACAAGGCAGCAGTGATGCACAGCACTAGCAGCTGTTACGCACTCTCCACGGCAGCGGACGGCAGAGGGCGCTCCGGCTGGCTGGCCGCTCTCGCGGGCTCCGGCAGCACGTCAGGCGCAGCAGAGCCCTCGGGGTGCAGACGGCGCCGAAAGGGGAGCGCAGGAGAGGGAGGGGACGGGAGGTCAGGAGGTCAGGGCCGGGGAATGGCGCAGCACTCGTACCACGAGGATGAGTGCTCGCATCTGCGGCCAGTGGCTTGCCGGCTCGATTTGCACGGCCACCGAGTCGACGCCGTCGGCCTCCTGGCCCATGTTCCACGCCACGAAACCCCCTCGCATGCTTCTGCACGCGCTGCCCGAGCCGATCCTGCCCACGGAGCGAGCGCCCACTGCTGCGCGGCGGCGCCATCGCGCGCAAGCAGACGACGGAGATGAAGTGAAGCGAGCACTGCTGCGGAAGGCTGCCGAGCCGATGCTCTTTTCGAACAAGCCAGCGAGTGGCAGAAAGTAAGGTTGGCAGCGCAGTGACTTCGGGTGGGAATGGCACCAGAGGAGGGCAAACATGACGCGCAACCAACCGTGCCAGAGGAGTGACGTCACAGTCATCGTCCAGGTCGAAGAGCTTGCTCAGCGCGAACACTGCAGAACAATGCAGACGGAGGAACGGATAAAGAAAATGGAATGCCTACACAATCGAAGGTGGGGAGAGGCAGCAGCAACACCTGATACACATGGACAGCCAAGTAGAATGACGACACGACCAGGGATCAGCAGATACGGAAACTAATGAAATTGGAGGTAACTATAGAAATACACGAGCCCTTTCGGTGCATTCAAGCAGCCGAAGAAATGTAACGAGGCTCGTGATCACTGCCCGCCGGATCACGGCGGCTCGCATTAGCAGTGGCGTGGAAGGAAGGGCAGCCTCGCAGGACGCCTCCTGCGTGCTCGAGCCTCGTGGCACCTCCATCCCCCCCCCCCCCCCCCCCCCCCCCCCGCCGTCTAGGCTTTGGCCACCAGCGCTGCTGCGTCCTGGGCAGGGCAGCTGGGCGACTTAGTGCCAGGGCGGCAGCAGCGCGGTGCAGCGCTCGCGGTCCGGGATCAGCACGGAGCGTCTGCCTCACCGAGGCAGGAGAAGCCGGCGGCCGACGAGGCCAGACCGGCCGCGGTGGGGAAATTGTTGACGGAGCACACCCGGACGTGCCAGTCGCGCCAGTCGTCGTCTGCTTCACTCGCGTCCAGCTTCCGCTTGCCTCGTGCCAGCCTTCGAACTGCGTGAGGACAACGCAAAGAGAGACGATTGAGATTAGGACGCTTGCGAGCGGCTTCACCAGCGCTACTATGCAGGAGCACGAGCTACGGGTGCGTGGGCCGGGGCATACAGAGAGCAGAGAGAGAGAGAGAGAGAGAGAGAGAGAGAGAGAGAGAGAGAGAGAGAGAGAGAGAGAGAGACAGAGACAGAGACAGAGAGAGAGAGAGAGAGAGAGAGAGAGAGAGAGAGAGAGAGAGAGAGAGAGAGAGAGAGAGAGAGAGAGAGAGAGAGAGAGAGAGAGAGAGAGAGAGAGAGAGAGAGAGAGAGAGAGAGAGAGAGAGAGACAGAGAGAGAGAGAGACAGAGACAGAGAGCCGGCGCTAGCAAGCCGGATGAATAAGAAGAACATGACAGCACTGACAACACAGCAATCCCACTCATCCACATGCAATTGCTCACCATCCTTTTATGGACAGTGCGTCTAATACGTGGCACGCTCACCCTTTCCCTGTTGTCTCACCGAAGGAGCCCCCCCCCCCTAGAGCAAGTAGCCGTGGGTCAGAGCACGGGTAACTGCTTTCGCTCGTCGGATCACTACGATCTCCCAGTTTCATAGCGGCATTTTCGGTAGTCAAGGTGGCAGAGGCACGGCACGCTTATGTGGGCTCGCGCCCTGAGGCATATGTGAAGCGCCTGAATGAAGATTAAGTTCTCTTGAGGCGCTATACAAATGAATTATTATTATTATTATTATTAAACGCCAATCTACAGGCGATTGTGATTCAAAGCAGCAGTCGAAATCTGGGACGAGCAGCTGAAAGCTGGCAGTTGAGCCTACATCTGATTTCTGAGTCTATCTGCAAACCGTGGTCCGACACATCTTCAGGAGGGCCATAAGACAGACCAAAGAGAAATGCCTGCAAACGAGGGGAAGGCGACGGGATATGTCATAGGTCATTCAAAGTACATCTCCGGTTAGCACTCAGGCGGCTGCAGCAGTGCTGACCTTCGGCAAGGACGTTCTGCAGGCGCTTGCCTTCCATCGAGTGCTCCCTGCAAGAGTGGCACACTGACGACGCTCAAGCATGCGCGGCTAGGGCTGCGGTTGCAAGAGCGACAACAGGGCATAAGAGGTCACCAGTGACTGACTTCCGACTTTAACGGCCAACGATGCACCTGCATCGCACAAACGACATTACAGGTCTACTTTGACAGCAAGCATCCTTGCAGATCGAGTAAGAAGTGAGAGCGGACAGAAAGCTCACAGGCTTGCAGCTAGAGATAGGGCTAGTGAGAGATACAGAGGCACTCGTATGCACTCAGCTCGTGCGCACACACACACACATGCACGCATTACGCACACACACACACACACACACACACACACAAACAGAGACTGGGAGAGAAAGAAAGAAAGAGAAAGAGCAGAGAGGCAGTGAGAGAAGAGTGATACAATGACAGGAGACATATGGAGTGATTGACAGACCGACAGAGAGAGAGAAGAGAAACAGAAAGAAGACTGACATCACAAGACACTTCTGCCAGGCCGTATTGCTTGGTCAGTTGCCTTTTCAGGACAGACAGTGTGGGGCAGCACTCACTCTCCATTGAGCCACATCTTGTCCTCGGTGAACTCCTTGCTAATTGCGACAGTGGTCTTTGTTCTCAGCTGCAACAGCGACGACAATTCGCATCTGACACCGCAGGCAGCAGCGACTTGAGAGTGAAGCTCAGCATCACAATCCGCCAGTCGACCAGAAACTGAGCAAAACGTCACGACACCCCCTGGCTTAACATAATTTTAAATGAAGCTAAACAAATGCACATGCTCCCAACAGTATTTACTGGGTCCGTGCGAAATGCCCTTTGTGTACTTTATGCATGCTGATGCTGCACAAGTCACTACTAACCAGATCAACATACTTCCCTTACAGCATATGTAAAGTGCCCAGAAAAAGATGCTGTTCTCTGCCGGTGTTATACAAATGTCCTATTAATTTATATTCTTATCATCATCATCATCATCCTGATGAGCATTATTCAGAAGGGCATTGCAAACCCAAAGCAGAGCAGTACCTCAAGAATGATTGGTCAATGAAATCCTGATTGGAACTTGCCAGCACTTGTTGTTGGAGTTACACTGCATTAGACAAACTGCTGATCCTGATCCCTGGTAGCGCATTCGTCGCTCTTTTGTTGCATGATAAGGACTCTATTGCCTACCACATTCTCAGCCCCGAAAATCGTTTATGCTTTGAGCGTGCAACAGAAAACTCGTCAATATTATGCTCCCCTGGTCTTTGAGGCTTTGCTCAGTCGAAGACAGAGCAGCGTGCACGTGTGGATCATGTGACATGTGCCCGTGTGGATCATGTGACATGTGCACGTGTGGATCATGTGACATGTGCACGTGTGGATACATGCATGCCCATGTATATTGAACGTAACGTACATAGTACGTACATGCCTATGCAGACGTACACGCCTCTGCGGCGGCGAGTGTTGGCACGGACGCGCAGGACGCAGCAGCCGAAGGGTTGGCTTTGGCTGCTTCCTCATCCTTCGGCTTGAACTCGAGGCACGAGTTCACATCCCAGCATACAACGAGTCCACTTCCCTTCACGGCATACGATTGCAGCCTAATGTACTGTGAGTACACAGTATACCGTTCGTTGACGATACAAGCCCAAATCGCAAGCCACACCGACCTGTTCCTGCGACAAGGTCACGCTCAGGGAGCTGTTAATCGGCAGGATCCTCTCCTCGTCGCGCTTGCCCCCTGAAAAAAAATACAGAAAGCTGCAGCTAGGGAGAGGGAGAGAGAGAGAGGGAGAGAGAGAGCAGCAGTGCATCGGACAAGAGCTTAGCCTGACGACTAGCCATCAGCAGCCAGCATCTGAGGTAAGCTACACAAAACTAACAGGATGCTTTAAAGTAACTTAATAGCGCTACTGCTACCGACAAAACGAGCAGATGTCGATCAGATGGTTCACACTATGCTCCCGAGCAAGGTACTCAGTGCTAAGACTTTTCATTTTAATGCTTTTTGTTTGTGGCAGCATGCAAACTGGTCCACATGCCAACATTCATCTTCAGCAAGATGTTCTTGGTGATTTGCCAGGATTGCAGGCTGCGTTGGGTGAAGTGCATGACGCCTGCCTGCATGAATCTTTAAACGCGTTGAAAATCTTGAGCCAGCTCGCAGCCAACTATTCCCTGGCCTCTTACAGCCAATAAGTCAGTTGCAATCAACTTCGACTAGTTAAGTACCCATAGTTAAGGTCCGTGGTGGCCAGAAACTAGGAAGCTAGCTCCTCACTTGACGTAGGGGATCAGACGTCGTTGCACAGTCGGCAACAGCAATCACCAAAACGTCGAAGCGCAATACCCAAGTTAGTACCTAGGTAGCTGCTTATTACGGTCGGCCAATGTGTTTCTGAGAAGTAAATGGTCGCAAATGGCTATAGAGATAACCAAAGGAACTGCAAGGAGCACAGTAAATCGTCTGAAATTCCAAAACAGTTTAAAATAGATCCAGTAGACGGCAACCGAAGGACCAAAGGCCAGTTTCAAGGAGCAACCTTGTCATCGGCCCTCAGATGGCTTTATTGAGTGGTGCAGAGTAAACGAAGCATTAGCCTAGGACCCAAATTACAGCAGATGCTGAGGGCTATGCACTACCAAAACTTTGACATGTACTATCGGATATATGCTGACCCACGAGGCCCACCACAGCTTGGCTCATTCATACCTAGCTGAACCGCTGCCCCAGTTTCAGCCTCTTCGTGCCCTCAGGTCCTGTATGGACAATAAATTAGCTGTTCCATTCCTCCGCTTACAAGACCGTTGGCGACAGAAGCTTTTGCTCTGCAGGTCCAAGACTGTGGAACTCGTCTCCACGATTCTTACGCAACGACAACCATTCACCTCCTGCCGACTATGGTAATCATTTCCAGCCGTCCTGAGCTGCTACTTCGATGCTACTCGCTACTTCAACTGCTTTCCTGACTCAGCTATGCTTCTCGCTTTCTCTTTGTTGCGTGAGATGTATTCTTATGGCTACCGAATGTGTACCAAAAGCCGCTTAGGCTTAGAGTGCGCTATAAAAACTCTCCTGCGTAACACTCAAATTGTCTTTGTGGCTTTGCGGAGTTACAGACAGAGACACACTACATTTACATCACATTACAGCAGAATTCTTCAAAAGCCTTACTCAACGGTATCACAACAGCTGCCGCTGAAACATGCTAGAGAGAGCATGCCCAATACGCAGCGGGCGAAAGAAGATGAGTACATCCCGGTGACGATCGCGGCCAAAGCCGGCTATTGCCGGCGCAGGTTTTCTTGAATTCGCTAGCTTCAAGTAGCGGACACAGATTTTGCATACAGTTAGGATATTACCCATCAGCTGGTAGGTACTTACAGTATTTGACGACAGCTATGTTGACAGGGGCAGAACAGGTCACCCTCTTCGCCATCCTGCCGTTCGGCTGCTAGCTACGTTCACTTCGCAAAGACCGCGCTCCGCCCAGCAATGAGAGTGCTCTGCTTGAGTTCCGGGACACTGGGTTTGCCTGGCCGTCCGTACAGCTGAAGCGTCAGCCACTTTGCTGAAACTGAATTAAAAATACATTCTCATTTTTAAAGCATTCTTTTAACTTCACCGTAAGCATTGCCGCTAGCTTAGTGACAGGAGACCACTTCCTGTCTCTAGTCGGCTGATCGAACGCCATGGCTGCGGATCACGCCATGTGGCCAGATGGGAGCGGATGTTTACCAGCAGGCGTATGGGAGCGGTAGATTACGTCAAGTTTACACTTACAAGAATGTTTTATGTGTGAAGCTGTATGAATAAAATTTGGAAAATATATATATATATGCATTACTATTTGTGGTGATTGCCTCAATGTGAAGCTCTCGTCAATGTCCGTAAAAAGCCCGTTGCTCCTAGCGGACTTAGTAAAGCGCCTCACGCCCGTACACATTGCCTCTCATTTAAAATGGATCTAAGATTTGTGCCGAGCTTAGGTACTGCGGAAGACACACATTATGCTAAAGCGTCCGTTTTGGCGAGCCCGCCCGCGCGGCAATCACACATTTTGAGGGCTTAAATAGAGGAAAACATCCGCAAAAATAAGAGCCTTCGAAAAGCGCAAAAAAATAGCAAAAAAACTCGTACAATAAAAATATCCCCAAATCAACTTATTATTTATGAATATTTTAAGAATCTCACATTGCGTTGCTAAAGTTTTGCCTATTACCTTACTGTAGTCTGTATTTCGGAAGGAATTAATAGATTGAGTAAGGAATGTGTTAAAGCCGATGTGTAATTAAGACTTGAATTGGCAGAATTGGCTCTTATGGTTACGACGGCATGGAACACAGTAAGTAAAAATTTTGTCTTCTGCTTAGCTATTAATTTTTTATTGCTAAATTGTGTAACCTATGCTTAGTTTTGAGTTGCGTGCGTTCTTCCTTAGCCAAAAACGACCTTCGGTCGCTGCTGGGAAGAGGCGCTCTTAAACAAGCAAAAAGAAAAACGTAAAAGTGCCTGAGCTGCACTTGAAAGTTTGCAGGGGACGGGGCTCCCTTGGAATTGCTCTGTTAAGTAGTTGCTGAGGAGCACGACAGCAGCAGCTCGACGGGCAAAGAACCTGTCTTACTAGGCGATTTTGGATGCGTCGGCGGCAGCTGCTGTGATGGTGAGATAAGTGGCTATCGTTTAAGCTTGAATTACGATTCAGCTTTTGCGTCATTGCTTGCAGCCTCTTTTCATTTTTGCGTCATTGCGGATTGATTTTTTACGGTATTCAGTGGTAAGAAATAAGTTGTCGTTAAGGCGCGTGGGCATTAAACGGTTCATTTGTATGAAGCTCACGGGCCCTGATTTGGCCCTGGAGTAGGATGTAAGGAGTAAGATGCTCGCCTTAGACCCCCCGAGGTCGTCAAAGCAAGGCTCGAGCCTTTCGGCATGTGTCAAGCACCTGGATGGATATAAAGTTTTCGTAGGGCGCCATGCAAACCAATTATATTATAAATAATTAAGGGCAACCTTAAAGGCTGACCTCGAACATTTATGTCCGCCACTTGATTAGCTCACTTGTCGGGGAGTCAGTCATACACTTGGACGGCCCTGAGATCAGAGCACCAAATATTTAAGTCATCGGGGGGGGGGGTCGTAGGGGCCAGAAAAGTGGTGAGAAACATATTGTTTTTTGCTGGCGGCCGTAACGACGGGAGCAGGGTTCCATTTTCTAGTGACTTTTGCCTATGTGAGAGCTTCTTAGCAATGGCGATCTTTCCCGAGCGTGAATGCTTGATTAAGTGCTCCGTGCTGCTGCTGCTTCGAGCCAGCGTGGCTCGATGCAGACCCGGCAGACATTGCATTTCCCTCTCTAGGCTTGCTAGTTTGCTCCTACACAAGCAGGCTCGTAGGCACCGTCAAGCAAGCCAGAGGTTGCTAGGATGCGTTTCGGATGGATGTGTCGATGCTCGGTGACCGAAAAACATCATTTAATATTTACAGTGTGAATACTGAGAGTGAGAAGGAGAGCAGGTAAAGAAGAGCGACCTTCCAGCCTCTGGACAGAGGGAGCCAGATGACGTCTAAGCAGGGCATTGGTAGATATGAGGCCGACGATCGCCCAGCAGCAGCAGCCAAGCCTGCTGCTGCTGGGCGATTGGCAGCCAGTGTGCCCACAGCTTGCTGCCGGCTGAGGGAGCTGGAATGACAGTAGCTTCGTCTGTGCAGTTACTTACCGTTCAGTTGAGTGGCCCGAAGGCCGCTATAGGATTTATAAGTCTGGTTTAGTTCAAGCTGCTGCATTTGGGCCAGAAAAATTCTCGGCACGATTTTTTAGTGAGAGGAAGACAGAGATAGATAGATATACAGATAGATAGCTAGCTAGTTAGCTAGCTAAGATAGATAGCTAGATAGATAGATAGACAGAGAGACATGGACAGGGACAGAAAGGGAGAGCATGAGAGAGGAGAGTTGGAGAAAAGAGAGTTGAGAGGGGGAGAAAGGTAGAAACAGAGATGAGGTTTGTGCTCTGAAGCACCAAACTAACCATAGTCCATGCAATTAATTAGTGGATATATAGGGGTGATCAAATGTGAAACATGGAGAGCAACCAAGTAGCTTAACATTAGCCCCAGAAGTGCCCAGGGTGCATGGATCAACTGAAAAATGGCTCGGGCTTTAGCTGATCTAGTTTAACTACCTCTCAGACTTACGCTACTTACGGTTCCATGCTACTTATGGTCCCGTGGGCTGAGTGGGAAGCTGAACTGAATGTCTCCTGACCCAAGTAGGGAGACTGCTCTGGCTGCTACAGGAGCGAAACAACTTGCTATTAATGCATAATGTCCTGTTTGTATTGATATGCTATACATCAATACGACGGCGACGGTTGGCTAGAGCCAGAGAACGAAGGGACCTACAAGTGAGTGACAGAACCTTCAAGTCAATGCTCTACTTGATTGGGAGCCGGTCAGCAAGAAATGATGTGATGTGCCAACTGCGCTGCTCACGACGGGGAAGCCTAGCTGCAGCGTTTTTGCACCAATTGTAAGCACCTGATGAGCGCTGCGTAGGACTGCAAGAACTGCAAGCACCGTGCTACGTCCGAGCCTGGAGCCTCTCCTCGAAGTCCATCCAGACGCAAGACGGCTGAAAGCGCAAAATTCTCACAGCCTGTGCTGAGAGCAATCAGAGGATGAATGAAAAAAAATAGGGTTACCTTTATGTGAGCTACTGCGACGTTCCCGCACTCTTGTCCACACGTGCAGGCGAACACTTGCCAGCTTGCCAGCGAGCTATCGGCACGAGAGACAGAGAGAGAGGGAGAGAGAGACAGAAAGACAGAGAGAGAGAGAGAGAGAGAGAGAGAGAGAGAGAGAGAGAGAGAGAGAGAGAGAGAGAGAGAGAGAGAGAGAGAGAGAGAGAGAGAGAGGGAGAAAAGAGACAGAGACAGAGAGACAGAGAGACGGAGAGGGGGAGACTGATTCCTTTGACAGAACCCCAATCAGGAGTGGTCGACACATGCCAAAATGAGGCTGGGACAAATGTGAGAGTGGCGGCATCAAGTTGGCCTAGCATGACGACAGACTGCAATCACCGGTCAGAAGCAGTTGCTGCTGCTCGGCAGGCAAGCCGCCGATCGAGAGCTGAAGCCGCACCGAGGATCTAGAAGACCAGCGTGGAGGATCTGAAAGGGAGTCTTTTTTTGTCATACTGGCCACTCCACCGTGCCCCAGACCAGTCACCAATCCACGTGGCAGCTGAGAGACTCGCCAAGCGGCTCTGCGTGCCTACGGCTGCTGTGAGGTGGCAAGCAGAGCTGCTATAGAAGCAGCAGTAGGTGTCAAGAGCAGTGGTCACAGAGGCCAATGACGGCGGCGCAGGCAAGCCGAACCGCCGCTGCTGCCTCTGCAAGCGGGCGCATTTGCGCAGAGCCCCGAGCTCCCGAGCTGCCATGCAGCCAGGGCCGACAGAGCACGGGCTCGAGCAGACGAGTCAAAGCAGTACTCGGAATAGGCTCTCTGGTCACGTGTTCTCTTGAGCCGGGCACTACCGCCTCGAGTATTCAGCAGTTCACAGAGCTGCCGGAAAGGGGTTTAGGAGGCTGGCGGTGCAGCTGTCAAAGGAATGCATCCGGTATCTGTTCGCAGGGAAGCTGAACGTCTCCGAGCTGGACGTCTCGATCACCGGGGCTCCCTGCCTCTCGCTACAAGGCAAAGGAGGGTGACCTCGGCAGCAGACTCTACCAGTTCGTCCATCCATCAGCCAGATCTACCAGAGTCGCTCTCTAGCTTCCGCTGGCTGCGGCATTGGCAGAAGTCAGTGCAAGGTGTGAGACATGAGAGGCTTCGTATACAGAACAAGCCAGCTTCTCTGCTGCTAGCCACCGCAACTGTTGGCAATCTCTCATCGGCGGTCACATTGCCGACGACACCGAGTCACCATTTCTGCACGCCGTCGTCTGATGTCTCACGGGGTCGATGAGAGCTGCAGAGGCACAGATGAGGCAGCGCTAGCACCAGCGGCTTCAGCGCCGGATCGGCAAGCACAGCAAGACACAGCGCAAGGTGCAAATAGGGTGCCGATGCTGGCCGATGCGAGTGACCTCTTGTGCACCCTGACCTCTGGTGCACTCATCATCTCTGCCTTCCTTCCTTCTTTCCTTGCATCTCTGGTGCACTCCCTTCCTTCCCTTCTTCCTTCAGCTTCGTGTTCAGATCGTTGCCGATCGGGCACTCCTATCAGACTCAGTGGCCAGCTGGAACCAGACACTGGGTTCCCCTGCATGCACCGTCTTTTGCTTCTCCAGTGCCACTACCGCTCACCCGTGAGCTCTCGGCGTGAGCCCACCCTGCCCAGGGGTGCGCAGCAGCTGCTGCTGGCACGAGAGGCATGGCAACGATGCACGATCTCCTGAGCAGAGGCGAAAGACCGCACGGATACGCGAGTGCGAGCACTCAAGCTTTCCGGTGGCATGCGCGCAAGCAGCGAGAAACTTGGGCATAAATCGGGTGCCTAAGCAAAGAACCGACCCTTCCAACGTCGACGAAAAATTCGTAGTGGAGACAGTGCTGTAAACTTTCTAGTTAGTGTCCTAGTTTGCCTTACCTTCAATACCGTCCTTTCGGCAACCTTAACTACATTTTGCGCTCGAGAAACATTGTGCAAAATGGCCAAATAAGGCATACAATAGTCGATATTGGGCAGCGGTACAATTAAAGCACGAGCCTGCTCGCTCGGAACAGCATAGTGGGAATAATTTAAAGCTGAGATCCGCCCTGAAATGCTTGGAAACGAGTTTGTGAGCATCTAGGATAATAATAATAACAATAATACATTTGTATAGCACCCTCAAAGGACTGAATATCTTTCTAGGCACTTTACAGATGCTGTATCAAATGCATTGCCAAATGATTAGTGGTAACATCTGCAAGCAGAAGGCATAGTGTAACCAGGTACATGCACGCAAAGAACGAATCACGAAGACCCATCAAATGCTGTTGTAAACAGGTGCATTTTAAGCTTCTTTTTACATGTCTCGTCAGGGGACGTTGTGAATAAGGAACAGCCTGCTTCAGGACTCAAACCCACGATAAGGAACGCTGTAGCAACAGCATTAACGTTTACAATGCTTAAATAATAACGGGCAGAGTCGGGCCATGCAGATAGGCTACCAAAATGGTTCCCAGTGTGGTGCATTCACTCGGGGGGGGGGTGGGGGAGTGCATAGCCTTGGCACCAGCTAGGCGAACCATTCCTTTTAACGATGGCAAGAAAAACGCAGGACACCTGTCGCACACTGACAGGGCATATGCACATGCATACCTGGACAATCCAACAGCCTTACAGTGTCACATGCTCGTGTGCTGCAGCTGCGGAAGCACGACGGCCCTGCTCACGCCGCTTCAAGCTGCCTCTACTTCAAGTGCCCGCGCGCACACGATGTCGGGGGAGGGAGGGAGGGCGGCGGTCGCTCCTACCCAGTATCATATTCTGCTGCTGCTCCAGCATGCTGGTGATGTGGTTGAGCCAGACGATCCTCGACTCATGGTCTGCCGGATGCAGAATGAGGCGCAGGTCGGAGCCGGGCGTCTTGTCTGCGAGCAGTAAGCCGCCCTGCAGCTGGCCACCGCCGCTGCCTTTAACGCTGCAGCTCTCCAGCGACATGTTGTTCACCTGTTCGAAACAGCGACCACGCACATGCACGCTGCCACTGCCTCGCTGCTCCATCGATGCCCCGTCGAATGGAGGGGGGGCCCTGCGTGACAGGAGATGAAGAACGGATGGTGCCAGGGCAGCGCCGAATGCTTCTAAAGTTGAACAAGGCCGCCAGGCACTCGCTTCCGGAGTGAACCAACAACAATCGACCGCAGGTGCCGCCATATGGCTGACCGTTTGGTCTTGCACCCTGCTCTACGGAATGCGCTCTAGCTAGCGTTCTCCAGGCCGAGCGCTTCGCAAGCGCGCTAAGCACGCAAGCAACGTGTGCAGTGACAGGCAAAAAAATCAAAGAGCATCAAAAGATCGACTATGCTCCTGACGTCACCGATCTACTCGAAGAGCTTAAAGCTGCTTTGTGCCAGCTCACGGCTGCCCGAGCGGAAGCAAACGTGCACACGTGCCGCCATGGGATGCTGCGATGCCACGGTCGATGCGCGCCCAGACCCTCAGTTTATTCTTGAAGATGTAGCAGGGCTGAGCGAGGGCGCTCTTTCTTTCCACGGCCTCGCTGAAGATGATGATCTGCTCGAAAAGGAAGACGTGCCTCTCGCGCGGCTTCTGGTCGCTCTTGGCCCCCAGCTCGACGACCATGACCTTGTCCTGATGCAGCAGCTTGCCCTGTGCAGTGATGCTGCCCTGCCAACGATGGATGAGGGCTTAAAGTGCACACACAGCGCGAGATGATCTGCTGGGGGGGGGCTACTCGCCGCTCTGCGCGCGCCGAGCTTCGGAGGTAGGTGATGAACCATGGACCGTGCACTCAGTCGGAAGCCGCTGTGCACCGTACACACGCTGTACAGTACGCTGCCAGCTGAGCCGAACTGCAGCAAAGGCAGCTGCTACGCAGGCTACGCAGCCGGAAAGAATGGCCGACCAAAAAATTCAAAGGGTGCTAGGAAACTATCAGTGTCATCTCTGTGTGTGTGGCGGAAAACTTAGGCGCTAGCAGAAGTAGAGAAAAATAAGCATGTGCCGTGCAGCATGCTGGAAAGTGACACTGGCTGTTATGAGATTCAACTGGTGTGAGAGTGATAGATGGACATGAAGACTATATATATATAGAACAAGAGGAGAGGGAAGAGAAGAGAAGAGAGATGTGAACGAACGAGATAGATAGAACGATAAAGAGAGATACACAGAAATACACAGAGAAAGATACACAGAGAGAAAAAGCGAGACATGGAGAGTGAGAGAGTGATAAAGAGAGCGATGAAGGAAAAGAGAGTGAGAAATCGTCATTCTGACAAGTGCATCTCGATCATGCCTGAATGTAAACTCCTGTGCCTCCAGTTTGCGTTCACTCTCATCCTTGTGCCAGTAGACACGCATGGGCAGGTGAGAGCGGTCCCTCGATGCTTGTTTATTCACCCACGTGCTCCGCTCACCACGTGCCTGCAGTCACTTGTGTGTGTGTGAGCGTGCACGCAAAACGAGCGTGCAAGTGGCAGATGAGCACAGTCGTGCGAGCAAGTCCGAAGGGCACGCTGCCTTGCTTGCCAGTGGGCAGCGCACGTTGAGAGTGCACGCTTACGTCGAAGCCCTGCAGCCTGCCGGCGTTCATCATGTCATTGGCTGCCTTGGGCACGACATGCATCACCTGGATGGCAGCCTCCAGACCTGTGCAGTTTTCCATGCACCGCTGGCTGAACTTGTAGATCTCCTGCAGGGAAGACCACATGCAATTGCGGTGCTAGTGAACTCGGTGGTGACCGCTTGTCAATGCAGAGATTCGCAGGTGCTGGCCGGTTGCAGCAACTCTTGCCAAGTCTGGGACCGGCGCCGTGGCCTCTCCAGATTGCAGCGCCCTAGCTCGGGAAGAGCGGACACGCCCAGCATTTGCAGCATGACTTTCCATGAGCACAGGTTCACCGAGACGAGGGCATCCGCCAACAACAGGCGCAACATAAGCGCAAGCCTGCAATGCACTCTACGAAGCAGGTTTAACAAATACCAGCTGATTCAGCAGCCCTTTTTTGTATAGCGACAGAAAAGAGCCTCAAAAGCAATCACCACCGCTTGCAGCGGCAATAAAGGATCGCCCACTGCAGGATTCGAACCCACGACCTCGGAACGGAGGTCGGGAAAAGCAACTGCCTTATACTACTAAGGCTACGGTGTGCTGTTGCTGCTGCTGCTTTGGCAATCAGGCAGTCACTGGCGGGCCACTCTCTCATCCAACACAGGCAGAAAATCTCTGAGAGTTTCCTGTCCCTAGCAATCAACCTTCACGAGGCAAAGCATCCTGGTCAGAAGGCAGTGAAATGCCCTGAAGGCATCACGATTATTTGCTTGAGCATAGCCTTACCTTCAGCAGCAGCTGATATTTCAGGAACCGCTGAACGGGCTTGATAAGCAGGTCACCAATCGGTTTACTCTGCAGCTTTGCTTGCAGCTCCTGCAAACAGAAGCGAAACCGGTCGATTGCATTTTGTCGTCAGAGGACGGCGATAGAATCGCCTTCCCATGAAATCCGGGTGGCACCTAAGCGCACCAAAATACGGCTGCTTTGACAAAACGATGCTTGCAGCAGCACTAGGGAATGCCAACGTCACGTGGCAGCTCTGCAACCTGTCAGCATGTGCAAACGAATGCAATGCCTTCATCAGAAGCTCTGAAAAACCTCGAGGTGAGTGTTCACTGGCAGATGGAAAATCTGCAAAAGCTGTATTTACACACGCGCTGGTGTCGCTACTACGGTGTTGCGACTCGCTGATTCTATCCATGCCTTTACATGTTTTTGCAGTGGAGCCCCGCAATGACTGTCGCTTTGAATTAAAAGCGTGTCCAAGTAGGAGCCTCCTAGTGGTTAAACTTCGAACCGATCAGCAAATTGGCAAGTTATGAATGGGAACAATGGCAACAATTGGCAACAATTGGCCGATGTAAGTCCAGTTGGGTCGCACGGGGAAAACTTTCGACTGCTAACCACACAAAAGCAGAAGTGGCGAAACACAGATGTGCCGACGCTGAATGACGACCAGGAGCTGAGCGATTATGGATGCAATGGCCATTGGCAAAAACGTCGCCTAGTCTGCCATCCGTGCTTCAACGGTCCATCCGAACAAGCACTTTTCCATCGGCAGTGCCTTGGCCTATCTACATCTCTATATCACGTTATGGAGTATGTACCACGATCGTCTTTCGTTCTACATGACTCTAGATAGTATGCCGTGCAGCAGCCACTACGTCGAGACGAGCCAGAGTAGATCCGTGTGTATGAGGAGCAGCAGTAGTGTGTACACGACACGTACCCGCATGCATGAGGCAGCCGTTATCGGCGGCTGCCAGGCGGACAGAGCGTTGGAGCATGTGAAAGGCTGCAGCCTGATTAGGGCATGCAGCAAAACACTCCGCTTTACAGCACCATTCCCAACGGCATTCTCAGGGTGCCATTACCAGTGGCATTCCGAACTTACGCGAAAGAATTCGCCATTTTCTATGACTATGAGCTCGGATTTCGGCTTGTTCTCGCAGTATTTAACGTACATCATAAGTAGGCGTTTCTCCTGAAAAAAAAGAAACAGAGGCTGCACTCGACGTGTAGACGTCTGACTCTGCACCAAACTGGCCGCTAATAATTAGCGGCCAGTTTGGTGCAGAGTCAAATGCTAATAATTAGTGTGCATTTTGTAGCTGGGCACAAGAAGGACGCTTCTCTCCGTCTAGTGGCACCCCATCCGCCCAGTCCCAGCCTCGAGAGATCTTCACGCACACGCGTGAGCAGCACCTCGGCTGCTACGCCAGAGGCACCGACAGCCATCCTACGTGGCTCGAGTGACGACCACGGGCACAGCCAAGACTGAGCCAAGAGATGCATCCTTGACCTTGACAGAGGCAACCAATTGCGAAAAGATTGACTGGGGCAGATCGAGCACAGCCTAACAGATATATACTAGTGCTGACTCTCAGCAGCTCACTAACAAGTGGGTGGAATGCTGTGTGACTCTGTCAGGCACAGCACACAGGCGCTTGCACACTGCGGTGTATTGCTCCGCGTAAACCCAATAGATATGATGAACAAAACCCCCTTGTTCTCTGTCTGTCTGTCTGTCTGTCTCTGTTTCTCTCTCTCCCGCCCTCTCTCTCTCCCTCTCCCTCCCTCTCTCTTTCTCCATCCCTCTCTCTCTCCCTCCCCCCCTCTCTCTCTCTCTCTCTCTCACACTGTCCTTCGTTCTAATCTGACCCCACGACAGTAAAACTAGGCCACTGAACGCCTAAGAAGGCTGCCACATTTGCTGGTAAAGCATAATGCTTTTTCTTTTATTGCCGTGAGTGTGCCCCAGGCAGGGAAATCACTCGCCGGGAGCACTCTCTCGGGAAGTTTGTCAGTCGCTGCAGGCATTAATTGCTGAAGGGCAGGTCTACGCTCCCTAACTTCCTGAAGAGTTGCAATCATGTGTAGCAGCTCTAGGATAGTAAGTCCATTCCGTGCAAATGCAGCCAACGTAGAGAGTGCCAGTGCTGACGGATGCAGTGTGACTAATGCGCTTGACAGGTGGAACCAGTCCCTCGATGCATACAGCTAACGATTGATTCGAAACCGCAGATATGGCCCCACATTAACAGGCAGAGCAGGACCAGTCAATATCACCCATACTCTATCACAAGTACTAGTATCAGAGCTAGCAATACTACCGTGCATCAACTTGTCAGATCACGGGCTGAGGAGCCCAACTATGACCACGGCCTACACGACAGCAGATGGACGCTGTGTTTGTTCTAGTGGCTGCCTTAATGGTCGTCAGATGCCAGCAGCAGCTGCCATCGATTACAACTGAACGCCGCTTAGAATAGCCTCTGAATATATGTTGCTCATGCATAAAAAAGAATATTTAAGACGAGAGGCTTTATTCCTCGGCTGGGGGGAGTTGTTAGGCGACCTGTCAGGATGAGGGCAGCGCAGCAACCATCACCACCAGCAGCCGGTGCTGTGATTCTAGCAGGGGCAGAAGAAGATAGTAGAAGATAGAAGTAGGCGGTATCCCTTACGTAGTTCGGAAACAGCATGCCGAGTCTGTGCGGGTCATCCAGGCACTTTGTAATCTCCTGCATGAACTTGCTGCAATCGGAAAAAACGTGCACGTGAGCAAGCGCAGCGCCGCCGCACGTCGATGCGGGTTTTGCAGCCCTCTGGGTGCGATCGCATGGCAAAGCCGTAGCCTCTGCGATCAGCATGCTTCTTTGCGCTCGGATTACTCTCTGTGGAAGTCATATATCTGCTGAACATTTCCAAACACGATTTTGTCTTTGTCGAGCATGGAATAAGGTAAGACAGCCATCTGCTTCATTTCCTCCATGTAGCCCTAAAGCAGGCGATGACGATAGAGTGCAGGCTGCAAGCGACTACGAAAGCGCCCAGGCAGTCAGCAGCTGAGAGCAGCAGCTGACTGCAAAGGCAGCCAAGAAAGGAAACCTGACCGAACGCTGAGCCTTGAATCACCGCTCCTCCACCAGCCCATCATTCGAGCCGGCATCGACGAAGTGGTCGGTGCGTGCGCAATGCTAAGCGGCATGCCCACGAACGGCCCCGAGCTCGGTGGCTTCAAGACCCTCTCGCCCACGAACGGCAAAGAATCGCATCTGGTCTATTTTTGCAGGTGCCGATTAACCATCGACGGCAGCACTTCCTGACTGGAGCTTCCGTCCGTCCACGACAATGTGTTCATCGATGGCGAGTTCAAGCAAATGGACAATTTTGTGGTCGGGGGGGGGGGCAGGCAGCGGTACACTCACGTGGACAAGTAGTCCCAGGTCCTCGACGTAAATTCGCTCCGTCTCTACTAGTTCCTGGAGAACGCATCTGTAACAAAGCAAAAGAAGCTGGCAGCACTGTGTGGCTTTGCTGCCGACTCCCGTGGCATCTCGCGTGACAAGCAGTGGCAACGGTGCAATTGAAACGACCGGACATGACGAAGACAGCTCCTGGGAGAATCGGGCGGCAACACACAAAGATCAAAGGAAAAGGGACGAACAATGATGGGTCCCTGCTGCAGCCAATAGCAAACGTGCCAGCCGACGACCGCGCCTCGACACCTAGCAATGTTACCTCCGAAGTCGATAGCACTTCTCAACCTCTTCTTGGTTCATGAGAGCCTACAAGAAAATCCGAGGCTCCACGTTTGATCGCAGGGTTTCTCTCTTTCACAGCGCCATGCAGCAGCTCGGGATAGCTGGTCGCAAAAGTCGTGTTTAATGGATAATTGTACACTTCCTATATCTGAGGATGGGCAACAGCACAGGGGCAACTGAAGGCTCTAGGGGGGGGAGCAGCCCCGACAATGGGTGAGATTGGGAAAGGGGTGTGGATGAAGGTCGCCGAGCAACGTACTAGGTCCCTTTCGCCACGGCCATTGGCAATGCCGGCTTCGGCTGGTGTACCACCAGCTAATGACGACGGATCGTCCTGGTCCTGATACGGAAATCGAGAAGGTCCGCGGTCTAGTGCAGACAGCAGTGCTAGAGTGTACGGCTCCCTTCTATGAGATGACGGCAATTTTGTCGCGGCCATGCATTTCCAAAAAAACTCACACAGACTTTTCTAAGCATGAGTTTTCTAGGTTTCTAAGTGCTCCCACGACCAAGTTATGCTACTAGCAATCGATTAGCGACTCGGTGGCCGCCGGTGGCGCTTCGTAAAGGCAGCAAAGCAAAAAGAACGTGTGCTTAAAAATAAAGTGTGAGTATGAATCGGAAGAGGGATTGGTGGAGATTTTCTTAGCAAAGCCCCATGGTCGAGAGACTTGTCACGGGTTTAATTTAACGGGAACCATACAACACAAGCGCCTGCAGGGGATGTTTCCAGTAAGTGATGCCACTGCGATGGCACAGTGCCAATTAGATACACATGTTGTCTGCTCAGCGCATGTTGTCTGCTCAGAGCAAGGCTACCGAAGTTACCTTCCTTATGGAGCATTAGTCATTACTGAATGACAGGACTCACCTTTAGGTGGGTAAGAAAACCTCACCCAAGTGTGCTGTCCCCATGCGAGAGCCCTTCCACACGGGAGTCATCCCACCCTTTTCGATATGATGCATCAGCAGCAGAGAGATGCATCGGCAGCAGAGAGATGCAAAGCTGAGGACAGACAGCCCTCGTGGTGTGCATGCCAGATGGTGGCAGTATGCGTTGGAGCCGTGACCTGCACGAAATGCGCTAAACCTGGCACAGGCAAGCGCCTCGAGCGCTGGCGTCTGCACCCGGTCTCTCTCTCTCTCTCTCTCTCTCTCTCTCTCTCTCTCTCTCTCTCTCTCTCTCTCTGTCTCGTCTCGAAGTGCAGCTACAGTGGAGCCGTGGCTTGTCAGAAGGCGGTCCGACCGTATTGTCTGGCGTAGTGCGTACCTGCGAGCTGGTGACCGTAAGTGGCCGATTCGCTTGCTTCACATAATTGAGCTCGAGTGGTGCACTGAGGCAACACACGTGGCCTTTTGTCATTGACCAGGCTCCCTCACACACCATCACGCTCTGCTCAGCAGCCAGGACAGCAGTGGTATTAGCAGCATGGCCGAGACCTTGCATCCGTCGGCATCCTCTTTTGCAAATGGCCGGTGGTGAGGGAGGGGAAGAGAGAGAGAGAGAGAGAGAGAGAGAGAGAGAGAGAGAGAGAGAGAGAGAGAGAGAGAGAGAGAGAGAGAGAGAGACAGACAGAGAGAGACAGAGAGAGACAGAGAGAGACAGAGAGAGAGAGAGAGAGAGAGAGAGAGAGAGAGAGAGAGAGAGACAGAGACAGAGACAGAGAGAGAGAGAGACAGAGTGAGACACAGAGAGAGACAGAGAGACAGAGACAGAGAGACAGAGTGGGAGAAAAGAATAAATAAAGACAGACAGAAAGCTGAAAGATGGAGAAAGAACGAGAAAGATTGAGAAACAGGGAGTGAGAGACACGGGGCAACTTGAGAAAGGGAGTGAGAGACAGGGGGCAGATTGAGAAAGGAAGTGGGAGACAGGGGGCAACTTGACCAGAGAGCAGGGAATGCCACAGCAAGAAAATGGCAGCAGCAGCAGCAGATGCTGCTGCTGCTGCTGCAAGAGCTACGGCAGCAGACTGAGGCAGTAGCAGCAGCTTAGAAACCCGAAAGAGCTTCCAGCAGAGGTATCTGGCAGCCATCAGCTAAGCCCAGTAGCAAGGCCGATCGCACCAGCGGCGGCGGTGATGGTGACGACTTCAGCAGCAGCAGCAGCAGCAATGCCAGTAAGCATGGGATGCTGCACTCTTGGCCGAGCCAAGCGCACCCCGAACCTCGGGGCTAGCACTTCGCTCTAGCAGACAGCCGGAAGAACCGCTGCCCGAAGAGCGCGGTGCCCTGCAGCACGGCTCAGTGTCGGAAGCCACCGAGTCCCACACAGACGCAAGCATGCACGCTCGGAATGATTGACCCGACGCTGCCACGAGGGGGCCTGGCATGCGCAGGCATGGCTTCGGGCCCGCTCTTTGCACACTCCGCAGCAGCTGTGCATGCGTGAGAATGCTGCTCACGTGGCAGAGCAGAGCAGAGCACGTGGCAGAGCACGGGTGCAGGAAAGCCGGGGCTTGAGCCGGAGGCCGGACAGCCAGGCAGTCGATGACTCGTCGCTGCTGCACCGACGGGTCAGGCAGAATCGGTGCAACGCTCGAGCCACAGGCTATACTGCAGCGCTCTCTGAACACAGGATGCAGCTCGGCGAGCAGAAGAAGCTTCGGAGCAAGCAAGCGCCTCGAGCAAGCGCCTTTGCCACTTTGTAGCCGCCGCCGCCGCTGACCGTGGCCGGAGCGAGAGACGTCGGGTGAAGCATGTGGTCCACCGATTTGGACCGGCCTTGCTGCAGTGCAAGCCTCTGTCCAAGCTTCCGCGATTTGCTGTTGTCCTGCTGCTGCTGCTGCTGCTGCGGCGCCACTGACAGGCTCTCGTCCGCCGCCTCCTCTCTCCGCTGGTCGTCGGCTGCTGGAGGAGCTCGGACAGCGATTGGCTGCAAAGGAGGAGGAGGACCGGGGCCGTGCTCCACTGCAGCCGGGCATCGAGCAGAGGCTGCCGTGTTCGGCTCGGCTGGAACGGCTAGCATCGCCGATAGTAAGCTGACTCGAATAGCAGGGGGCGACACCGATTGGGCAACTAGTGAGAGCTGCTGACCCACAAGTGGGGCTGCTTTGTTTGACTCGCCTCATTTTGGGCAGATAGCAACTGATTAGGATACCATTATAGCTAAGCACTCTGGATAAGGTGCATTCGGCAAAAACTGGAAAGTTCTGAGCGGAGCAAGTAGGTGGCAAATTAAGGATCGTCCACGGGTGAGATCCGGGAATAGATAAACTTCGGTGTCGATAATGGGGAGCACGAACATCCCACAGTTACAAATGAAACCTTGGATTTGCACTTCAACCTCTTAGCTTATCTGCCCATCTATACGTCTTCCCAGTAATTGATCAATGGTGCCATTAGAGGAAGGCAGTCATCAATCGTCATTCGTCGAAAGCAGCAGGAACATCCACTACTTTAACGAAGCTCAGAGCTAACATTATTTTTATATGCACTCGCAGGTTTTCGTCGTCATGGTATGCTGGTGCAAGATTACAATCTCGAACCTTTTGCCAAAGATTCTGTCCGAGACCAAGCAAGCATCCAACTGGCTTTGCTCCAGGGGGATGATTGAAGTGGCAGTCTGGCTGGCTTCCTTAAAATCCGACAAGGTACTTGTCGGATTCAGAGTTTGCATTACTAATACATGACAAAACTGGACGTACCATCGTTACTTCTACATGAACGTATAATACAATATTTATTTCTTTTGATATAACAGTAATTGAATTGGAAGATACAATGCCAGTTAAATCAGTTAAATCATGTGCTTGTAACAATTATTATTATGATTGAGTGCTTTTGTTGTGCATGCATTGGTCGGGATTGCTAGCATTTTGGTACAATAGTAATTTATTTGGAAAGCAGATAGCCAGTTAAAAAAAACTAAATCACATACTTGGAAAAATCATTATTGCAGTTGTTATTCATTTGTTTAGTACCCCAAGAGAACTTAATCTCTATTCAGGCGTTTCACATATGCCTCGTGGCTCGAGCCCACGACCTCAGCCAGGCCTCGGTCCCCGGGGCAAGCACCTTAACTGCTGGACCAAACCAGCTCATGGCAGTTGGGTACTTTTGCCAGCTCGCTTTTGCCTTTCGCACTTTTTTACGGTGTACAAAACGGCCTAACACCGTTGCGAGCTCTGGGCTTTGGCTGAGCCAAAGGGGCAGGGGAGGCATTTGCATCTAGCCGCCCACCGTATTCCTACAATTTCCCTGACAGTCACCAACAACGAAATTGTGTCTTAATTCAACTCTACAAGCAACCGCCGAGTTAGTGACGAATAAACACTATGATTGTGTGCTACAATTTTGTAATAATCGTGGGTCTAGCCCTACTTACATGAAAATCTTGCAGATCTCGCCTCCTAAGTAAAATCTGTGCAGGTCTTACGCCCTAAATGAAAATCCAGGCTATGCCACTGCAGCAATTTATCTGCCATTGTCAAAATGAGCACGGGAGAGACTGAGACTGCGACTTTAATTCCAAATTATCGATATTGGTGTTCCGAGTCTACTGACCAAATTCCATGCAATTTCGAAAGCCTTATGCAAATGGCCTCCAACGGCCCTACCTAGCAGCCAACCCTGCACTTTCGAACTGTGAACCGCCTGCCGTCTTTAAAAATAAGCAAGGTGCAACAGCAGTTTCAATTCAACATTATAGATAATGATGTTCCAGATTATCTGACAAATTTCGTGCAATTTCACATGCTGAGTCATTGCCGACCGAGGTCAAGGTGCTTGCCTTAGATTACCGAGGTCGTGAGCTCAAAGTCTGAGACATATATGAAGCAACTGGGTAGAGATTCAGTTCTCTTGTGGCATTGCACGCACACACGCACAATAATTATATATTTTTGTTTTAGTGCATGCAATTTGGTCGGTAAACCCAAAACGCCATCATCTGCAAAGTGAAATTGAAATCGCCGTTTCACGATGATAGCTCAGGAAATGGCAAGTTGGTTTTCCGGTGGATGAGGACGCCAAATAGCCTTATGGGATGGCCTGCAACCAGACATCCATGCCGATGATGTAATAAAAAAAATAATAATAATACATTTGTATGGCATGCTCAGAGAATTTAATCTGTTTCTAGTCACTTTAATATGCTGTAAAGGAAGCAGGTCAATGTGGTTAGTGATAACATGCACAGCGGCAGCACAAATGAGTGCACACAGGTCAATTCACAGAATCCAGAAAATGCTGTGACGAACAGCATTCGTTTACAGCATGCATTTACAGCACACATGCCTTTTAAATGCAACTGGCCCGCTTCTTTGTCGCACGTGTCGGCGTTGCATCGAGCGGTGGCAGAGAGCCAACGAGTACTGATGATCGCCCACCTAACTCGTGAAGGATTGCATTGCAGTTGCAACGGCTAGGGAACGTTTCTAATTGCGGCGTAGAACGAACGCTCGGCACCAGATTTCTTGAGGAAGGGAAGCCGTTAAGTTTGCTTTAAATTCATGCTTAGCACTGTCCAGTCCATAAGAAGCACAACTTTGATTTCTTTCCGTACCACACTTGCTAGTCACCCACTCTTCAGCAACAGTCACGCGTCTGGTTAGCGCTAGCTACTCATTGCTTACTGCGTTAGGCATCTCTCCTCGTACACATGTGTATCTCATAGAAAATGCAACGCAGCATCGCCTACCATGACAATGCCCTCCAATGAGTCGATCACAGCATCCTCCGACTCTGCCGAAGCGACGCTTCTGCTGTTCGAGATCGAGTGGATTTTCCGTTTAGGCAAGAGCTTGCTGAAACGAGATGAACAATTCATGTGTACAACGTACACCTTCATGAGTGCGCATATGCGTGCAAGTGTGTCCCCTGTGTGTGTGTGTGTGTGTATGTGTGTTTCAGTGTTTAAGTGTGTCAGCGTGTGTATTTGTATATGGCAGACTATCATATCATGCATGCAGCATTACTGGAGCATGAGAGTCGAGCCACGTGACAAAGCCGAGCCACGTGACAGAACCGAATCACGTGACATAGTCGAGCCACGTTACAGAGCCGAGCCACACGACAGAGCCAAGCCACATGACAGAGCCGAGTCACATGACACAGCAGTCACGTGACAAACCATGACAATCGAGCCCCACGTGACAGATTCGAACCACGTGGAAACAGAGCCACGTGACTGTCGAACCACGTGACTGAGCCAAGCCATGTGATAGAGCTGAGCCATGTGATAGAGCCGAGTCACGAGATAGGGCCGAAACACGTGACTGAGCCAAGGAGAATGCCAAGTGGCTAGAGCAGCATTAAGTAGATTGGCACTTGCAAAAATGGCACATTCTCTGTGTGCTTTGCAGATGTGCAGCTGTATGGCACAGCACGTGATAGGACATTTAAAACATTTAGATTAGCTGCAGCACTGTCGCAGGGGTGCGCACGCTGATGCTTTCCGAAAAGAATTGCCGATTGTCGGTGGCCTGCCCGACCCTTTGGCATGCCAGCTCAGCACAGGCGGCAGTGGTGGCACTCTCCTGTTGAGCAAGCCCGCAGAGCTCACGCGACTGCCATCAGCTCGCCCGCCTTGCCAGAAAACTTGTGACCGTCACAATCGCTGCTCAGCGCCAGGTCGGCGGCAGGCGGCGCCCATCGATTCTTACCTGATGCTCTTGCGAAGCTTTCTCTGCACACTCTTGCCATCGCCTCGTAGCAGCTCGGAGACTGCAGTGTCCGCTGCAGCGGCGTTTGCTTCTGCAAAGCAGGAGACAAGAGTCAGTCCACCAAAGCAGGCGTCATAGAGCCTCAGCAAGCGATGCAACGATCTTCATTATTCGCAGGCGACCGGGCAGCATTTTTGCTCTCAGTCGCATTGAGCGTTGGCAATGACAAACTTGTGCACAACTTTTGCGCAGCACTTCACTCTCCCTCCCCAGGGAACCAGGGACTGCTGTGACAGCCGTGACCTGCTCAATACAAGCGGGCACAAGCAGCACTGGAGTCTGCGGATTCACAACTAGATCGCCAAGCCAGATCTTACGTCTGGGCTGCTCACAGGAAGGCAGCACGATTGTGGAGGAGAGGGATAGGTTGCTCCTACCTAACTACTTCCTACCTTACCTTCTCTTATTATTTTGGCCTTGCTTAACCCACTCTGTAGGGAAGCGTGTTCTGTTCTCTGCAAACTCGAGTGAAGTGCAACTACTGCATGCGCTCACTCGTGTCACACACACACACACACACACACACACACACACACACACACACACGCATATGCGCACGTGCAACGCACATAGAGGAACAACCGAACACGTACCCACATTGTCATGTCGATACACATGCATCCACAAACGACCAGCACACATGCTTGCATTCAAGTGGGCCAGCGATAGCAGTGCACACCGACGGCTGTTAGACGTTATCTCACCGAGAAACTCGGTTATCTAGAAAGGGGCCAGCGCAATGGATGCCTGAGAGCCTGCACACTCAAGTGCCGCTTCATAGCAGCAGCAACAGGTAGCAGCAGCAGCACATGATAAGAGCAGCAATTTCAACCTCCGGCTCCACTGCTGTGTTAGGGTTACGACAAAAAATCTGGCTGGCCTTCATCTAATGTTGTCTGTGGCACACATTCTTGACCCTGCCGAGTGATCGCTGAGTTCAACTGATATTTTGTATGGGGTTTCTCACTAGACCTGAATTAGTGAGGCTGTTTGATATGGCAAGCCTACAGTGCTTCTGTGCAAATGCTTAAAAAGGGCAGTAATCAGTCTTCCTTCTGTTCAATGCTTGCAAGATATGACGTTTCTGGGCAACTTCTACATACACATCGATCATTTCATAAACATGCCTGCTCCTTTCTCCTCCTTTCTCCCTTTTCTCCCTCCTACTCTCTCCTACTCTCTGTAAAAAAAAACACAAGCATGGACGGTGCAGAAGCAACACCACTGCAACACCAGCAAAGCATCAGCACCCTGCCGAGCAGCTGGTCAGCAATGGTGGCAGCGGCGGCAGCAGCAGCAGCAGTGACTATTTGATGGCATCAGTGATGGCCACTGCATCAAGTCGGTCGACGTAGAAGCGATGACCTACTTGGCGACAGCCCGATGGTCGATGCAGGCACGTATCCTTGCAGCAGCGGCAGTGGTGACGGCTCGATGCCGCCACTGCCCTGCTCCACTCGCTCTCCGCTGGTTTCCAGCACCCTTACGAGGCACCACTGCCGACCGGTGTGCCTGCCATCGTCCTCCTGGTCTGCTGCCCGGCGGCTCCGATCTAGAATTATCTCCACCTGTTGCCCTTTGCTGACGGTGAGCTCGGTCACATCAGTGGCGGCATAGTCTTCGACGATGGATGCACGCAGGCACAAGTCCTGCAAGTCAGCCGGACGACAAACAGCTGTAAAAGGCTTGACATCACTCGGGTCACTGACAGCAGGCTTATGGCAAGAGTGTAATTCTCGTCGGCATTGGTGGTGTTGCCACTATTTTCTTTTTTTAAGCACGGTGTGAATCTTGACCTCGCCCCATCGGGCAAACATAGAGGGGCTGAAAGGGAGGCCTGCTCCACTGAGGAAGGGAGGGAGGGAGGGAGGGAGGGAGGGAGGGAGGGAGGGAGGGAGGGAGGGAGGGAGCAGCTTGCTCCACTGGGGGACTCCCTGCGCCCAGGGCGATCGTCCTATTAGGCTCTAAGCTTGACACTTGACTGGGAAGCTCAGAATGCCTTGCAAGCAAATACTAGCAACAACTCCGACAGAGCTTCCAACGCCCCCTTCAGCCTTGACACTTTGATCAAAAAATGCACATGCATACACCACCAGTCTTCATTTGCAATTAATTCAAGCAGGCAGATGCGGGCATGCTAAGAAGCAAAGAGTAGCAGCCGCAGCAGCAGCAGCAGCAGCAGCGCAGGCTTCAGAGTCTCCTAGAACTGACCACCCATGGTCACATTAGTAGATCATGCAGAGGACTCCTCGGCACATCGGTGTACCGTCTCGCCGAGGCTGCATATACTGAGAGCACATTCTAGCTGGCATTAGACGACATGACGTTGCAGGAATATTGCTTTTGGCCAGTGCTGGAAATGAGGACGCTCAGCACATCCGGGCATTTCTTACGGGTGACTTGACTTGGTTAATTGCACGGATCATCGAACACGGTCTTTGCCCATCCCTTTTATCAGTTTGCCTGATTTCCCTGCGCCGTCCTGTGCCTACCAGCAGCTTCCTGGTGCGTTAAGCCAACGTTAAGGTTAAGGGCACACAAGGAGGGCAGTGTCTGCAGCAGAGGGAGCAACGGTCAGAGGGAGCAATGGTCAGAGGCACCACCACGCCCTCACCTCTTATTAACTCGTGACCTTGCCCATGCAATAGTCGCCTTGCTCGTAAACACTGAACACACACAGAGAACTTCGGCACCTCCGAACCGAGTCCGGAGGACCGAAACCCGAGCTAGGGGCCACCCAGCGGCATGCTCGGGCATGCTCGGTTTGCACCTCACGCAGCTGCTTACCTCGAAATCACAGTCGCTTGGTGACCCGAAATGAGTGGGCAAGCTAGCAGCCAAGAGGGGTCTATTGCAAACGCGAAGCGATCGCGAAAAAGCCGTCGACTCGGAGCTCAGAGTCGTGCTGCCCCCCCCCCCCTTAGTGGGCGGCTATCGCCCCAACAAGCTGTTGAATGAACGTGGGTGCACAATGGTTGACCGCAGGGACATGGGGCAGGGGGTGGGCTCAAGCTGGCGGCCTGCCCGCTAGCGCCAAGAGTGAGGCAGGCGACAGCTCGCGAAGGGGTGTCGTTTCGAAGTTGGAATGCTTCGACTTCCGATGGGTCCGGCTGCCCCCCCCCCCACTGCGACGCATCGCGCGATCGTGCCCATATCTCGTACTAAGTCGGCGTGATTCCTCCATTGACTGCAGAGGAGCCTCGACGGGTCTGGAGCTCAAAGCCAAAGCACTGGACCGGAAATCCAGAGGCTGGCAGCAGCAGGAATGCGGCTCCCGGTCGAAGCTCTGAGCCTCTCTTCGCCTAGCCCGACAGCCTTCGGACATTCTTCGCGTCCAACATTGCTGTCGCTCAGCATCGCTCGTGCTAAGCGTTCGAGGTGTGAAGCTGCCTGATTATCTCAGCAGATCACCATCCCGGCAAAAGTGTTTGACCTTGTTCGTCGAATGATTTCCTCAAAAACCCTCTGTAACCTTCGCCCAGGCCGGCAGAGGGCAGCACAGTCGAGCCGGTCGCACTATCGCTAGATATATGCCGTCAGTGGGAAAGCGGAAATGCCTACTCTCACTTCAGCAAACCTGCTAGAAACAAAAAACAAACGCAAGAAATCAGCAATCCATTCTGGTTTAAGGCAACCGCTACAACAGCCCCGGTCGGGCTTAAAAGCCAGCGTATAATAGCCATACAAATCTATTTACAGCCGAGTTCGGATGAAGGTAACCTCTGCATGACAGTGACGCTAGCGTTGGAATGCAGTAAAAAGTAGTCTCGGGTGCTTCGTCTGTGGCAGGAAACTCAAACGCATAGACCGTGTGGAGTGGAAATATGGCGGCAGACTGGCGATGAAGCCTGTAGGGATCAGGGATCAGGCCACGACTCCGCCCACCGAAGCCTCCGGCTGCTGTGCGGCAGCTGAGGCTCACGGCAGCCAAGCAATACCAGCAACTGTAGGTTCGCGAGTGGTGCCGCCACAGGTGCCTGTCTCTGCAAGGCAAGGCGTCCGTCGTCCGCGAGGCCTGCACGCAGCAAGCGAGTACGAGCCGCTAAGCAATAAACCAGGAAAAACCCGTCTTCAAATTGAGAACCTTCGGCCCTCGCGAAAATGAGGAAGTTTCCATGCGGAATCGGGTGAGAATTATTTGGCAGATAGACTGCACAGAGCCGAGGCTTGGAGTAAGCCGAGACCGTCATTGGACAGATGAAAGATGGATTGGACCAGCTTGTCAGACTACAATGGGCCACTGCTAAATGCCTAGTGAACGCAGTGACTAGCTATCAGAGTTGGAGATCGAGAGTATTGTCGGCAAATTCCGAATTCCTGCCCCGCGTTGCCTTGCCTGCTAGGAGCGTTAGGATTGGAGCACAGCCTGAGCCTGAGGTGGAGCTGAAAAAGAGCTGGGTCAAAAAGTTACCAGCCTTGGACTTCAAAGCTGAAGGCTGAGCTTTCACCTTTACGCTCTCTCACTCTCTCTCCCTCTCTCTCTCTGTCTCTCTCTCTCTCTCTATATATATATATATATATATATGTGTGTGTGTGTGTGTGTGTGTGTGTGTGTGTGTGTTTGTGTGTCTGTTTGTTCGTCTGTCTGTCTGTCTGTCTGTCTCTCTCTCTCTCTCTCTCTCTCTCTCTCTCTCTCTCTCTCTGTCTCTGTCTCTCTCTCTCTCTCTCTCTCTCTCTCTCTCTCTCTCTCTCTCTCTCTCTCTCTCTCTCTCTCTCTCTCTCTCTCTCTCTCTCTCTCTCTCTCTCTCTCCCTCTCTCTCTCTCTCTCTCTCTCTGTGTTTCCTCCTGTCTGTCCATCTCTGTTTCTCGCCTACTCTTCCTTCGCTCACGCTCTTATATTGTTCATCCAGCGGTTAAGGTACTCGCCCCGGGACCAAGGTCTGGCAGAGATCGTGGGCTCGAGCCCCGTGGCACGTGAGAAGAGCCTGAATAGAGATTAAGTTCTCTTGGGGCGCTATACAAATGAATTATATTTTATCTATCTGCTTAATTTTTCAACCGCTTTAACAGAACGAAGCAAGTTCCCTACATCGGCGAAATTTACCAACGGTAGGTAGGACGTTGAGGCATCCACTTCACCGATCTTGGAGGCGAGCGAGCCGATAGCTTCATTTTATTTCTCAATGGTCATTGGCTGGGGGGGGGGAGTTACCTGCTGACGGCTACAAATCAATAGGTGGACTGATGAGGCGGTGTCAACTTGGATTTTTGGCTGCTCATATGAGGGAAAGGAAGAAACGATTTTTGGCCGCATGTACCGGCAGCATCGATGCGGCCGCTGACCAGCTCTACACACAGCAATCTGGGCCGACATCGGGTCTCGAGGGAGCGCTAAGCGACAGCCTCAGTCTCGCTCGACCTCTCAGCCCAGCTAGCTACAAGCAGCTCCTGCTGCACGAGGCACTCGGAGCACGACCCCACTCGGAGGGGCCAGGCCTTGGCCTTGGCCAGGCCAAGGAGATGCTCGCCCTGCTAGGGCGACGCAGAGCGGTCCAAGTGCTGTCCTCCACACCGCTGGGAATCCCCGTTCAATTCACGAGCCAGCAGAGACACCTAGCGTATTCTTCGCGAGCGCTGCACAAAAGCTGGCGCGTAGCCGCGATGGCTCCATTGCGTCTCTAGCTCGTCACTTTGGCACTTTGGCCGAGCAAACATGTATCGCTTTTTTCTCTCGCGCTAACGGTAGCTAATGGCGCATGGTGACGCCGTTTCTCCGGCCGTTTCTCTCCTCGGCCATAACGTGCGGCCCTCAACTCGCGGGCGCCGCCGCCGCCGCGCGGTCAGCGGAGCCTCACCTGCTGCTGGCTGCTTCCCACTTCGGTCGCTAGCGACGACGCAGCGCCGCCGCCAGTGTCGCTGTCCGGACTGTCGGACGTCGCCGCCCCGCCGGCGGTTAACGCGTCAACTGCTGCCGAAACTGCTGCTGGCGTCTCGTCGCCGGACGTCATGGCGAGGAGTGCTTGGCTGCGTCTCCCCGTGAGCCTCGGTCGCCGATGCCTCACGACA
This sequence comes from Cristatella mucedo, assembly GCA_009760855.2. Taxonomy (NCBI): domain Eukaryota; kingdom Metazoa; phylum Bryozoa; class Phylactolaemata; family Cristatellidae; genus Cristatella; species Cristatella mucedo. Next base: position 740,955 of record WPIO01000056.1, read on the forward strand.
ATGTCCCTCGAGGGTCCGTGGCGAGCTGCCTTTAGCTAGCACTCGCCGCGCCGAGCGGAGCACATTGTATTCGTTGTTGACCTTTGCTTGTATTCGTTGTTGACCTTTGCCGCCGCATTCACAGCCCATTGGCTCAGTGATAAGGTGCACGAGCGGCTGCGCTAGGCCGGCCGTCGTCACTTCCGCGTCCGGCCCCCAGTGCGTTTGCTCCATCCACCCTCCGACCGGAATGGCCGATCCTCGAGTCCTCGCGCCGCGAGAGTCAGCGCGAGAAGGCGCCCGCGTGCTGCCTGCGCGCGCGCCAGGTCTCGCCCGAAAGCAGCGCCGCCGAGGCCGAGGTCGGCGTCCCGACCTACGACCCGACGACCCGACGACGCTCGCCGCTCGGTCAGCGATCGCCGAGCGGCGCTCGCCGATCGCGAGGCTCGCGAGCGTCCGCTCGTCCGGCAGCCAGCAGCAGGCGAATTCACCGCGCGGCGTCGCCGGTCTCGTTCCAGTCGTCCGTCCGGTGCGCGACGGACTGCCAGCCCGACCGAGCGGCGAGCCCCGGGCTTCGATCGCGGCAAACGCCGCTCGGCCCCACCCGCGGGTCGCGCTCGGGGCGAAGCGCCGCTGCCGCTATGCGGCAGCTCGGTCTCGGCGCCGACGGTGGAGCGGCGGCGACGGCTCGGACTTTCTGGCCGCAGCAGCAGCAGAAGCAGCAGCAGCGCGGGCAGGAAGCGACGCCTCGCTGGCTGCGCGCAGTCGCTGCTAGTGCGGCCCCGCGAACTCTGGCTCGAGCTCGGCGCTCGGTGCGCGAAGTTCCAGTCCCGACGTCGCCGCGTCCGATACTGCGAGTGCGCGGCCTCTTATCCCTCCGCCGCCGCAGGCAAAACGAGCCGCCGGCCGCATTACGCACCGCGCACGCGTGCTGGAGTGGGAGAATCAGGCGGCGATTCGCTCTCTGTACGCACATGAGCAGCCGCTCGTCGCGTACAGCTTTACCTTATCAGACCGCCGTCATCGGCGGGCGGCGGCTGCTCTCGCTGTTTGCGAGGCGCCTTTTCGCGAGTTCCAAGAGGCCGCCGTCGCTGCTGCAGCTGGGCGCTACGGTTGCGGCCTTGCCCTTGCCTCGACTCATTCGCAGGATCCTTCGGTTACGACGCAATGAAAGAAGCGCCAGCGCCAAGTCCCGCTACCGCTCCGATTTGAGCGCGCGGTTTCCGAGTCCAGATTAACTTAAGCGACGCCTTTTTTAGCCAGCGGCCCTACGCGGATCGCCCCAGGAGGCGGCGAAAGCCCACGTTTTCCGCCTCATCTATCGAAAGAATGACCGCGGTACTGACCCGCTCTCTCTCTCGGCGACTGTACGCCGCCGCGCCGCAAAGAAGCTCTCGAGCGGTAATTACGCGCGGTAAGTTTCAACCCAGGCGCTTCACTTTCGCGGCTTCGGGGTTTATAAAGGCAGCTGCAATTGTCGTACCTCGACCGGATATCCGGTTGCCGCTGTCGCTGCGGTTGAGCCGCTTAGTTCGCCGAGTAGCGCCGAGCCGCTCTTACGGGTCCTCCGCAACACGCCGCCTAGCGTTAGCCCCATTCTGTGCGCTTCAAAGTACTAAAAATTAACAGGTTTTCAGCAAAGACGCCGCTGGATTCCCAACTTGCGACATTCGCATGGCCGTGGGTCTGAGCCGGGGGGGGGGGAGAACGACGCTCGCACTCAACCACCTCAGGTCGAGGGCTCTAGTACTGGAGTGGAAAGGTGCTTGTACGATTTCCCACTGTAAGAGGTGATGATAGCCACTAAAGTTCTTCCGTCACAATATAAATGAAGCTGTTAAATTAGCTTTACTTTTCTATACTTTTACCTTTTTACTATTTTAAAGCAATCGGGGACAAAGCATTCGACGCTGTACCCGTCTTACAATTTTAATAATACTAAACTAATAATAACAATAAAATAATTATAGGAAATTTACTAAAGCGCCCTGAGACAACGGAATCTCTTTCTAGGCACTTCACGTATGTTAGAAAGGAATCGTGTCTATTGGTTAGGGATAGTATGCACAATCTCAGCACTCGTAGGCGAGAAATGAATTAGATATTAAATATAATTCATTTATATAGCGTTGTAAGATAACTTAACCTCTATCCAGGTGACGGGGCTCGAGCCCACGATTTTGGTCACAAATAAATTTATCTTGACCTTGGTTCGAGGCAGCACCTTAACAAATGGGCCAAACCAATGCACAATTAACATGACCCAGCAAATGATGTCAGGAGCAGATGCAGTTTTAGCTTCATCTTGATTAAGTGCCGTCAAGTCAGGAGGATTTTGTGACATCAGTTGGAAGTGAAGTAAATGCAGTGCTAAATGGGAATCAATTACAGGTCAGTGAGAAGCGGTGTGTAATATGGCATTATGCTACTTTTACGACAGATTAGTCTAGCTGCAGAATTCTGCACCAACTGTAAGCGCTTTATTGTACAGGCAGGACCACAATTGAGATGGTGCACTGCCATCCGAGTGCAAACGGGAGCAATCAAGGCAGCGAGGGAATTGAGAGAGCGAGAAGTTATTGAAGCGAGAGAGAGAGAGAGAGAGAGATCAAAGCACAGATAGAGCTGTGAGTCATCTGCATAAGATAAAAGCTTGGATTTTGCTTGGCGATTCAACAGGAGAAATGCTTGGAATCACCTGCATTAAGTCTAGATGAGGAAGTCTAACTTAAACGCACCGCAGCTTTTTCGCTGCTCGCTTCGCACTAGCAAACAGGTCCGGCTTCCTGACTCCGCCGTAACTTCTACTGCGAGCACCGCTCCTAATGCACCTTCTAATGGTAGGCATTCTTCACAACGAAAGCGCGCTCACGCACGCGCCTGTATTCTTGCGAATTCACCGGTGTCCTCCCAACGACTCGGTGAGAGTTAAGTACCACCGGAGTTTAATCACGCTGGCAAAGTAGGTTTCGAGGGCCTGCGAAAAATAACAAAAAGAGGTAGAAACTTGCTCGTAATCTTTCCAGAAACCAAGAGATTCTTCAGTTATATAAAATGCGATCTTGGAGAGTGCGCAGTGGTCGCACCGCAGCTCGTGCGTCTCTCCAACTGCCGACTATGGCACATCTTTTTCAGCGGTCCTGAACTGCTACTTCTATGCTACTCACTACCTCAACTGCTCTCCTAACTCTGCTATGCTTCCCACTTTCTCTTTGTTGCGTGAGACGAAGTCTGTTGGCTACCGAATGCGTACCGAAAGCCGCTTAGGCTGTGAGTGCGCTATACAAAACTCTCATGCGTAACACCCACATGGTCTTTATGACTTTGTGGAGTTACTGACGGAGATATATTACATTACATTACCGTCCAGATCGTAGCGGCATCCTCGCGCTTGACGTCAGAACCCTAGCACTCGCACAGCAATCTAGCAAACGGTCGGATGGCAGCTGGCCTGCTTTTTATGCGCTGTCGAATTGCTCGCGAAGGCTAGCAATGCTGGCGGACCGCAGAGATCATTGCAGGGCGGAGCACCCCGGGCGTGCCAGTAAGTAACCTGAATCCACAGCGGCGGGAAGTCCGGGGCAGAGGTCACGCTGCTGCAGCAATCCGCCGCCCGCCCCCCTGTTAGGCGAAATGCTTCATGCCAAGCATTACGGTTGCGGACGTTTCAGCTGACCGTCGTCAAAACCCCCCGCCTCTTTTGCCTGCAGACGCTCCCATTCGGTGCCGTATGCGCTACCGATCAACACTTAATGGCCCGGCATTTGACAGCAGCCGAACGCAACGAGCCTCGCTCTCATTTCGCGGACGCCGCTCCGGCCGTTGCATATCAGTTTTGAAAACCCTCCGGGAATGTTGCTTACGCAAAACAGTTGTAACCGCTTTTTATCAGCGCTATTAATTTTCCAATTTGGCTAGTCAAGCGCTCTCTCTTGGCTAAAATCTAGCCAATCTTTTTGCACGATAAGCCATTAAGCCACGATAAGCCTCTCAATATAGGAACCGTGAATAATGAATATCAGTCACAATCTGGCTTATTTAGGGGACAGCCTCCCGCAGGGCTGGCCGAATAGCGCCAGCAGGGCTGCTGTGGCGGTTTTAAGTCCCGCTGCCGGCCTAAAACATTTCCTCTTGCCCTCGCCCCTTTGGAAGCTAGCGAAGTACATTAAAAATATAGCTCATAGGCAAAATGCCCCAGGAGAACCGAATCTCTGTCCAGGCGCTCCACATGTGCCGCAGGGCTCGAACTCGCGACCACGGCAAGTCCCTTCCGATTGGCCACGTGACTTCCAGGCGGGGGGGGGGCTACCGTACAACCTAGGAGAGCGGTAAGAGCTTGCTAGTCCGGCAGCCGGCCTACTTCTTGGCCTGTCTCCCACAGAGGGCGCCACTAGACACACGAGGATGCCTTAAACACTTTCGGGCGGCTCCACTCTTGAACCCGCGTGCGTTCAAAACCGGTCTTTTGGGCTGGTTGCTTCTTAACTCCCTCAGAGGAACTGCTGGACCGTGCTAAGCAAGCCCTAGTGGGTTGCTGAAAGGCGAAGATCCGCCCACCGCTTCAACTAGCTAACCGTCGCAGCAAGTTGGTTGAGGATGAAAACGCTTGACAGCCGCTCCCTGTTGCTCTCTTTAGCAATAGACGACAGGCACGCCAAACGAGAGAGCTCTGTCGAAGCCTTAAGCCCTCCTACCCGAGAGAGCGGCCGCGGCCCCGAGATCTCGATAACGACCCGAGATGCTTGTCGGGTGGTGGTCTTCGGTTCGGGGATTCGAGGTATTTCTCAAAAAAACAAGGTGCAGACCGCTTTTGCAGATCGGGCACACAAGTTTGAGGGTGAGATCGGTGGCATCTCCAGCGTGCACGTTCAGCTGGGTGGGGGACGTGCCAGTTTCCGGACGGGTTTGTCACTTTTTTTTGTTAGCGAGTTGATCACAATTTTTGAAGTTCCCAAATACGTATACTCTTTTCGCATGTCTAAAGGGGACTCGCCGAGCCGGATCCCTTCAGCATCCGCTTCTGACCTTTAACCTGTGGGTAAACAGTCGACTCGCTTAGAAGAATATCGGATACACGAATACTCCTCTTATAAGAATAGCAGTTCTGCATCCCAAGCTTTAAGCAATACTAGTCTCACTCCGAAAATGGGAATAATTTAAGAAATACGTATAAAAATACAAATACAAATAATGATACAAATAAGAATGTCTATTTGCCGGCCCGAGAGTATTCTTATAAGCAGAGTCCAAAAGATATCCCAAGTGAAGGTTTTGACTTTGTGCAACATCTCTCAAGGCCAAGGTTAGCACCTTCCCGTGCCTAATTCCTGGCAACATCTTCGATTGGAGCCAAGCACGGCAGAGCAGGACAATAATGGTGTGCGTTCGATGCATTTGAAATTTGCGTATAGACACAATGGCACGTGCGTACACATACGCGCGATATACCCGTGAGGCAAAATTTTTTTCACTGCCTAATACTGGATGGCTACTAACGGTTCCGGCAGATCAGCTTGCTGGCCAGTTCAACACCGGAGATTCCAGTTGTAATACAGCTCTCGGCTCCAAGCAGTGGCGGGCCGCACGGTGGCTGGCAAGCAGCCAATGAGTGTGCGCGGCTCGAGTGCAGACGCTTCCGCCTCAGTGTCGCTCCCGAGCGCTCGATGCCACCGAGCCAGTCGGTCACGTGGGCACGGGCCACTCACGGCACGCAGATGCACAGGCCACGTGTCCCGAGCGGCACCTACTTCGGCTGGCGAGAGCACGCCGAGGGCCATCCTTCCGGCTGGGAGGCTACGACTCGGCAAGCGGCGACAGCGGCAGCAGCGGATGGAGAGTGGAGGCTTAGGCAGCCAGGCGTGTTGCAGCTCACGCGCGGTCTCTGTTGCCTGCCTTTGCTCTCTCAGCACGCTTAGGTGGTAGGCTGCCGAAGCAGCAGCTGCTGCTGCCTGCCATCAGAGCGCCTGCTCTCCTCGGTAGAGGACGAGGTAGTGCAGAGAGCTGGCCTGGGCCCGGGGCAGCCTGCGCATCAGGCTGGCCCCTGCGCGCGTCGGTGCGCAGCAAGCTGCACTGCTTTCGTCTGCAGCAGCAGCCAGCAGCGGAAGCGGCAGCAGTTAACAGCGTGGACGCCTGCGTATGACGTCAGGACTGGCTGCCCTTTCTGACCGCTCCGGAAGTGAGCGCTGGGCCACCGGCTACGTGTGGCAATGCCGAGCCACCGGCCACGACCTTCTGGAATGCGATAGGAGACTGGAGAGCTGCAACGGAACCGAAAGCCCCGTCGGCTTGCATGCCTTCTCACCAGCAGCCGCCAAGGTGGGAGTGTCGCTGCCACACCCCCTCCCACGCTCGTGAGCAAACCAGTGGCGGCTGCGTCATCATCGGCCAATGCTCGGTGCTCTGGCTGCCCTTCAGGAGTGCGCTCCGCATCGAGGCTCACGTGGGGAGCCACGTGGGCCACCGGTCCTGAGACAGAGAGCCTCTCTGCACTCACCCCAGAGCCAGCATCCAATCGGCTCTCTTGCATGCACCAAGCAAGTCCCTTCGTCATACCCACGTGGGACACAATGGCCTCCGCCATACCCACGCAGGACGCATACCCTATGCCATACCTACGAGGGCTGAGCAAGTAAAGTGACTAAAAAGCGATTTCCTTCTCTCGGGGCTCTATAACTTATTGTTGAAATAATTATTACTATAACTATTATAAAACACCACCGGTTCTACTCCATCCCGGCTCCACTGGTGCAAGCTTGCACGGTGAAAGCTACGGGCAACTTTGCATCGCCGGGATCGGCAAAGCTGGTGACTAATGCCACAGACAAGGTGCCTGCAGCTTTGACAGGCTCTCATGCTGTAGAGAGTGGAGTAACAAAAAATTCTGCTTCACAATTCAGTGTGCACAGTATTTTGAGCTGGGAGAGGCAATAGATCACCAATAGCAATATAGGTAGACAATACAAATCCTGTTCACTGCAGCCGCTACTATCATCAATCATAACTTCATTTTCAGAATTAGTTCTTTAGCGAGTGACGTGCTACTGTCACTGCATGGCGGGAACACTTCCTTCCATCTGTGACCCCAGGGTACTTCTTGCTGACTGCCAGATCTTCCTGCCAAGAAAATCGATCAATAGCGACCTACGGCTTAGCAGCTCATTCAGCAAAGCACCTGATAATTCCTCACTGAGTCTTGCGCTGGAATAGAAGGTGAAGACAGAGGAGGCAGGGGGCGTAGATGGGCAAAGAAAAGACAGAGGATGAAGGGAAGAAGAAGAAGGTGAGGTGAGAGAAGAGAGGGATACGAAGGACGAAGAAGAGAGCGCAATAGAAAGAGAGAGCGAGAGACAGGGACAAAGGCAGACAGGGAGAGAGACTGAGAGAGAGAGAGAGAGACTGAGAGAGAGACATAGAGTTAGCAAGAGCGAGAGAGAGAGAGAGAGGGGAGAGGAAGAGAAATAAGATTGTAAAAAGAGAACCAGAAAAGAAAGGACTGATCGATAAAGAAAGGAGAGAGAGAAAGAGAGAGAGAGAGACAGAGAGAGAGAGAGAGAGAGAGAGAGAGAGAGAGAGAGAGAGAGAGAGAGAGAGAGAGAGAGAGAGAGAGAGAGAGAGAGAGAGAGAGAGAGAGAGAGAGAGAGAGAGAGGGTAAGTGCAAGGCAAAAGACAAATGCATTGAAGAAAATGCAGGCGAAAAAATGCAGACGAACAGAGGCAGATGGGTGTATAGTGCGGTCCAATTTCTGAAGGGCAGTCGAGTGGAACAAGATGAGGCTGGAAATGAGCGGCTAGGGGCCATGCAATCGAGGGCTACATGAGGGCATTACAAAGCAAATGGATTAAGCCAAGATGGCTACAGCATTGACATCACGGCAGACTGACTTGGTGGCATATTATGAGGCCTACCATCAAAGGGCGCATCACCCGAATGAAACTTGCCGGGCATTTGAATAGACAACGTAACATCTCGTCAAGCATTAATCAGCCAGAGCAAGGCCAAATAATAATAATAGTTATATATTTGTATAGTGCCACCAGAGAAATTAATCTTCTACTAAGCACTTTGCAGTTGTTGTAAAGAAAGCATGATCAACAACATGCTGCCAATTGATCAGGCTGACCAACTTAAACCAGGAATGGACATTGAAAGCAGTCGAATGTAGTAGATATTGATATACGAATGTCTGATAAATAGCCACTTAAGGAATCAATTGAGGCTTCGAAGTAGAAACAGTAGATTATCTAGCAGCTCAGGAGAAGCTCACCCACGAATAGACCAACTCAACGAGCTGATTTGGTCCAGCGGTTAAGGTGCTCGCCCCGACCGAGGTATGGCTGAGGTCGTGGTCTCGAGCCCCAAGGCATATGTGAAGTGCCTAAGTAGAGTTTAAGTTCTCTTGGGGTGCTATATAATTGAATTATTTATTATTATTATTTTATTAACGACTTTGCTTCCAAGATCGTGGGTTCAAATCCAATCTCGGTACCGAGGTCGTGGGTTCAAATCCTGAAGCGAGCGATCCTTTATTGCCACTGCAAGCAGTGGTGATAGTGCAAAGGCTCTTAAATCAGCTAGTATTTTTTTAATTTGGCAGAAAAACGGGCAGCACTATGTACTTGTTCGAAGTCGCATTACCTTCAGCTGGCAGCTGAGCCTGGCCAGTGGAGGGCTGCGGACCAGGCTTACCGAGTCACAGTCTGTACCTGCCATGCACACGAGAATCCACGTGATAGTCAGACACGTTTTCATTAAAGCAACGATCGATCCCATGACTGCTGCTGCTATCGCTACAAGCTGCATGAGCGCTTTTTACGTTTTGACATGCGAGATGAGGCAGAAGCCAAAGAGGCAAGTGCAGTAAAAGCAAAGAAATGAACACTTTTAACAAACGGCAAAGCGACTGTAACAAATCTGGTACAGCGCAGCCAATAGTCTGCTACACGATCGATCCGCCATTTCTCCACTCATTTCTCCCCCTCCTTCCCCGGCCCATCACAGCTTGCTGGCTGCCCGCCTGCAACACAGCTCACCGGTCAAAAGGTCTCGCTGCATCGCCAGCATGCTGTTGATGTGCTCGAGCCAGACGGTGCGCGCCTCTAGGTCCGCCGGCTGCAGGATGAACCGCAGGTCGGAGCGGGGCGTGCGGTCGACGAGCATGAAGCGCAACAGCTCACCGCCGCTGCCTCCTCCTCCTCCGCAGTTCTCGAGCGACATCCTGTTCACCTGAGCATGCGCACAGCGGCAGTCTGCAGCGGCAGTCTGCAGGTACGAGAGCAAGCACGCCCCAGCCCAACTGCGGGTCACCTGTCACGCACAGGAGTTCCGATGGTGTATGCTTTCGCGCGAAGCACGCTCTGCCAGGGCTGATCAGCGGCGGCGCAACCCGTCACGCTGTCCGCATCACAGCAGCCGAAACAGCAGCGCCTGCAAGTGGCGCGTTAGCAACACCGCCCGCACTACACAAACCAACTGCCGGCAAGCACTGCAGCACTTCCTGCTTCCTCCCAACCACACACCGACCGATCGTTCTGCTGCGGCCCAAGGGGTCACACTCGGATCGCTGCCCAATCGTTGGATGGAGCCCGATCATTGCCACATCGTTGCCACATCGCTGCCTGATCGTTGCCAGGCAGTCGGTCGGCTGCAGCTGCCCGCACGTGCAAAAATACCAGGTGTCTCGTTGGAGGGCAGTTCAGCCAGTGCTTGTGCTCGAGCGACTCTTTCGTTTGGCAATGGGAATGATTTCGTCCGGCCGACAGAGCAGGCAACGATTGGCTGGGCCACTGCATCAGTAACACAATAATTCCTTTAAAAAAAAATGCTCAACTGTCCTGGCAGTGTGCGTACGGTCGTTATCTTGCAGCCAAGTGTCACGAGGCCCAAATAAACTATTTAAGCTTTGAAATCCAACTTGCTTGACCAACAATAACTTGCAGTAAAGTACTTTTTTTACTTTTTAGTACTTTTTTCAACGAGCCGGGTGCTGTTCGGCTGCGATGGCTAACCAGGTCGCCTGATCAGAACCTATAGAAAGTATATGGAAAGATATCGACAGGCTCTGTGGCAGGTTGTCGACCTTGATAAGTAGCCGACCTTGATTGTGAAAACTGTGTGGAATGCTCTACAGCAGGAGAGACAACGAAGAAGCCAGTGGCCTCTATGCCAGGCCAGACAACGGATGTCATCAATTGCGGTGAGACGAAGTCACACACGTAACATACATATACACACCGAAAGCATACGTGTGTGTTTTTGGGCTGCCAATGCATTTTTGCACATGCTGTGCATAACTTTAGTATGCCTGGCATCGTAGAAAACCCTCTTGTTACACAAACGGAGTTTCAGCCACAGCAGTTGAGGCCATACAGCAAGGATTTTTCGCGGTTGAGTATTAGAGGCAGAGGATTTGAAATCAATTAGATGCTTGATAAGAGAGCCAGTGAACGAGAGGTCGTGGGGTCGTTGCCAGCATTAACCCTTTATGAAAGTCTTTAATGCCCATTCACCTAGGTTTAGTTGGGAGAAGTGGGTCTCAGTTGGTATTTCTATCAGCTCTGTAGTAGTCACATCTGCCTACTTTGCAGCAAACGTAAAGTGCCTAGAAAGAGATGGAGTTTTCTGAAGGCACTATATGTAGAACGTATTTTTATTAGTATTAGCATGGCTAGCATTTGAGCTTGCTTGGATTAGGAAATCAGAGCTACACTGGTCCTTGCAGTCGTGACATCTCGACTGGACTTCTCTAACTCACTACTTGTAGGTCTCCCTCTCTTCGGAAAAAAACGCACGCAGTTGGCGCTAAGCTCAGCAGCAGCTGAGGCTTAACAGTCGCAAAAGTTGAGTTTGCCAGATTATTGACACTTCTCACCGACCTGTACAGGCTGCTAATTAAGCAGCATATCTACTTCAGCAGACTCTCACTCACCTTAAGGTCCCTCCATTTTCATGCTCTGGTCTGACCAATCAGAACTAGTTTCACATTAGGCCCCTCGTAGCACCACCCGTTCTTCTGACTCGAGTCAATTAACTGTGCCTTCTTGTAACTATTCACTTCAAATCCCTCGCAGATCGGACTGGGCATACAGTTACTATGCTACCAAAGCTGAATACTTACGTGTCCCTTACAGCATTTGCTCAGTCAGAGTGGGTCCTGCTTTTATTTGCTTATAGCTATGCCACCACTTGCAACTGTGCATGCCACATGACCAAGGGACGTCACATTAGTGCAGGCGTGCACATGATGTGCACTTGTGCACGGCACCCCAGTTGACATCTTTTTCTTCTTTTCTTTTGCTTTCTTTATCTGTGATGATCGAGTGAGTGCTGCTAACCGAGGTCCAACTAACTAGTAGCCATGAGTATATTGTGAATACTTTTACCTACTTCCCTAAGCATGATAATTTTGTGCTTTTTGCATGCTTACCTAAGCAGGTTACCTTGATCATTTAAAGTCATTTCATTATTCGGTTATTGCTTCTCTTGCAGCGTATTGTTGTAAAGCCCCAGACTAGAGATTAGGTTCACGGCAGCTGCTAACCAAAGGGCTTATACTTCTTATTATTATTAAATACTTCGAGGTCATTTCAATGGTAGCATTGGTTGATTTAGCTGCCAACAGTTTGACAAACGTCTCGCCACCAAGCTCTAAACTTGCGAGTTTCCATAATGCCTTCCTTAATTGTCCAGATTTGATGCAAGAAAGTGCTAACCACAAGTTCGATGTAAATATGTATAAAATTGGTAGTTTTACAACAGATTCTGTAATTTATTGTAGAATCCCTCAAAATGCAGCTTCGATTTACGTGCATTGCTTAACATACTGTTTAACTGTTGCCAATATGCTACCAGTGCTGTCATAATAGCCGTGACGATGAGCCAATTTTAACCCCTTATCCGACTTTGATGACAAAATAAATTGTATGCTATGCCTCGAAGGCTTCAATATCTACTTCAGACAAAAGCTTCATGGATCATTCCTCTGCACGAGGCAGGTTCAAGCAGCCGAAAAAGTCACCACGAAACTTGAAATTGTGTGTACATGGGAGTGCGTGCCGTGTTTATGAGAGAATGTGCGTGCCGACAAGAATATTCAGAAATGGGAGACAGAGGACATGGATAACCAGTAATGGAAGATCATGCCAAGAGTTACCGTTCTCAAGAGTTACCAAGCTGCTGGGAAGATCGGTTGCTTAAAAAGGTACCGATCAGCTGACTCACAAGCCTCCTTTACAAAATAGCAAAAGAATCTGCGGCTTTCACCCAGCTTGCAGGAGGCAATAAAGAATGACCTGATGCTAGGCTAGAGCAGACGTCTTGGTCGCAAAGTGCCTGCACTGCTGCCTTAATGCTGGGCACCTAGCACGGTGCCCAGCCCCTTCCACAGCCACAAGCACAAAAAGCCCGTCGAAACAGATTCCCTGCTCAGAGAAACCACGTGCCCACAGCTCAGAAATCACAGCCAACAAGCAAGCCACCCCATCCCTTGCTCGGGTTGGTTGCTTAAGCAGAAGGCACCTGCTGAGTGACAGACACTATGCAAGGGAACGATCTCCTCTGCCTGGCGAAGGCACGCGGTAGGGAGGAGGGAGAAGCAGAATTGTCGAGACAGACTGCTAGACAGATGACAGCAAGTGTCCACTATTCGGCAATGGCATTCGCCTGCTGCTTGCCTATTGCCATCGTCTAAACAAAGGGCTCAAAGAGCTGCAATGTCTGCTACCATTAAATTTGTGCCATTTCAGGAACGGAACGGCACGGGAAGCCTAAAACAGTCAGAAACCCACAGTCTCAGTGCAGAGGCAAGATGCTCACCGACACGGACCATAGGCTGCCCGGTGTTGCAAGATGGAATGGAAGCAAGATAGCAGGTAAAATGCTGTTCCACCAGTTTGTATGTAGATAAACAGTGCAGCATATGTACAGCACGTAGACCTGGTAAACATAGACGTAACTCGAACGCCTCGAAGAAGTCGAACAGGAACAAGAGTCGCGGTAAGATCAGGCAGAGGCGCACCGAACGGCATGTCCTTCCGCTCGTACGTGTCCGACTGAAGAGAGCACACTCCTCCACCTTTAACTCGCCCTCCTCCACTTTTAGACCTTCTACCCACCCCACCCCATGCTTCGCTGCCCCCTCTGCAGGGCAGGTGCTAGAGAGGGCCCACTTTTGGCTTGGAGTTCAGCATGCTATTGCAAACATCTGGTGAGCCAAAGAATGTGTGGCAATCCACTCGCCAGTGGCCACAGCAGCCGGCAATACTGCTAGCAGTGGCTGAAAACATTACCGATGTGACCGTCGCGGTGGGATCGGCCGGCTTTGAGTCTAAGCCCAGGGGTAAGGTGCTCGCTCTTCGAGACCCGAGTCGTGTGTACAAGCCCCACAGCCGGCGATCCATTATTGCCCACTGCAAATGGTGATGATAGTCGCCAAGGCTCTCCTGCCATAAATGAGGCTGTTGAATCAGCTAATATTTTCCTCTTTGTATCTCCCTTTTTGTGCAGCCATCTACCACGATGCTGCGATACGATCAGAGAGTGGGTTTTTTAACGATCGCCGAATGACACGCAACTATGAGCATCGGCTAACGCGGCAGCTATTGATGAACGATTTGGAGAGGTGTTGGGCATGAATATGGTTAAAAAGCTAGTTTGCAAAACCCATAGGTTTGAGTACAGGTCTCCTTTGCTAAAAGAGCTAGGATGGCTGCCGGTTGATCAACGGATACAGAGCAAAGTTCTTACGCTGACCCACAAGGCCTGCCACGGCTTGGCTCCTTCATAGATAGCTGAACTGCTGCATCAGTTTCAGCCTCCTCGTGCCCTCAGGTCCTGTATGGACAATAAATTAGCTGTTCCATTCCTCCATTTAAAGACCATTGGCGACAGAAGCTTTAGCTCTGCAGGTCCTAGACTGTGGAAATCGCTTCCTCAATTCTTACGCAACGACAACTACTCTCCTGCTGCCGACTATGGCTCATCCTTTCCAGCGGTCCTGAGCTGCTACTTCCATGCTACTCACTACCTCAACTGCCCTCCTGACTCATCTATGCTTTTCACATTCTCTTTGTTTCGCAAGATGCAGTCTGTTGGCTACCGAATGCGTACCGAAAGCCGCTTGGGCCATGAGTGTGCTATACAAAACATCTCCTGAGCAACACCCACGTAGTCTTTGCGGCTTTGTGGAGTTACAGACGTGGATATATAACATAATATAGTGGCTGTCTGCCATTTTGAAAAAGAATTTAAGCGAAGTCTGCCTTTCTTGCAGGACACACTGCCACCTTGTCAGCGCTGACAGCCCGGCAAACGCATCCGATGCACCGCCTGCCGAGCAGCAAGCCAGCAAAGAGATGAGTGGATTAAATGCCGACGTCGGAGAACGCTAGTCTCGGTCACGTGGGTCAGGCCGCCGGGTGCCAAATGCACAACAGCTGCTGCTCCACGGCTGCTGCTTGCAGTCGACATTTGAAGCAGGGACAAGCAACACAAGAGAACCGAAGGGGACGAGAGAAAACATGCATGCATGCATGCTGACCCTGTGCTGTCACCCTTAGCCATGCTATTCCTGTTGTTTAACGAGCATGCTACCACTAACCATTCGATCGTGTTTCCTTTGTAGCAAATGTAAAGCGCCCAGAAAGAGATTGAGTTCTCTCCGAGGGCGCTATATCAAATGCATTTTTATTTTTATTATTATTAACCGTTCAACAAGATGCGCCACCCATGGCCAGAGGTGCGCGGCCTGCACGCGCAGGCCTGATTCGAAGGACACTAGCCTGCCGTGACTGAGGTGAAGTTCACTTGCCAGACGCCAGCCTCATATCTGGGCCAGCATGATCTGTCCAGAACCAGGAGACTGCTGCACGAGATACTTCACGGGTGAGCGAAAGGATTTGGTTTCCTCGCGGTGCAGCGGTGGCAGCAGCGCAGTAGCAGGTGGCTGCAGCTCCTCCCCCTTCCTGCTCCATCCTCCTCCTCCCCCTCCCTTCCTGCTCCATCCTACTCCTCCTCCTCCTTCCTGCTCCTCTACTCCTCCTCCTCCTCCTCGCAGGCATCTGCAGTCCATCCACGTAGCAATGTCATAGGCCAAAGCTTCCAAAGCTCAGAGCCCCCCCAAGATGCTCCGAAGGGTGGGTGGGCGCTCAGGACAGAGTCTGAGTGGTTACGGAGGCCCGCCCAGGGCCTGCATCAATCTGATGCATCGATTGCATTCGTTTGCCAAGGAATGAACGCATGGAAAAGTCAGGAAAACTGTGCGGAGTCCAGGAGGCTCAGTTTCTGTTACCGATTAGCCCACCAAAGTAGCATGCGCGTAACCTTAGAAGGCTAGGATGTACATACGACTGCAAGTTCTCCAACAGCGAGAGCCACTAACGGTGCTCGAATGCATCTGTGTATGCTTGCTTTGCATGCGCAAACGCGCGAGTATGCAAGATGCATGGTTGCACGTGTGATGATGCAAACGTTCATCTCTAGGGCATGGTTGCAATATGTACAGTGAACAGAGGATCACAATGTTTAACGTACCAACAGCAGTAATCTCTCCCTCTCTCTCTCCCCCTCTGTAATAGGGGTTCAGGCTACAATCCAACTACAAATCCAAATTAATCAGGCAGGTCTACAAGCTGGCTGGTTCGAGTCCACGGAAGACTGGTTGGGAGACTGCAGAGTAGCCGATTCCTACCTTCAGGGCATTCTTGAAGATGTAGCAGGGCTGAGCGAGGGCGCTCTTTCTTTCCACGGCCTCGCTGAAGATGATGATCTGCTCGAAAAGGAAGATGTGCCTCTCGCGCGGCTTCTGGTCGCTCTTGGCCCCCAGCTCGACAACCGTGACCTTGTCCTGATGCAGCAGCTTGCCCTGCGCAGTGATGCTGCCCTGCCAATGATGGACGTACAGAGGAAGTCGTCAGTTGCTTAGCACCAGGGCTGCCGCGCACGAAAGGACGGAGGCTGCTTGACATCGTGCGCGTACGGTACAAGAAGTGGGCGAACTCGAGTGCAAAGGCGCTTGCAATAGCCGAAGGAAAGCTAACAGCTGCAGTGATCGATCGTGCTGGGCAAAGGGGGGCTGAATGGCCGACCGGAGCACGAGCACGCGATCGGACAAAGCATCGGGCCAAGTCCGAGCAGCAGGAGCAGCCAGCTCAGTGGCCGCTGCTGCAGCTGCTCCTGCTCGAGGCATCTGCAGCCTCCTCATGGGGGTCAAGGCCGCGGTCAAGCAGCTGCGCCCCCTGAGGAGGCTGCACATGGTGCAGCTGCAGCCGGTAAACTGAAAAGAAAAGGGCCAAAATCCTTGCCACCGAGGGTCACCGGCAGCCGGCCCAGCAGCAGCGACGCTGGGCCAGCTCTTGCCCAGAGTCCATGCTCAGGGTGCAGAGGAGGTAAGAAGAGCAAAGGTCAAGTCACCAGTGCAAGGGCTAAGACCGGCTAAGGGGGCGCGTGTTGCCCCTTTTCAAGCACTTGCCGAATAGTTTGCTCGGCGGCCAGCTGGAGAGATTCAAATGACGACACGGCAAGACTGTTCGGGACTCTCCTCAAAACCTCGAAGGTTCTATTCGGAAGTCTGCAGGAGGCTAAAGTCTCGAAGATGCCGGCAGAAATACGGACCCCCATCTCCGACCCAGAGCTGGCTAGTGGTGCTGCCAAGCTCAAACACACACACACACACACACACACACACACACACACACACACACGCATATGCACGCGCGTGCACATAGTCACATACAGACAAACACACACCTGCGCCCTTCGATGCAGCGCAGGCGCGCTTACATTGAAGCCCTGCAGCCTGCCCACATTCATCATGTCATTGGCCGCCTTGGGCACGACATGCATCACCTGGATGGCACCATCCAGGCCTGTGCAGTCCTCCATGCACCGCTGACTGAACTTGTGCACTTCCTACAATAGCCAGCATAAAAATCGATCGTGCAGTCGCTAATCGAAGCAGGAGCAAGTCAGACGTGGCCGCACGAATGTGTCTCAACCCAAGAGAGAGAGAGAGAGAGAGAGAGAGAGAGAGAGAGAGAGAGAGAGAGAGAGAGAGAGAGAGAGAGAGAGAGAGAGAGAGAGAGAGAGAGACAGAAACAGAGACAGGGATAGACAGAGACATAGAAAGAGGCAGAGAGACACACAGAGAGGCAGAGAGACGCACACAGACAGACAGAGAGCAACAGACACAGAGACAGAAACAGACAGAGAGGCAGAGAGACAGAGACAGAGAGAGTTAGAGAGATGTCAGCAGAGCTACACCCTGATGAGGTGGCAAAAGTGACCCGGTGGCTAAATCTCTCAGCCGATGCCAGGTTGCAAGACATCGGACCCACAGATATGTGATAGCAGCAGCAGCTACAGCTGCCCCTGCTAATTGGGCAAACCAGGTAGGCCGAGGACAAGCGTTTAAATCAGGACAAGTGTTTATTCACAAGTGGCCTCTGGACATGCAAGGGCGGCAGCCGAAGCTGTGACCGATCAGCCTAACGAGTTCCAGCTGTGTCAACGATTGGCTCTTCCAGGCATCCACAGATCCATCGACCATGCAACCGTGACTGTACCACTTTGGCAGCAGGTACTGTTGCCTTGCTCTGACAATGGTGACTATTAAGAGCATAGACTGATGCTGGTGTCGGCAGTAGACGTGCAATGGGTGAGCCTCACCTTTAGCAGCAGCTGGTATTTCATGATTCGTTGAACTGGCTTGATCAGCAGGTCGGCGATTTGCAGTTTGTGGTTCAACTTTCGACGCAGCTCCTGCAAAGAGCACGAAAGGCACGACATGAAAGGCACGACATGAAAGGCACGACATGAGAGGCAGGTTGAGCGGCTCGAGCGGAGCGGAGCGGAGCGGAGCGGAGTCCGAAGATTGCCGACGTCATCACCCAGAGCCGACTAGATAGGTGAAGCACTTGCTTTGCACGTGCCGGGGATATGGTTTTGTAGGTATGTGATGGCTCCGGCAAGGATCTTCGGGTCGACAGTAGGGGATGTAACACCCGAGAACAATAAGATCTCTCTCTCTCTCTCTCTCTCTCTCTCTCTCTCCCTCTGTCTGTCTGTCTGACACCACTCTACAAACCTTGCAAACAGTTCAGCTTGGGGCCACAAACATTATAGAGGTTAAACGATTTTTTATACTAAGCCGTTGAATGAGAGTCAGAGCCGAGAGAAAGAACAACACGATACATGCAAAGGAAAAGACGAAACTCGCATAGCAGCAGATAGTAGTTGCGAATAAAGCACCAACGTTTAACCTGTACCCGTGCAGACACAACATCTGCTCGTGTGCAATCGAATGGCGTACATGGAAGGAGAGAGAGGGAATCAGACAGACAGAGTTACAGGTACATATGCAAGGAGAGACCATGGAGATACATGGAGACAGACAGATGCAGAGACAGTGACAGACCAGACAGAGATGCAGCCAGACATCCATTCAGACAAACAGCCAGACAAATAGAGAGGATCAGCCAAGTAGCAGTCGTGTCAGCCACATGGCCACAGTGCTGCGGCTGACACACCCACAATGCCACGGCTGTGCTGTAAGACCTGGGTACTAAAGCTCCAGGGAGGTCATGCGCTGCTTCCTAGTGCAAAATACCGGGAGGTACTCGTCCGGCTCCGCCTTTGCGATGCTATCATTAGTTGCTGGTACTGCTCAAAGGTCAGCGGGCTCTCAAAAGGTTGCAAGGAAGCAAGATCAGGCTTGGTGAGGTCAACCGATGCAGAACAGCACGACAATGCTAAAAGCCGCCGTCGGTTACAACATACTTCAAAGAATGCCTCGTTATCCATGACGATGCACTCGGATTTCGGCTTGTTTTCGCAGTATTTGACGTACATGTACAGCCTGTTCTCCTAAAAGCGGACACTGAACATGACTAAGCAGCAACCAAGCTGGCATGCAGCCACATCAACGAGCAGGGAGCTGATTGGCTGACTCATCAGAGCACAGAGCAAGCAGGTGTAGATCGGTCTAAAGCATCCCCAGCCGATCGTGTGGCGGCAGCTCCGACTTGCATCGAGCCGTTGCCACCTGTTTCTTGCCTCCACGGCAGCAGCTTATAGCACGCCAAGCGGTGGCTCTGTCGCCCGGGGGAATGTCCTTATACTCGGCAGCTGTTCAGTCTTAATTAAGCATAGTGCAGGACAGTGACCTGTAGGTCTGACCGCGACATACACTAGTGGCCGTAAGTTTTGCCACACTTACCCCATGTTAGAATAAATATAATTTGTACAGCCCCCTGGGAGAACTTAATCTCTCTCTAACCGGGTGCTTCATTCTAGCTGCGGGTGTCGATTCCACGACCTCGGTCGTCAAAGGTGAGCACCGCAACCCCTAGGCTAAACCAGCCGTGTAGCAGTGAGAACTACCGTACATTTTTGGAATATACAAAAAATGTGTTCTCTTTAATTAGCTATCAAGAAGTAGTGTTTTAGTCGGTAACTCATTGCTAAGGAGGACTCCTGTGAACTGAACCCGAGAAATCAGGAAGTTGGCCTATTAATTAATGCCCTCTTAGCAACCGGCTGACTCCATTATGATGGCTGGCTGGCTTCGGATTTCGGTGGCTGGGTAGCTATTCCTCTGCTCACTCACACGGCTCATTGGCAGTCGTAATGGCTCGCACTAGGTAAGTCGGTTGCTTTTCATGACCTCGGCCCCGAGGTCGTGGGCTCGAATCCTGCAGTGGGCGATCCTTTATCGCCATTGCAAGCCGTGGTGATAGCCGTAAAGGCTCTTCTGTCCCTATACAAAAAGAGGCTGTTTATTCAGCTATTATTATTATTAATATTATCATTGGCATGCCATACGATAATAATGCTAGAGAAATGTGCTAACAAAGTAAATTAGGCTGCGTTTGTACCTTTAAACATGGCCGACACGCCTTGGGTTGCATGGGCAGACGTTATCCGTCTAATAGAAGGTGACACATTGACAGGCTAGAGCTGGAGATGTAGGCCACATGCCCAATGGCATTGACTGCAGCCGGCAGACCCTGTGGAAAGTGCGTGCATTGAAGAAGCTATGCCTAAGGAAGGCCGCCTTCCGGATTTTGCGAGAGGCCAGCTGTGGTTGTACCACATTGGGAAGGTTGGCAACCGTGAGATCGCTTGGAAGCCGGGGATAAGTGCGCAAGCTGCCTAACATGAAATTTGGAAAATGTCTGCTAGGTAAGATGAAGAACCTGCCTGTGTCTGGGTGCCCTCAGGCTTCTATAAGTGGGATGGATGATCGACTCTTGAAAAGAAAGTGCCTGCACCAGCCCAGTTTGCACCCGCTCGAGTCCATGACAAAGCTCTCAAGCTTAGCACCTGCACGATCCACAGTGAGCAGACCGTGAGACGAAGGCTAAACGAACACGGGCTAGCAGCAAGCGATAGCAAAGAAAGCTCCATTACTGACGAAAGCCCACAACGAAGCAAGCCCAGAGTGGGCGTGGCAGCACAGCCAGTGGACGACCGAAGATTAGGGGATTGAAGATTCAGTGTCGGCTGAGACCGCTGAGACAGTAGCATTAGACCACCGGCCGATTTATGGGACAGATTGCGGCAGAGGTCGGCATGCTAAAACATCCACAGTAACTCTGACACTGACGTCCAGTCCGAAATGCACACGCTGCTAGTCAGGGAGCCTACTTCATAGCCTACGTCAGTCATCGTTGGTGCTTTTACAGCTGATGCTGTGGTTTTCATGCAAGATAGATAAATCTCGCGGCAGGTGTTTACTGTAGTGCTGTAGTGTTTACTTTGGCCGCAATTCCACCTTTTCCCCAGCATTTGGACCTTTCGGGTAGATTTCGAAGCTGGCTGCGGCAACAGTTGACCAGGCTGCCGGCCACAGTTGGGTGGGGGCGGCAAAACTTATGGCCACTAGTGTACATTCGGCGGCTGGTCTAACTGATCGTCATCCAAGCTCACGACACCCTCCCCATGGCAGCTGAATCATTTGGACATAATCCGCTGGCGGCGCTCGTGCAGTCATCGTCGGTTTCCGACGACAGGAGCAGCGCATTTTCAGAGTCGCAATGCTAATGATGTTCCGTCGAAAGGTTTGAAGAGACCTTCGAAGGGCCTCGCCTTGGACGCATTGCCTCAAGAAGTTTCAAACGGAAGAGTGTCGTGCAAAATTCTTTCCGGCGCTGAGAAAGAAGTCTGCTAGTGGTGCCTGGGCGGCCTTGCAGCAACTGCTGGTTTCTGAAACTTTTTGCCGGCTAAACTATAAGCTACAAAGTAAACCATTATACTAAACTATTGGCGAAAGCCAATAGCTAAAAGAACAGGGGTGAAAATGGCCGAGCAATTTCACAGGCACTTCTTCAGGCTCTTCTGGACGGATTATATTGAAGACAGGTCCTCGAGCACTCTCTCTCTCTCTCTCTCTCTCTCTCTCTCTCTCTCTCTCTCTCTCTCCCTCTCTCTCTCTCTCTCTCTCGGTCGAGGTTTAGCCCCCCCCTTTCCTCCTCCCATGCCATGACATCAAAATGCTGGCTATGTGTCCTTAGCACTGCTTCGATTTCGGTTCGCTTATATGGACGCTTAATATGGACGACCAGAGGCTGGCTAGCCACTCTCTGCAGACACTCGGTACTCACATAGCGTCGAAACACGATGCCAAGTCGGTGCGGATCGTCCAGGCACTTCTCGATCTCGGGCAGGAAGGTGCTGCAAGGAAGCAAAGGCAGCCTCGCGGCATGAGCGCCCGACTGGGGAGTGAGTGCGCATTGCTGCGCCGCCATGCTTCGCACTTCGCGCGCTATGGCTGCAACGGCAGCGTGCTCATTACTCTCTGTGAAAGTCGTATATCTGATGGATGTTTCCAAACACGATCTTATCCTTTCCTTGGAACGATTCCGGCAGGCAGGCCATCTGCTTTATTTCCTCCATGTAGCCCTGAAGCGGGGACGATGCGCCGTGATCCGTGCGAGCGTCGGCGCCGGCAGCCGAGGGTGCGCGCATGCGCGACGAACGGCATTTCTTGCCCCCAGCCTGCTCCAGCGCAGCACGAAAACCGGTCGGTGAGCGACCTGCCCGCCTTTCCTGGCCGCTGGTGTCTCCTCTCGCTGCATCTCACTTATCAAATGGCACACGAAATCTCGTGACCAGAGCAAGGCGCTGCATGGTGCACGCACTCGCCGAGGCGTGTCGCATGGCGGTGGCACCGAGCATCCGCTCCGCCCTGGCGCCGGGGCCCTGAGTGAGGCACTGCGGCAGAGGCGTCGTCTGCTCACCTCGACGAGCAGCCCCAGATCGGCCACGTAGATGCGCTCGGTATCGAGCAGCTCTTGGAGGACGTAGCTGGCAAGAAGAGCAAGGGCGAGTCGTCGTTGCATCCACAGAGGCGAGACAGCGAGCAGCGGCGCTCGAATTTCGCGGCGCCGCCGCTCTTTTCCGGTGCAGATGAATGCGCCCAGGCGGCCAGCGTTGGCAGGCAAATGGCAAATTGGCTCGAAGCACGTCGGAAGCAGACGGCCCGCATGCCTGCCGGCCGGCATTGCAACATTTGCGATACCTTCTCTTCCGTTGGCATTTCTCAATCTCTTCCGGGCTCACGGGCGCCTAAAAAAAGACTGCCGACGCTCATTGCCACCGCCACTGCTGCTATTTTGGCGGTGAGTGCCCTGGTGAGGGCAAGGGAATGCGATGCATTCGCAGCACGTGGTACGCGGGAGAGGTGCAATGACTGGTCGGTTGGCCGGCAGTTTCGGCGTAAGCAAAACTCGAAGCTAGAATCTCACCACCCCCCCCCCAATTCGCACTTAGCCTGGATTAAGCCCACGACGGTAGGCCACACCTTGACCGTGCCAGGGGCAGCCGATGATAAGAGAATAGACAAAAGTCGCGTGGGGCGGCTCGGCAACACTCGACCAGTTCGTTGAGCTAGCTTTGTCCGATGAGAGCCCATTGACCTCTGCTCCTTCCCAGGGGTCCGTTCCCGGTCAGGGTGGCCATCTTGAGCATAGGCCAAAGAATGGGACAGCCGACGTCCGCGGTGGAGCTGGCCGAGGGCGTGCCAGAGGGGGCGGCGACTGCAGCAGCTTACCAGGTCGGACTCGCCGTGGCTTGAAGTGAGCTCGGCGGCAGGCTGGCCTTCGCCAGGCACGCTTAAGGTCTGGCAAGGGATGCCGGGAGCCTGCAAGCGAATGAACGAGCGGCCGTGCTCGACGTCGGACGGTGAAGAAAAAAGCGCCGCGTCGGCAAGCGCAGCGGCGTGGCCGTCAGCTCAGCCAGCGCTGGCACTGCTGGGCTGGAATGGGGCTGGAGGCATTCCGAACCAGAAAGAAGGCATAACGCCTGGTCGGAGCCCAGCAGCAGCAGCAGCAGCAGCAGCAGCAGCAAAAGCAGCAGCAGCAAAAGCAGCAGCAGCAGCAGCAGCAACAGTGCCCTCCCCCCTCCGACCTCTCGAGGTCTTGGTCGGCATGACAGGCCTCGACAGCTGCTCGAACAGATTATAATGAAGGGCACCTTCGGTGGGGGTGGTCCCGAAGGCTTGCCTGAGGTGGGCCACATGCCAGCAGCCACACGAGATAGTAGCCTACAGACCAATGGGCAGGTGTGGGGTCACGTTAGCTAGGTCGTGGCAGCACTTCTGTCAGCCTCTGCTCTTGCCGTTCGATCCAAGAAGCTGCCCGCTCGCTCGAGTGAACCAATCGGTAATACTAGCATGCCCGTGCTCGTGGCCGACACCAAGGCCTCGGTCGTTGCAATAACGTGCTACTCTTTTGCTCTTGTGGCAGCTTCGGTGCCGGTGGCAGCGACAGCTTCACTGGTGCCAGTCTGTCCCTACTGCCCCCCCACCCCCGTTGGTCGTAGAGCCGTACACTGTACAGTCTCTTCTTTCTTAATGATGAAAGACTTGCGTGTAGACGCAGCAACCTTCAATCTTGGCGCCGACCTGTGGCATCTGGCATAATCTTGCTACACCCGAACCATCCGAATGCTATCATCAACACACAATTAACGGCCGGAATTTAGCATTAATGACCCGAGATCGTTTGCTGCCCGCAATGACCTGCTTCCTCTCCTCTGCAGGCTGCAGCAGCATGCAGAGGCTTCGCTGAAAGCTGAAGCTCCAGCAGCAGCGGCCGAGCACAAATAAAGCCTGCCGGCGGTGGCCGGAGGAAGTGACAAATGGCTGAGGCCTCTCTACGAGGCCGTCGAGGCAGTGAACGACGGAGCTCTCGCCATAGGCTCCGTGAAAAGCTCAGCAACAGAGCTAGCCAACCTTCGGCAGCTCGAGGCGATCTCACCAGGATCTCGTGCGAGTGTGTGCATGCGTACACGCACCTCCGGAGGACGCTGCGGCCGCAGCAGACGGGCAGTAGCGACTGTGCACCGGAAGTGGTCTGCTGCGGCGACGTGCAGCAGAGCGGCACCGGCAGCAATGCCTTACCGAGGCTGCAGCGGCTGCAGGGGCGAGCGATGCAGGCAGAGTCAGCTGGCCGACCGACATGGACCTCGGCCTGTGCTGGTCGGACCCGGGTGCCAGCTTGAACTTCCTGTTGGAGCCGAAGCGCCGAGCCGAGCGGGGCTCGCCGCTTTGCTGCCGGACGGCTGGACAGGACGCGGATGCGGCAGCACCCCAGACTCGTTCTTCGGCCGCTTGCTGCAATAGAGCAAGGAAGAGGACCGGTGAGGTCAGCTGCCGAGGCAGCTCGTCACGTGACTGCCGAGCACAAGGCTCAGAGGCTGGCATTATTATCCTTCGACAGAGAAAGCTAGAGGGGGTGGTCAGAGCAGTGTGTGCAAACAGGCTGACTAGTGAGGCAACAATGAAGGCAAGGACGATCGTAGCAGCCGCAGGGCACCGCTCCTGATTAAAAAGCGTGCCTGCGAGAGTCGGCGGCAGCAATCGGAGAGCCAATTGCATGGGGCCAATCATGCTTGCATTCTGGCTCAGAGCGCAATGATGCTGATGCCACTGTTGAGGCAAGGCCTTAACGAGAGAGCACAGCCTTGTGGGGCAGGAGCGTTGGTAGGTGGCGCAGCATTGGGGCATTGTGGGTAAGGTGGTCTACTCTCAAGCTTTTCTTGCTTGTGACTGTCAATCGCTGTGCCAGCACACGGATACAATTCTCAGAAAGGGTCGCTGATTCGATAGCCTTGTTTACATAGCGCGGTGCAAAGAGCCTGGGTGGCTGTCACATTCGTGTACAGGGGCAATAAATTGCCTGCAATTGCCTGCATCGCGAGTCGAACCCACATACAATCTGTTAAAGTGGGGTCTCCGACAATATACTCAAGCTGGTTCCTTAAAGCCATCGTGTGGTGCCTTGGTTTTGCGCTTAGCTTTTGCCGCCGAGAGTGTGCCACCAGATGGCTGTGAGCCCCAGTGCTGCAGAGCACAGGCCGTGCCACACACGGCCAGTTGCATGAAAGACGGGGGAGTGACACGAGGCAGAGTCAACGGGAAGTTTCCAGAGCCAAGACCAATGACACGAGATTTTGGCTCCCGCGACAATGGCTGAGCTTTTGAGGTCGGCCTCGGCAAGACAGCACAGGCTACAGCCGTAGGGAGGCCATTGCACGCACCGAATCTTCAGGAAGCCGTGATCCATCCACCGCTGGCGCCACGTCGTCCAGCCAGTGAGCAGAGTCGTAGAACGTCGAAAACGTGGCACTTCGATCATACTTCATTTTTGGGGTTTTCTTGGTGGTCACTTTGGCAGGAAACAGCTTCCTAAAAGAAAGCTTGCACTTTGATGCACTAAGCTAACTGGCTGCTGTGCACATGCATGTCCCGGCATCCGTCACCGTCTGCATCCGTTCCCTTCAATCAAGCATAGGAGCAAAAGGAACCAATTGGCACGTGGAAGTGCCACCTGCATGTGGCACTTCCACGTGCAGGTGGCACGCACGAGCGCATACGTGCATGCGCGCGCGCACACACACACTTGCCAGTTCAATCAGACACGTGCAGTGAGTGTAAGTGTGGCTCGCACGCAGGCGTGCACAAATGCTATAAATCCAGTCAAGTGGGTTTGTTGCTATAAGGGTATGCGCCTACGTGTATCCAATCGTGTGAGAAGGCCAGGGGCCACAGCATATGACTCCCATCCTCGCAACAATAAGAATGCCTTTATTCCAATAGGATTACTCGATCGTATCGAACAGTTAAAGGGCACTGTAGGGCCATCGAAAGCGATAGGAAAAGTAGTGCGTGCAGTGAATGCCACCAGAATGGCGCCAGAACAGGACCTGGGTGCATTGGAATACGAGCCACGGTAAATTGCGATAGAGCTGCAGCAAGAGCTCAAAATCTGGAGCCAGCATTGGCAATATCGGTAATTGGGCGGTGTGCTTCAAAATAGGCAGTCCCACAATGCCATTCGACCGGCAGTCGATTGATCGTCTGCATGCAAGGAGCCCAAGGTGGAGAGGTCCGATCTCTTATCGCTCTGCTCTAGTGCTTGCCTCCTCCATCCATCGTCACCCAGCATGTGATCCGATCTGTGACCTCAGTCCTATCACCGTTCACAGTCCTGTTCTGCGACCGCGCCCAAGATCACTACTGCACCCGTCCCTGACCCAGCACATTTAGCAGACCGGGGCCACCAGCGACGAATCGAACGAGAGCAGAATTCCCGACGATGCAGAGCGTTTGCCTGATTGCAGGAGAACATTGCCGACCGGAGCCTTGCATGCAACGCCAGCACAGCTGCAGAGAATCTAAGGGAATCTAACCACGAGCAGAGACGGCCACGAGCTCAGCCACCGCACTGCGGCTAGGCAACAGCCAGACCCGAGTCCTTGGCCGTCCACGTCCAGGTCTCGGTGTGTTCGCGAGTGTTTGCATGCATGTTTCCATGGCAACTAAGAGCTACCCATCCACAAGAGCGAATGGTAGAAGCCTGTAACTACTGTATGCTGGCAAGAATGCGCCCCTAACACAAGACAAACTGCAGGCGGCTTGCATAAGCAGCAGTTTATCATCGTCTATTCAGCAGCCTGCCACCACCAAGCATGGGTCGAGGGCATGCACGATCAAGGTCCCTTCAGAGCCGAAGTTCGAGAGCGAGCCGCTATAGCAGCCTTCTCCCCGACACATCCGGCTCCGGCGCCAATCGGCCAATCAAAACCGCCGAAAGCTTGAAAGCACGACAGCCACTCTCGCAAGGACCAGAATGAGCTGGCAGAGATGGAGGAGCGCGTGGCAGTGATGGGGGGAGAGAGGTGGGCAGGTGGCACACTTGCCGCAGCCACGGTCTCATTGGCAGCTACATTGGGGAGGGGGAGGACCTTCCGACTTTAGGGAAAGGGGGAAGAGCGTGACGTCAAAGATCGGCACCGACCGGCTCCTCTGCCTCTACCGTTGCCTCTGTCCTCTGTCCTCTGTCCCCATTGGGAGTGGAGAAAAAGGGTAGCAATGCGCCGCCCGACGGACGTCGACGGCGCTAAAGAAGAGATGAGCAGAAGTGTTCGCGTTCATCCTCACCTCAGACTGGCAGTAAACATCTTGGATATGCGCAGATTGTTCGGACGAGCTGCAGTGCCGGAAGTCCTTTCGAGACTCGTACTGTCGACTCGTTCAGAAAACTCCGGCGTGCTGCACGCTTGGCTTGGCTGCTGCGCACTGCTAGCTATTGTGCTGTCACTGCCTCCTCTGTCGCTGCGGCAGCAGCCGGCCAATTCAGATGTGGTATCCTTGCCTAAATAAGCCCGAAATTTAGCAATGTTACGTAGCTGAAAGTAGGCAGACGACTGTGGAACTGATGTTGCCATCTAATGACATGCCACTCTGGAAAAGGACGACTAGATTTCGTGCAGATTCAACAGGAGATGTTCTGGCAGAGCCGATTTTGAGCGTTGGCCTTTTCAATTTCTGAATCACACTTGGTTTGCCCATAACTAGTAAGTTGGTTTTGTCATCATTCAATTAAAGAAAATTTGCTACCATCTATGTGGGGATGTCATCAATACATGCAGCAAGGGAGTTGAGAGAATTCGACATGCTGGAGGGCTGGGAGGGATCAAAGCAAAGGTACAACTGAGTGTCAGTATTGCAGCAGCACAGCAGCAGGCATAGGAAACAATGGCCAAGAGCAGCAGCAGAACTCCACGGAGAAGCAACTGCTGCTCTCTCCGCTCATTGCTAACAGATTTCTCTGCAAATCACTCACAGCTCTCTTTACTCATCGCTCAGAGGTCTCTCCGAACATTGCTCACAGCTCTCTCTCTCTCTCTCTCTCTCTCTCTCTCTCTCTCTCTCTCTCTCTCTCTCTCTCTCTCTCTCTCTCTCTGCTCATCACTCTAATGCTGCACATCGACAGAGCTGCCGACCCACTGGCATGTCAGCCTTCCTGAAGTGCTCGCTCACCATCCTCGTCCTCATCATCGCTCATCAAAGCTTCCGGGATTGCTGACAAGATGCCGACGAACGATGGTACGATGGGCTCACCGACACTTGCCGCGCATGCTCTCACGTGCTCGGCACAGCCAGCCTAGGCAGCGGCGGCATTCCATTCGCACGCAATCTCGTGTCAGCAGAGTAAATCGAGATCAACAAGGGCCAGAAAAATACGGAAGAAGCCGATCTTCCAGCAAGGAAGTGCTCTTTAGGAGAAACTGCATTTCCGGAGAGGGCGCATTCGGCCTTAGCCTCTCCACAGCTAGCCATCACGTTCGATCCCTTGCTGGCCTACCGGCATGTGCGATCAGGCGATTGCAGCTGGTGCAAAACTCTGCAGCTAGGCTTGTCTGTCGTGAGCTTCGAAGTAGCCACATTACACCACTTCTCGCCAACCTGCACTGGCTACCAGTCAAGCAACGGATTGACTTCAAGGTTTTGTCACTCACTTTTAGGTCCCTTCATTCTTTGGCTCCAGCCTATCTCTCAGATATACTCCCCCATAAGACCAAGCATCGTACCACCGCTTTTTGGAGTCCAACAGTCTACAAATACCTCGTACAAACCTCAAATCCTTTGGAGACCGTGCATTTAGTTCGTATGCTCCCAAATCCTGGAACTCACTCGTCCCGACTTGCGTCACGACATCCCCTGACTTGACCACATTTAAAAAGAAATTTAAAATGCATCTATTTATGACAGCATTTAGTGGGTCCCTGTGATTCGTCCTTCATGCGCTCATGCCTGCTGACACTGTTGCATGCTGCCACTAGCCATATTTGCATGCTGACCCTGTGCATGTCACCCCTAACCATGTTATTCATTTGGTTTGTTTTTCAAGCTTGATTTTACTTACCATTCAATTGCATTTCCCTTTGCAGCAAATGTAAAGCGCCTAGAAAGAGATTAAGTTCTCTGAGGGTGCTTTATCAAGTGCATTATTATTGTTATTATTATCACGCATTGCAGCAAGCGTTTCGTCGAGAGCGAGCGAGGGCCAATTTTGCCACATTTAAACTCTTAGCACCCAAGCAGGTGTCGTGCCACCGCGAAACTAAAACTCAGACGGATGTTTCAGTTCTGGTCTTCCTTTCCGGTCAGCCGCTCGTGGAGAATGTTCGGCTGGGCTGGCATTACGCTCGCTCCCCATCGAGGTTTCGGCGTCCGGCGTTTCGCATCGTATCCGGGGGGCGGGGGGGCTGCTCCGGCTGCTGCCAGCGACGCCAGCATTGGGTAGACCGCTTGCGATGAGAAACCACCCAGCGTCGCCGCCGCCTCTCTAACTGGAGCTCTCTAACGTTCCTCGACGTCCGGCGTTCCACAGTGCCTCTGTCCGCAGCTCGGCGGGCGTCCGCTCCATGCCTTCGATGGCGTTTCAACAAGCGATCGGTCGCAGGCGAGACCCTAGTATCGTACCGAGCAGCTGACGGCGGCGTAGCTGCGACTTCGACGACCATTGGCGAACGGCTGCAATGGCCTCTGCCCGCTCGGCTCTGCCCTCGGTCCGCTTGCCTGGCGGTCCGAGCGAACCTGCCGCCACAGACCGTCGCTTCAAGAATGGCCAGTCGACGCCGCTCGCCGGAAGTCGACTGTCGAGCTAGTGGCGGTCGGACGATCGGTCGCGGCTTCGGTCGCCAGAAGTGGGCCGCAAGCGTAGCAGCAGCAGCAGCAGTTCTCGACGAACCGATGGCCGGGCGGGCAACGGCAGGCGCCAGAGAATCGGAGCATAGGAGCCCGACCCCTTCAGCGCCCCGCCGCCTGGCAAACTCGGTGCGCTCGGGCGTGCCTTGCTCCTATGGTCGCGAGCGACCGGCGGGCGGCTGTGTTCGCAAGCCCAATTTTGCCAATGTTCGGCTTGAGGCGTGAACGGCTTCGGCTCGAAGTACTCGGCGGGCTATGGTTCTCGGCCTGCGAACGCAGCCTCGGCCGCCGAGTGCCGATACCGGGGAATTTGGCTATCGCGACGGGTTCGAAGGGCTCGTGACGCGTCGAGTCCCCTCCCCTAGCCTCAAGTCGCAGGCAGTGCGTCAGCACTAATGTGGCTCCGATTGTCGACGCGATTATGGATGAGGATAAAGAGCAAACTGCCTCCGCCACCGCTAGCGGGCGTCGCACTGACCTTCCGACGGCGGAGACCCGGACGATGGAAATAATGGCAGCAACTCGTTTTGTCGGCAGGAGGAAGGAAAGCGACACGAAGGTCGCCGCTGTTTGCCTTGCCGTCGACGGGCGCTATGGCTCTTTCAGGCGACTCGCCGATTCATTCATCGGAAGGCGCTGCCACTGAGAGCAGCACGACGACAACGCCGCTCCTAAGCAGCCAGCGCCAGCCAAAGCCGCTCGAGGCCTTACACCAAGTAACTTGCTCTAGTGTGAACGACGAGCGTGCTGCCGTTTCATTGGCTGGGTTCGCCGTACTCGGACAGCATGGCCGAAGTGGTGAACGTGGCTAGGATGGATGTAGGCGACTCGTGGTCCTAGCTACGCATCAGGCTGGTAAAAAACGGCAATGCATCGCTTAATACAAAAAACAGACAGGTAAGCTTCCAATACATTAGAACCGGCTTCTTTTAGCGTTTTAGCACTTATTTTTAGGCATGGTATATAGCTGCATACTTAACTTGGTTCGGCGACATGTGAAATTTCACATTCGTTGACATTCAATTCATTAAGGGTAGTTTTGCCTTTGTAAATCGGCTCCATCATCATCGAAGCCTGAAAAGAGCTTCTACTAACAGGAATGCTGGTGGAAAGGCCACTTATGTATACCGGGGAGTTACCACGCTGGCTAACCGAGCTCATATTTTAATTACGCGAGCGACTCGAGCGCCCATGATTAAGTTGCTGTAAGTGGCATTGTCTCCACATTAGCACGAAATAACCAACGACCGATGCGGGATTGACAGGCGGAATTCATGCTGGGTGGCTCAGGTCGCCGGTCCGCTCAGCCGCCGACTGGCGGTTATTAAAAGACTTCCTTGAGTAAATACTTATTGTAGACACTCGAACCGCATTGCTGATCTACGTCATTCGCTGTGGGCCACGGTTGGTCGGCGACGGCCATTCGGAGCGAGCAAGTATTCAAAGGTGAAAAGGGACACGACGATTCGGGTTTCCTGCTTCTTTGATCTCGCAGCAGGAATTCGGCCGCCGCATCCTCGAAGTCACTAGCAGCTTGCCACGGCACCACCTAGCGAAGTGTGGTGGGCATCACGCTAAGCTCGGCCGGGCATTATGCTTGGATCTCATTCCTCCCAGGAGAGAAAATCGTACGCGAAGCATCAGTCAGGCTCGTGTGATGGGGCGCGTCTGCAAACGTAAACAGCCAAAAGCTTACTGTCACCGTAGGTAGTTGAAAGGCTTGCATCCGAATGTGCTTTATCGTGCGGGGTGGGGATGGGCGAGGTGACGGCGGCGGTTCCACAACGCATTTCAGGCTGAATGATACAATCTTTCATTTTTAAAAGCGCCTCTGGCTGAGGAATCTTAAAACTGTGCCCGAAAGTGGCCGAATTTTTGTTTCTCAGGAGCCGGACGCTGAATGTGTGACACAATTTTTACTTAGTTTGCTCCTTGCTTCGCCTGCTCCAGCAAATCAAGTCTTTCGTTGGTTATAGTTGGTTAGAATCGTCATTTAGGTCGGGATCAGTAGGATCAAATTTAAGTTAGCACTCGAGCTAGGCTAGCCTCACGCCAAATAGCAGCTTTATTACAGGCCTCTGGGCAAGAACACTCCCATATATAAATACGAATGGATTTTATTTAAAAATATCAAAAGCACCATGAGCTGCTCCATATATCTGGCACGAGGAGCAGGAACTATTTGTCACATCACGGTGCACCAAAATCCCCAGCTCGCTCGCTAGCAGCTACAGCAGTTAGGCAAGAGAACTTGCTCCACCCGTGGCCATCAACAGATGACGGCGTCGGATCCTGCCAACGGCTTCAATTTGAGTTCGAAAGTTCACAAGAGGTCGACCTGCGCCTTCGAGGTCTCCTGGAAGTTGTTGGAAGCACAACAGCCGACTCGACAGAAATCGGGCGGCCGGTAGCTACTCAGCAGCAGGTCAGGGCGAAGGGGTCAGGGTGCTAGTCGGTTGACTTCGGGGCAGATCACGTGCGAGCCCTCGGGGCTGGCAGTCGTTGCCCGACAGCCGAGTATTGCACAAGCAGGCTGCCGAGGCAGCAGAGATTACGTCCACGCACCCCCTTGAGCAGGGAGATGCGATTGTCTGGAGGGGGCGGGACAGTCTACGTTTGGGTAATTGGTCCACGAGGCTTCGGTACCTGCCGGCTGGTCGCAGCTCTCAGATGGAGGGCGGACTTCCGGCCCTGCAACGAATGAATGACACCCTCGCTATAATTATATCGGCTAGTTCGTCGAGTAGGGGGAGCCCTGGAAAACCCCGAGGTACCCACAGGCAAGCATATCCACGGTAGAGCTACCTCCCGGCGAGTTCGGTAACTAAATCGATAGCAGTTCTAGGTTGATAGCATCAGCACTTGCAGTGCGAAGCGAGGCAGACAGGAAAGCGTATTGTGCGAGTACAAAGTTTACGCAAGCTCAATTGTGATCAAATCTACCAAAAACCAACAAGTTGACGATGCTAACAAACCAGGAGCTTTTTTTGGAAAAGTAAAGCGGGTCACTAGAAGGAGACACGATACTATCAGACAAGATTATAGTCTAACTTCAATTCATCTCGGTAGAAGATGGGGTCATCGGTGCACTAGACGCTGAAGATATACCAATAAAGTGCCTTACTGTCGAGACAACTGTCGATATGTGTACCTGCCATAGCGGAAATATCGAACACATCTAGAGCTAGAAAAATGAGTGTCTGAAACCAGCATCCTATAGATTTCAGCCCACAGGATTGACTACAGATGATGCCAGAACCCCCCCCCCAATGCAAAACGATGATTCTCAACCCACAATGAACATCAAGCTCGCTAAGCAAATGTGCTCACTCATTTTTTTCTGCTACCAAAGATATTGTTACCCGTCTGTTAACATAGTCTGCCACTGAGTAGCAACTCCAGGAAAAACGGGACATGCTGACAGAATTTTTTCTCAGCCAGTTTGCTGCAATCACTGTTTGTTACCCTGCCTAGCACTGCCATCTGTGAATCTCACTAGTACTGAATGGGATGGTTGCAATAGTCATTCAAACATGGCAGATGTAACATCTTATGCCGATCGTAATCAAAGAGGAGCTTGGGATGGAAGAGGGAGTGGCTTCGGCGAGCTGTTAGGTCTTGACAGATCAGTGCTCAGAGCACGATGCCGCCTCACGCCTACACGAGCAATCAAACTTGTGTAGTGCCAGACCAGCCGAACTTACCAAGAGGCACCAAAATCGTGCATCGTGTACCGTCGTGGGCCGATCGTTCCGCATACCATACGGGACGGCTCGGTGCTGTGTGCTCTTAACCACAGCGATGTCCAGCATGAAGAAACGCAGCCTTGCAATGAATACCATTCGGACGTCTGCTGACGCTGAGGGATGCCTAAAGCTGGCCATTCTAGCTATGCTCAATCGTCTACTGCCTTCTGCTAATCTAGCATATCATGACGAGAGAGGCAAATGCTTCTTTTTGGGCATTGGCTACTCGGTGATGGGTCTGCTCCACGATGCATAGGATTTTTACGTTCGAAAACCTAAGGGTCTCTGCTGTTTCAAAAGACAACGAAAGGTATAGAGGGCCTACGATAATCTAAAGGGTCCAAACGATTCTTTGGCCAGGCAGTTGCGAATCTGAAGATGCACGACAGTTGCTGGGAAGGAATTGAAAACGGCCCAGGACAAGCAAGCTGCAATGCTGCCTCCACAAACAGCTAGTCTTGAGAAGTTGGTATCCGAGTCATTCGTTTGATTGTGGACGGCAGCATTAGTCGATGAGAATGCAGCTGCAGATAACGAGAGGCCTCACACCAGCCTAGCTACTAAGGTTGCCGTCGAAAACATCTTGCCTGGCTGATGAAAATGCCGTCGAAAACATCTTGCCTGGCTGATGAAAATGCGGTGAGCAACAACAGAGACTTCAGACATCTGCCTGGCAAGCAATCGATTGGCTCTGTTCTAACGTCGAGTGGAAAATAAAACGCCCCAACCGACGGCATTTACGTCGTCGACCAGTGGCCGTCCGACACTTTGATTGCTATTATTGGCAGAGCAGCAAATGCTGTGGGCATGTTTTCCCAGACTGATGAAGATTGAGGATCTTTCCTCCTCAAGGCTCCTCGATGACTCAAGGTCAGCGTGGACGGGCCAGGGACATCGGGCATCCTCTAAGTCGCCTGATGCTGCTGCCTCAGCAATATGATCTCAGTAGCAGACCTGGCCGGTTGAGCAGTCGGCCCAAAGAAGGCGAATTAGCATCGACAAGTTGCAGCCGTGCAGCCCCCCCCCCCGAAAGGCGTCCACAAGGGGATACCGAGCTATGTATCTCGAACTCCGACGACACGGCTCGGGCACGGAGAGACTGCACAGACTGCGCAAGTTTGGGCAATGCAAGTAAAACCTCGAAAGCAGTACAACATTGCAGCTCTTCCTAAGGCCAATGGGGTCAGTATAGTATAGTAGTTCTTTCTTTGCAGCAAATATAGAAAGGCTAGAAACAGATTTAGTTCTCTGAGAGTACTATATAAATGTGTTATTATTATTAGCAATAGTAATACAAACAATAAGACGTTTTTTATAGCATCTTATAATTAAATCTCTTCTGAGCATATGCTGGAATGATCTATGCAGTGTACCTGGGTATAACTGCACAAGCAGAGACTAACTAGGGGGCTATGGGCACTTTCCCTGTAAACTGGAGTAAAAAATAACCTAGATGTGTGTATGTTTAAATATGCATGCCATACTCAATATACGCACATCAAAAGCACACGTGTCTGCGTGGGTGATTGTACGGGCACTTGCATGTGCTGACACCTACATGCTCACACCACTCAATATAGCAGAACACCAGTCGGCTATATAGTTTTCTACATATTTGTATGCCCCATATTTATAGCTTATAAATACACATGTCTGCATGCAGGCACACACTATATCTAGCTAGTAGCAATCCACATGCAGGATATATACCGATATAGACCTATTGCTCACACACACACACACACACACACACACACACACACACACACACATACACGCACACACTCACAACAAGCACAGACACACAAACACACAAAACAAGCACAGACACACAAACAAGCACATTGTTCTAAGCCTGTACTATTGTGTAGGGTCTCGTAGCTCTAGCAGAGAGAGAGAGAGAGAGAGAGAGAGAGAGAGAGAGAGAGAGAGAGAGAGAGAGAGAGAGAGAGAGAGAGAGAGAGAGAGAGAGAGAGAGAGAGAGAGAGAGAGAGAGAGAGTGAGAGAGAGTGTGTGTGTGTGTGTAAAGTGTGTGTGAGAGAGAGAGAGAGCCTAATGTCGGCCTCGAGAACCTATCTCTGACGGACTTTTGAACACATTCTTGCTCGCCTAAATAGCCAGAAACTCTAGACCATTTAATCGTTTGCGTTACTATACTAAGCTGCACAATATTCGCTCTGCATTTGCACCTACGACAATACGACAAGCGATACGATATGATACGACAATACGACAAGCGAGTGCACTTCGTTGCATACATGACTACACACTGTACGGTACATTCCGATAGAAATAGCAATACGACATCTTACATGCAATCATCATGACTGGTGCTACCACTGACGCCAATTACAAGTCACCCAACAATACTTGCTACAAGTAGTATGTTCATTGCTGATTTTAGAATGCCTGCTGGGCAATGCCAGCATTCACCGAATGTCTGACGAGCAACGAGAGAGAAATGGCTTTGCGTAGGCTTCGCAGCGATTGCTGAGGCATGATGGGCGGCCTACACTTACCTACAGCTCGGCGCTGGACAAAGAGCCGTTGCTGCACCGAGAATTCCTTGGCGTGCTGAGGGTTGAGCTCGAAGTCTCAGAGGGCAACCGAAGTCCACTGCATTTATTCCCGCTGCTCAAAAAGAAAAAGAAAGACTACCAACAGAGTGCCCCACAGTCACGTGGTCCTGCAGTCACGTGGCCGCACAGTCACATAATCCCGAAGGTGAGGGCATGCCCTGCCGGCAGGCGATCGCCAAGCAGCATCGCCAGCACCTCTTTGCCCAACGTCTCCTACATAAGTGAGCACTAGCCATAAAGGTTCACAGTGCGACACTAGTTCCTCGAGCAGCATCAGCAGCTCAGACGTTTGCTGTAGCTGCTATCATTGCCGCTTGCAAGGAGTATCAAGGAATTGTGTGCAGCTGGAGTCGATCTCCACGACCTGGGTAGTGGAGATCGAGCTCTTTACCATCGGGTTAAGACCTTGTCTCGAAGGCGGAGAGCTTCGGCAGATGGCCATCAGCTTTCGAGCAGAAGTGCTGCTCCCTGCGCCTCCCTCCCTACGAGATGCTCCGATTTGGCACAACGTTGCCAGGCAAAACTAAGTGTGTGGAGGAGGGGGGGTTAAAACCACGGTCAAGGCTGTCTCAACAGCCTCATTCAGATAGCAACCGAAGAGCATTATTTGGCTACAATTCCACTTACAATGGGCAATAAAGAACAGCCACCTCCTTGTTGCAGGAAGTGGTCCCACGACCCAGGCTGTGAAGTGCCCGCCCCTTAACCTCAGGGTCCTGAGATCCTGGGGTTGGTTACCTTGGCACATTGGTTACCTTGTCTGGTGCCTTGTTCTTTTGCCCACTGAAAAAACTGCAGCCATCTGAACGGGTGTGAAGTGTCGACTCTCTGCCACTGCCAGCATTATTGTCTCAGGTCAGTCACATCAGCTCTCTCACACAATCTCTCTCTCTCATCTCTCTCTCTCTCTCTCTCTCTCTCTCTCTCTAGCTTTCTCTCATACAATGTCTCCCTCCTTCAACAAGCACACACACACACACACACACACACACACACACACACACACACACACACACACACACACACACACACACACACACTTTCTCTCACACACAATTTCTCTGTTTGTATCTTGCTCTATCTCGATGCCCCTTAAAACGCAGCACAGTTAGGGTCAGACAGCTTTCAGCAGATTGGGCACCATCATTTTCGCTGCTGCGTAAGCCAATGGCATGCACGCCGAGGTCACTTTCCGTCGGCCTGGCCGAGGGTTCACGAGGGCAGAGCTTCCGGTCGTGCTGGCGCCCCTCGCCTCCGGGAGCAAGCAAGCGTGCCCACTCACTTGTTTACCGTGTTTCGTCTGACAATGGTTCGGGCTTTCTGCCAAGTGAGGCCGACCGAGTCGGCATCGGGACTGTTCGGCTGGGTGAGAGGCGACGGGTACCATCTTGGGAAGCCGTCGGACGTTGCGCCCTCGCAGCCGCCGCCGGCACAAGGCGACTCGAGGCGCAGCAGCCTGTTGCTGAGCAGCTCGCCAATCGTCGTCGACCACAGCACCTTGACATTCAGGCTGCGGCACTGCAATCGACGGTCACGCGACAGCTATAGGCACTGCCGCTCTCATTCGGCTTCTAGCTTTTGCCACGTAGGCGTGCACGTTCAGTCGGCCGGCTGCCCGATCGCCGAGAGCATAAGCTCAGTAAGGTGCAGCGGCCTGTCGTCGCTGGGCGCACGACGCTCCGAGGCGCTCGCAGATGCGATTCGCAGCCGCCGGCGCTTGCCTTCAGGACGAGCCGCTTCCGGTGTGATGCAGACGCCATGGCCCTCGTCCACAAGCCCAGCTTGCAGTCGTCCCCTTCGATGTACTCGGACACGGCGAGCTCCGACAGCTGTCAACGAAAGTGGTGCCACAGCGCTGACTGCCGTGCTCTTCGCGATAGGGAGGCGGCAAGAGCGAGATCGAGAGGTCTGCCCGAGAGCGAGGCTACGATTTTGCTGCGATCGCGAGGCGCCGCAGGCAGTGACATTGCTGGCCGTCTTCGCCGAGCGACCAGCTGGTGCCCGAATAGCACACTTGCGATGCCCGCCAGGCGTGCGCTCGTCCCATGCAAGGCCATGAGCTAACCGGCCCACAGCAGAGGCCGAACGAAGCCAGAAGTGCACCTCTAAGGGAGCGCCGAGCTCTCTCTCTCTCTCTCTCTCTCTCTCTCTCTCTCTCTCTCTCTCTCTCTCTCTCTCTCTCTCTCTCTCTCTCTCTCTCTCTCTCTCTCTCTCGGTCTACCAACGACTTCCACCGCTGCTCGTCAGGCGCGTGCCACCGCCCTGTAGTAGTAGTAGTAGTTCGAGGTGGGTGCAGCCACGCATGCATGCACGAATGCGCGCGGCGCTGTTGCCCCAGCCAGGCAGGGTACAATTCGATATTCAGCTTCCGAGGGGTGGGGTGGGGCAGCAGATGCCATTTGGCAGCCTGTCAGCGGTGAGCCAGAAATTGGGTGCAAGAGCAGACCGACGGCGGAGCGCTCAGCGACCATGCAAGCCAGCACGCTGGAGCTCAGCGGCCGCCGCCTGCCACTGCCTCTGCTCTGAGCGCCACCGCCGCACTGTCAATCGATCGATCGGGCGGGGGCGCGGAAGCGCTGCTCTCGCTCTCTCGGATCGGGCCAACGAGATCGCAGACCGGCTTCCGAAGCTTTGCTGCTCCGACCGATCGGACTCCAGCGGCAGTCAGCCGGAAAGTTCTACGAAGCACCTACCGAAATCACCGACTTGAGGGCGTAGGCCGTCTTCGAGCCCTCCGCACGTTCCTTGGCCAGGACCAGGCAGTTCTCAAAGAGGAACACCTGGCGGCTGCGGTTCTTGTTCACGATCTTGCTCTTGCCCTCGCAGACGACGAACTTGTCTTGAAGGAAGAGATCGCCGAAGGAGCCGGTCGAGTCGCTCTGAGAGCGGAGAGGCAGCAGAGAAGAGGCCGGTGAGAGTGGCCCGGTATGCGCGCTCACTCGCTCGAGGAGCAAAGCCAGCCGAGTGCCGGCTGGCTGGCTGGCTGCATGCGTGGGTGAGAGACCCGGTGGTTGGGAGAGCTCGCCGGCAGCGGCTTTGCACTCGGGCAAGTTACCAAGTTGCGGCAAGACCACGAGCGATGAAGTGAAAGTGGAAGGAAGTGAAAGGAAAGCTGCGGCAAAGTCAACAGCATCGTGTTCGTGAGAGTAAGCCAACTACGTCATCCAGCTCTGGGGGGGGAGGGAGCAACGGCGAATTGCCTGTCTGACGACGGTTGAAGGGGTGCCGAAGCGGCTGGGTGACGAATCGAAGGCACCAGCTCGACACCGGGCCAAGACCCAATGTGAGAGTCTGCGTTGGGCTGGTCGAGTGGTCGCGACCCTCTGAGAGTTCCGGTAGCGTAGCAAGCAAGAGCGCCCGCCATCCCCGTGAGCGCTGTCTATTGAAGTGTGCTCGAATTGCAGTACGCTCGAATACTAGCAAGGCTGGACGCACCTCGAGCCCTCGGAGCATCTTGAGGTGCATCATGTCGTTGGCCTTCTTGGGCAAGCTCAGCATGACGTCGAGGCCCTCCTGCAAGCGAGACATATAGCAGCGACTTTGCAGAAGCAGCAGTCACAAGCGTCAGCGAAACTGCTTCCGAGCACATGCTATCGTGTCGCTTCATTTCGGTCGTTTGCTCTGCCAGGCCGTCCGCCGTTCGACGCCGCCGGTGCAACTACTTATAGTGACTGGAGCTTCAGCTAGTGCACTGCAGCCAGGTGCCGGCCAGTGCACTAGCTGAAGTGCCAGCTGGCAGGCATCTCTGGTGGCCAGGCATAGGAGGAAGAACTCGAGGAAGAACAGTGGGTGCTGCCTGCCAGACGGACGAAGAATCGCTGGTCCGTGCCACGGTCTCATAGGTCACACCTCGGAGAGAAGGCTTGCCGAAGAGCGCGTGGCAGGTCTGGCCTCTGCCGCACAGGTCAGCCAGGCGGTTCATCTTCTTGTCGTGAGGGCACTGCCACCGGCATGGCCTCCGACAATTGGGCACTTTTTACCCCTCCCTCTGCAGCAGACCGTGAGAGGGCTCGCAAAAAAAGTCTGTGCACCTCAGACGGAGAGCAGAAGGTATTTGGTCTAAATAGCAAGCAGCCTTTTTTGAGCTGGAAGATGAACTTGGAAATGAGGTTAAAAGAGGCAAGCTTGAAGGTGGACATGGAGGTAAAGTGAGGAATCGAGGGAGTCCGGAGGGCATATGTTACGTTGGGAATGGACACCCTCTGATCTAATCCTTCTGTGCTGACACAGAAAAGTGGAGAAAAGCTGTGTGTTGTACAGCCGAAAGGATCGCCGAGTACCAGGTATGGTGCTGGTTGATCTGGATGCAGTTAAGAAGACAGTTGATGGAAGACATCAGCATTCTGGATTGTGCACCTGTGATTCCGTTATGGCTCAAACAACGTGCACCGTGTCAGCACAGATAAGCATGTTCAAAGAACTATTTGTGCTGACCAAGCAAAAGGTGTGAAGAGCAAGCAGATTTTTCACCGGGCTTCTGACCTCAGGGCTCAATCCGACCAATTGGCAGCAGGCTCAATTCGACACCCGAAAAGTTTGTAGTCCCCCCATTACTGACCTGGGACGCTAGCTGCTGGGTAATCGTGGCCGCGAAGGACAGGCGAGTGAGGTGAATTGGGGGGCAGTGTGGGCGAGTGGAGGCAGTGTTTATCGACTACCGAAGCCTTAGAAGTTCGATTAGGACCGTTCACTTGTAGGTGCCCTGTCACTTTGGATTGGCACGTATCGCCATACAGCTGCCAGGCTACCGGGGCTCACGGCAGAGGATAACCTTTCTCTCCCCACTGACCGAGCCGGTGGTGACAAGTAGGCGGAGCCTCGTCGGCCGGAGGTGACAGACACATCGAGGCATCGCTGGAAGGCTCGGAGCTTGGAGCTGGCACAATCAAAATGATGACGAAGGCCCACCCAGACAGGCAGTCGAGCCGAAAGGCAGGCTGCAGGTTCAGGAAAAGCTGCCGGCTGCTGGTCTAGCTTTCCCACACGTACCACCGATGGCTGCCTGGCTGCACACCCTGCACATCCCACCGATGGCTGCACACACTGATGCCCATGCTGATGCCCATCATCGCCAGCGGTCATAACGAGATCGACTTTACTGCGGCCCAGCCAGCACTGGCCCTTGGGCAGCCTAGCATTCAATTAGCTGCCTTAATTGCAACCGCTCTTATTTAGCCATCGCAGGATGCAACCGACGGCCAGGGCGAACCGTGCTACAGGTCGGCCACCTTGTGCTGAGGTCACGGTCGTGAGTAAAATAATGTACAGCATTCGACAGCCTCGTGCCGTGTTTTATGTAGTGGTAGAAGAGCTTTGGCGGCCATCCCTCCTGCGTGCATTGGGCAATAGACGAAGCACCCTAACTCTGGCTTAGGACTCGTATCACAGCACCTACATAGTACAGGCTCGCGCGACGAGCCTGTGCTACATAGCCTGTGGCAGAGGCCAGCTAGCCAGTCGATGGCAGAGACGTGCCGAGTGTTGGCAGTAGCATGACTAATAATACTCGATGGCTGGTCACGTGGCAGGAATTCATTGCACGAACCTATGTCCCGGCAAGCAGGTGGCCGAACTCCACAAGGCCGGGTGCCATCCGGTTCCAAATGACTCAGCAATTGCTCAGCAAGCAAGGAAGCCGGGGTGACCTCGGGGTGACCTTAGCGTGACCTCAAGCAGCAGCAAAGCAGCAGGGGCACACGTGAAGGAGTGCATGCAGCGTAGCACAAGGCACCAGGCATTGGAGGAATCTAGACAGCAGCATCGTCGAGCAGTAAAGGTTCGTTTAAAACTGGGTGAACAAGGACAGTGATTGCCAAACGGATTCAGCCTTAGCAGCAAAGCTTGACTTGTGTCTTGGCGACGTTTATGCTGGTTTGAGCCAGCTGTGCTGGTAAAATGTCATGCTCGGCAAGTGACAAGTGAAAGCACCAATGACCTGGAGACACATACAGGCACTCACACAGAGGAAGGAAGGGGGGGAGAATTGACAGGGGGGGGGGGAGTAACACCGTCGTTAAATACCCTGATTTCTCCAGTGCCATTTTTGCAGCACGACATGAGATCCTTGAGCAGCAGCTGGTATCTGGTGATGCGCTGCACGGGCTTGATCAAGTACGAGCCGAGCGTGTCCACCAATGGATACTTCCTTTGGATGCCCTGCCAACGGACAACACTGACATGTCAATAGGCAAGCAGTGTCAATAGCATCGATAACAATCAATACATCAATTGTAAATTAAATGACTCTACTAATTTAACGTATCTGAGTGAAATTTGAAATGTGAGTTCATCTCTTCCTTTTTGTCCCTCCTCGTCTTTGATATTTCTGATTTCGGTTTGATAAAATTGATTCTATATGTCCACGATTACGGAAAATACAGCTCCAAGACGTTTGATGACGTGATAATAATAATAATAATAATAATAATAATGATGTACTTGATAAAGCGCCCTCAGAGAACTTAATCTCTTTCTAGGCGCTTTACATTTGCTGCAAAGGGAAATGCAATTAAATGGTAAGTAAAATCATGCTTGAAAAACAAACAAAATGAATAATATGGTTAGGGTGACATGCACAGGGTCAGCATGCAAATGTGGTTAGTGGCAGCATGCACAGTGTCAGCACGCATAAGCACGTGAAGGACGAATCACAGGGACCCACTAAATGCTGTCCTAAATAGGTGTGTTTTTAAGTTCATTTTAAATGTGATCAGGTCAGGGGATGTTCTGACGCAGGTCGGGAGGGAGTTCCAAGCTTTGGGAGCATACGAACTAAATGCACGGTCTCCAAAGGATTTGAGGTA
The DNA here is from genome assembly GCA_009760855.2 of Cristatella mucedo. Lineage (NCBI taxonomy): Eukaryota > Metazoa > Bryozoa > Phylactolaemata > Cristatellidae > Cristatella > Cristatella mucedo. The sequence goes on from WPIO01000056.1 coordinate 784,049, forward strand.
TTGGTAGACTGTTGGATTCCGAAAAGCGGGTGGTACGATGCTTGGTCTTATGGGGGAGTATATCTGAGAGATAGGCTGGAGCCAAAGAATGAAGGGACCTAAAAGTGAGTGACAAAACCTTGAAGTCAATCCGTTGCTTGACTGGTAGCCAGTGCAGGTCGGCGAGAAGTGGAGTAATGTGGCCACTTCGAAGCTCACGACAGACAAGCCTAGCTGCAGAGTTTTGCACCAGCTGCAATCGCCTGATCGCACATGCTGGTAGGCCAGTGAGCAGTGAGTTGCAGAAGTCGAGACGAGATGTCACGAATGCATGGACCAACTTAGACGTGGTATCCTTATCTAAACAAGCCCGAATTTTAGCAATATTATGAAGCTGAAAATAGGCAGATTTGACTGTGGAGCTGATATGGTCGTCTAACGAGAGGTCGCTTTGGAATATGACACCTAGATTTCGAGCTGATTCGACAGGAGATATGCTGGCAGAGCCAATTGTGAGCGTCAGCCTTTCCAATTTCTGAATCACACTGGGTTTGCCCATAACTAGTAACGTATACAACCAATTGTATCAAACCGAAATAAAAAAATATTAAAGACGAGGGTAAACAAGGCAGAGTTGAACTCACACTTCAAATTTCACTTCGATAGTGAAATATTCGTTAAGCTATTTAATTTTCAAGGCACTAAAAGTGAAATATTAGTTAAGCTAAAGTGAAATATTAGTTGAGCTATTTAGTTTACAAGGCACTAACCAACCCTGGAAATGAAGCTGTATAAAAGTCACAAGTATGCACCTCAACAAGCTTCAAGCATATATTGCGATCAAGCAAGATTCGAAAAGTTGGGATACGCATCGCATATGATGCAGAGATTGGTACATTTTTTATTTGTAGATTTGTTGCTTCCGGTTTACATCGGGGTTAGACGTGGTTGGCATTACCGATTTTTCTTTCATATGAAAGTCGTCAGAACTTCTGACCCCAGTTCTAACAAATTTGTCTTTCGAAAGGTACCATAAACACATATTTGATTGTCGGACAAATTGTATAGGTATTTTCTTGACATTCCCCCTTAAGATCAGTTCGATGACATGCATTTGCTTGCACTGGATTTGACAAGGAGGTCAGAATACGGAGGCTATCACCACATTAGCAGCACTCGTGCAAGCGGTTCTGGTCATTGTTACCAAACCGGTGCATCAGTAAGGCAAGTGGAACGTTGGCTGGCCAAGTGCCGACGCCATTGGCTACCGTAGCTGCCACCCTGTACCACGCCCACTCTGGTGGTATGCCTGGTGCCGGGCACAAAGCCTACGCAGCAGGGGGCGTGTCTCCTTTTGATCTTAATAACTTTCTTCCAATCGCTCACCGCAAAGTACTCTTCCACACCGGTCTCGAGCATGAGTTCAGTCGATGCCGGCTTGTTCTGGCAGTAGGTGACATACATGGAGAACCTCTCTGCCTGCAACCAGAGACTGCAGTAGGAGGCGCAATCAACCCAATCAACTCGAGCGCTCACGGCTCTTCAGCAAGCCCAGGTGGAACTTTGGCATGCCCTCAAAGCCAAGGGGGCGTCAGGTTGACTGTCCCGCTCTGCTTCCGAGCAGCCGATGCGCGCAAGCGCACATGGCGTGGGCGACTTACCCACGTGACGAAGCAGTGGCCCACCACCTCTGGCATCTCGAGATACTGCTCCAGGTCGGGCAGGAAGACGCTGCAATGAGGCGGCGCGACCGAGCGAATGCGCCGGCCCGTGTGTGCGTGCGTGCTTGCGCGAGCTAGCGAGGCAGCCGAGCTAGGAGCTCTTAGGTGAGCCGTCTCCTTGGAGACGAGCCGTCTCCTTGGAGACGAGCCGTCTCCTTGGAGACGAGCCGTCTCCTTGGAGATGAGCGCAAGGCCCCAGCATCCTCTGCCCGATGGCACGAGCCCGCAGCACGAGCACGCAGGAGGAGGTCGCTGCGAGGCGACGAGAGAGAACCACGGCAATGTGCAATGCGGAGGCATTGTCAAGCAGCTTGGCACATCAGTATGCCCTAGTGTTTGCCTTGCTCTTCTAGGAAAGCCCTGATGGGCATTTCTCACAGCTCCAGATACCTGTTAACAGTAGGGTCGGCCATTGCCCCGACCTCTGCTGACAGCACACATAAGTGTGTGAAGATCGCATAGGTCTTCTTTAAGCTTAGGCCTGGATGAAAAAGCTGCCTAGAAGTTGGCCTGCCTCTTAAGATCTAGGGAAATCGGGGCTCGCAGTGCGCCGTTACAGTACTGTGGTGCTCAGAGAGAGAGCGAGAGAGAGAGAGAGAGAGAGAGAGAGAGACAGACAGACAGAGACAGACAGAGACAGACAGGGACAGAGAGAGACAGAGAGAGACTGAGGGACGGACAGAGAGACAGAGAAACAAAGAGAGACAGAGAGAGACAGACAGGGACAGACAGAGACAGACAGAGAGAGACAGACAGACAGAGACAGACAGAAAGATAGAGATAGTAGAAACAGAGAGACTGAGAGGGAGGGAGACAGACAGGCAGACAGAGGGAGCAGCACTCAGAGAAGGACAGCTGTTGCTGCATAGCGAATGAGATCGTCACGATGGCACCCTGAGGACGATTGACTTACGTCTGGTGAAAGTTTGCGATTTCCTCCAGATTGCCGAATATCACTGTATGCTGTCCGTCGAGCTTGGCCGGCACGGGAGTTATGCCGTTCTTCATCTCTCCGAGATAGTACTGCAAGTTCGCACAAGGTGAATCTGCAGCCACTCTGCGGACACTCACGACGCGACTGAGCATGTAGCTCTCAGACCATAGTGCTTCATCGGGCGGTCGGACTAAGGGAGGGAGGGAGGGAGAGGGGGTGAGCAGCCAGCGATAACCATGCCAAGGCCAAGGTCATCTCTCGTAAGGTAGCCGGGAGGCTTCTCGAAGCCGCTGCCACCACTAGAGATGGAAATGGCGCTGACCGCCTCTCCGGGTGCACTCGTGGCAGGGAGGACACGTCGCAATCGCTGGGATGCCCTCAAAATCCTTGAAGTCACCCATCTTTTCCTGTGGCATCGGGTGAGAGGGCCATTCAAGTGATGCGACTACGGACACATGCGTTCCCTATCGCTATCGGGCCCACCCACAGCTCCATAGCACGCCCACCCACAGCTCGGTCTCTCTTACTCCTTCGCTGCAGCTCATCTGCAAAAGCAGGCAGCTAGTGAGCAAGATTCCAGAAGCTAGCAAAGCTTCTGAAAGCAAGATGCCAGCGAACCGTTTACCTGTACGCAGCAGGTCAGGTCTTCGACGTACGCTCGTTCCGTCTGCAGCAGCTCTGCCATAATGTACCTGTCAAGTGAGGCAGGAGCTCAAGTGAGCCGGGCAGCAGCAGGCAGCAGATGCTCTGCCGTGAGTGTATGCATGCCGCAGCCGGAGCGTTTGCACGGGTGCCATGCACTACCCTTACTCTCGCTTCTTGAGTGACTTCCTTCGATCGGCAGAGAGCCAGGTCTTGTGTTGGCTAAGCATCTCGTCTAAAGCTAAATAGTCGGCATCCGACAGGTCCTACAAACAGCCGAAAAAAAATTAGCCGAGCATGCGACCGCTTGGCGGCGCGACCTGACAGTGATGGAGAGAGAAAGATGAAGCAAAAGTGTGGTGCTAGGAGGAAGCGATCCAGTGCTGGCTGGAGGCGAGCTACTGCCACACAGGCTGGCAGCAGCAGCTGGTCACGGATCGCGAGGGGACTGGCGCTACGACGACACTCGCTGGAGACTCGGGCAGAGCAAGTTCCGATTGATCGGTCCTCGCCTCAGGATAACTAAGTGAACGAAAGTGTGGAAAGCGACAGTACGCCAGCATGGCTGGCAAGCATTGATGCCTCAGCACGGCACGGTGCCGGCTGCAGCAGCAGCAGCAGCTCGCTAATCTCGACGATAAGTGTTTTAACGAGAGACAACAAACAGGTTTATATGCAACCACAGTTTTGAGGATTGCCTTCCTTTCCAGCAAACGGATGGGATTAAATAGATTAATAAAATAAAATGAGCAGCTAATTTCGTTCCCAAGCCAAGCTAAGCTTGGCTGAGGATAAAGATACTAATAATAATACATCTGTATTGCGCCCTCAGAGAACTGAATCTCTCTCTAGGCACTTCATAGAGGCTGCATATAAAGCAGTACAGAATGTTTGGCGGTAACATCCGAAAGCAGCAGGCATAGTGTAAGCAAGTACATGCACTCGAAGGACGAATCACAAAGGATTGCTATGCTAAGAGGAGGATAGGGCAAGCTCATCGCACGGGATCATCACGGAGCACCATCCTTACGGCCCACCCTGCTAGCCCTGCTACGTCGATTCGACAGAGACATGGATACTGAGATGGATACTGAGACATGGACATGCATACTGCATATTTGTTAGCTGCTACATTTCGTTCGTCCTGACATCAGCCGCCCTGCAGCAGCTGCAGCCCTCATCGACCTGTGCTCAGACGAACTGCAGCGGCATCTTATGTGCGCGCACCGCAGCCGAAGACGCATGTGACTTTTTGAGCAGAGCTCGAGCACGCAGAAGATTCCCGAGCAGCCATTTTGCTACCCCGCCATCCTCTCCCTGCCAATGCAGTAAGTGGCAATGCAGCATCTGCGCACGAAGCAATCGTTCGAAGGTTAGCGCTTGCAAACAGCACAATCATCAGCTGGATTGGTCCAGCGGTCAAGGCGCTCGCCCCCCGACCAAGGTCTGGCCGAGGTCGTGGGCTCGAGCCCTGAGGCATATGCGAAGCGCCTGATTAGACATTTAAGGTCTCTTGGGGCGCTATACAAACGAATCGTAGATTATATTATTATGACGACGCTAAGCAAACTATCAAACCGTGGGTCGTATCGTACCGGATATCGGAGGATTGATTTGCACTACTCATCCAGTACCTCGGCACATCGTAAGCCATGTCAGGAGCAACAGGGTACGCGGGAAATTTTCTCGCAGACGCCAGTCCGACGCAGTGACTTGCACGAAAGACCTGAGCTCTTCGTTCTAATCGCCACGACGCAGCACTGCCGAGTCCCGGGCCGATCGGAGGGTCACAGCAGCGGTTGCTAGCCTGCAGCGGAGGCAGGGTGGTCGGAGTTCGTCGTTGCGTTGTGGCTGGCTACCTGCACATGCTGCTGACAGCTTTCTGCCGAAGATGTGTGTTCCAACAAGGGCACTCGCAACTCCTTCCACATCAGGGGCCTCGACGTGGGCGTGGCGACCGTGACCTCCTGGATCCATTCGCCGTCCTAGGAATCGATGGCGGTCAAGGCGAGCTGCCGGCGACTGCCGAGGCCTCTCAGCCGAGCCGTCTCTTACAGGCAGGCCCGCCGGCACCGGGAAAGGCCACACTCGGAAAGGACCAGTTTTGCGCACAGCCTGCCGGCCTCTGCTGCCGTAGGGAGGCTGGCTGGCCGCGGTAGCAGAGCTTTCCTCCTTGCCCGAGCGGCCCGACGCGGCTGCCGCGGAAGGTAAGAGAAAGCTGGAGGATTTCTCATGCCACCCGTGGCTATCTATAGACAAGCCGTGACCAGGGAAAAGCCATGACCAGCCAGCAAACCAGCCAGGCACCGCCGCCGCCACCACCACCCCACCATCACCGAAGCCAGCCACCATCACCGAAGCCAGCGTGCTTGCTGTCACCTAGCCAGAGCAGCCAAGGCCAGAAGGGCTGACCTACGGGTCAGCTTGCACAGGCTGACCTACGGGTCAGCCTGTGCAAGCTGCTCAAAGGCTGCACCTTGTGCTCCTTTGCACTGACGACAGGCAAGGGCCGCTTTCTCCGGCTCCCTCGGTCTCACGTGACTGGGCCTGCACTCTCAGGGGAAGCCGATGCAAGTACGCCAGGCAGCACTTTGCACTGCCAGCAGGCGTTGCCGGCTCCACACGGCACTGTACACGATGCACTGGCTACCTACCACCTCCAACGTCAGCAAGGCCGCATGCTCGCAGAGAAAGAGAGAGAGAGAGAGTGGAAAAAGAAGGTGGCCACCCGTCCGTCCGTCCGTCGGGCGGCGGTGGCAATGGAAGTGACACACGGAATAAGCAAAGCCGACCGAGGGAGCGCGGCTCTGGAGCACGCGCCACCTCACCTCCTGCTGCGATGGCCAGCTGCCGCGGCCGCTGCTGCTGCTGCCCGTGCTGACCACGCTCTTGCGACTAGCGAGCAGCTCGGCGGCGGCGTCCGAGCAGCAGCCGATGCTGTTGCTTCTGCCAGCGTCTGCCAGCGTCGCCGATGGGGCGACCTCGTTGAGGCACCGCTCCAGCCAGGATTTCTTGGTGGCCCACTTGGATAGCACGGTCATCTCGAACCGGTGCACCCTCTCGAGGCTGTCTGCAACGCCGCAGAGGCGCATGCCCGCACTCACTGACTGCACGCTGACCACCCCAGCCTGCCGCCCACCCGGTGGCAGCCATGCTGTCGAATAACTAAGCCAGCTTGGAAGCAGGGCAGCTGTTGCCAGTTGCTCTGTCGACAGCTGATGACAGCGCTTAGTGCGTGCCTGCTGAATGCAAGAGCGCACGCGCAGGTGTGTGGGTGGCTGGGAGAGCGCACGCGAGGAGGGGGCACGAGCGCACTGCGTTTCGCCTGTCGATGGCAGTGCAGCGGTAGTTTTGCATGGACACTGCAACATCGTCGCCAGCTTAGAAAAGCCGAGGCGTGCTTCCAGCTGCGATGGCCCACGTGCGAGCCGATCGATCGAGCGAGGCGATTGTAGCATTTTCACCCCTGTTCTCATCCAAAGTGACGGCAGCATTACATACAAGACGACTCGGCGATTCCGGCATTCCCGGAGCGAAGAGCCAAGAGTGAGCAGAGCAGAGCTGCAGCAAAAGCAGCGGTGAAGGCAGCAGTAGGAGCAGGAGGAAGACCAGGACGTCAGGGTCGGTTTGAGCAGAGAGAGCGGCCTACCTTTGACGAGACTCTCGACGTTCCGCACCTCTTCCTTCGAGCTGCACGCATTTACCCGGAGCTGGGTGAAACGTCGGGCATACTTGAGGTGGGCCTGTGCTGCGAGCCGGGCATCGGTGCAGGCCTAGAAAGGTCGATGCACACAATGCACATTGCGCTCAGCCCAGCAATGCCAGTAGTCGACAGCATCGTTAGCTCGGGCCGGGTAGCATCGCTGCTGGGGTTGCAGGCTGGTGTTCAGCGTGGCAGTAGACTTGCGCTAGGGGATGGCCGACTGGCTGCGATGGAGATAAAGGGGGAGAGAAGAGGCACAAAGGTCGCAGGGTCAGCCCCCCCCCCCGATGGTAAAGTGGAATCGGTTTCACACGATTGTCTTCGAACTTGGTCTGGAGGCACCCCCTGTCATCGAGGGAGCCGCCCATCCGTCCCCAAGGTCACAGGGGGGTCACCAGCGATTGGTCACGATTTGCAGCTACCAGGCAGACCGATTATAGATCGGTTTCGAACTGGCTACAGATCACCAGCTTCGGATCGGTGGGACGGTTTACTTTTGGCACTCCAGCTCGGCTCAATGCTGTCAATGCTCAGCTCGAAGTGTTACACAATAGCATGGGCAGTGGTGACGACATTCATCGCCAGTCACACATTCGTGAGGAACAGTAGCCGGGGCTACTTAGCAGCGGTCAATCGGTCAATCAATCAAGCCCTAGGCACCAAGTTGACATCTTGCACTGCACTTCGTCTGGGTAGAAGCAGGCACCCGGTAAACAGTCCGTGGCCCAGAGTCGCCAATGCATGCAACCCATGCCACACACGGACGCACACGCAGGCATACTCACGCACACATAATGTAATGTAATGTATCTCCATCAGTAACTCCACAAAGTCATAAAGACCATGTGGGCGTTACGCAGGAGAGTTTTGTATAGTGCACTCACAGCCTAAGCGGCTTTCGGTACGCATTATACACACACTCATAGGTGCTCACACACACACAACACACACAGAGGCATGAACAAGTTGGCGAACATGGGCGTACATCACGTGGCCTCTCAACAAGTCGCATTGGCGTGCACACAAACACAAATGAGGAAACTCATTGGCACACGTGTGCGGACATGCGCATATGCACCACACATGTATGGGCGAGATGCCAGTGCACTCATGCGCTCACATATGGCAGGCACATCGTGCATGGTGTGCATGCACGATGATGAGCATAGACGCAGCGTTTGCCTTGACCTTGAGCAGCTCATCTTTGCTGGCCACGTGACCTGTGACAAGGCTTTGAAGCATTGCCTCCTGATACAAGTCGCCGAGCTTCCCCGAGGCGGTCGTGGCAGCGGCATCGCCTGCAGCCGCCTCAGCTGCAGCACCAGAACCGCAGCTGCCGTCGTGTGTCAGCTGGCCATACTCTCTGTCGCATCGCTCCAGGAGGGAGAAAACCTGTAGTCATGAGAAGCCGTGAAGCAACTCGCCTTGAGTGTGCTCTCGCACGCGAGTGCACGAGCACTAGTGCACGAGTATGCGCTCGCGAGCTGCTGTCCAGCTCAGCCTGCAAAATCACAGCTGGTGCTATCGCACGAGGTCAGCTGCCAGCCCCGGGGGGGGGGGGGAGGGGGAGCCTTGTGAAGCCCAATTCGTGCAGGAAAAATCCGGCAGGAAAAACAATAAAAATTAAAATATATTAAAGAAATAAAAAAATAATATATAGATAATGAAATAGCTAATAAGAATATAATAAAATAATAAAGAAAAAATAAAAAATAAAACAAGAATCTGTCCCAAAGGTAGGGTGTAGGGAGTCTTGGCAGCTGAACGTGACGCCCTTCGCGGAATAGAAGGGGTGGGGCGGCTAGCAGGTCTGGTCATAGACTGCAGCCCGGCAGCGCTCATTTGGTGTGGCTGCCTTGCTTCCAAGACTGAGTCGACACACAGCCATGCCCAAGAAAGGCTTATGCCATGAGTCGAGCGAGAACTCAAGTCATTGCAGAAGCTTCCTCCTATCGGCAAGTATGGCCGGAAGTGAGCACCACCCACGATGGTGACTAAACACAAAAGCAGCGCAGAGAAGCAAAATACCAGCATTTTCGGCGACTTTGTGACGTGCGAGGCAGTGCACTGAAAGCGATGGCGGCAGCGAGGCTGGCATATTTCTGAGACAGCTCACCTATGCAGCAGGGCATGCAGCAAATCACACACTTCCAGCAAACGCTCACATGTAGCAATGCGCCCAGCAACAGAAGCTAGGTGGCCGCGGCTCGAGAGGGAAGGGGCACGTGCTTCCTGCCCTCGGCTCATGCCCGAAACGATGAGTTGAGCTGCGCCCGATCACGTGGGTCTGATCGTTTACCGTGTTGCCGGCGAGCGAGAGCGGTGGTGGTGCCAGCAGCGCAGACGGCACGAGGCGCTTGACGGCTGCCGTCGACCAATGGCACGCAGGTCGATCAATGGTTGCAGGAACGCGCAAGCGGCGGTCGGCCGATCGTCATCGTTCGAGCTGCTGTTTTCTGCCTATCCTGCCCGGTGGGTCGGCCGTGCCACCGCCGGTGCACCATTTCGGGGGGGGGGGTGTATGACCATTGTGGACAACCGAGACGACAATGGCCGCCCTCGGGCATGCGCGCGAGGCGTTCGGCACAGCCGCGAGCGCAAGACAGTGCCGCCTGCGTGCACACGCGAGCGCCTACCGCTTCCACGGCGCTGGACCAGGCGGAGGCCGACGAGCACAGTTTCAGCCACTCCTCAGCCAAGCTGGCCAGGCATTGCCACCGCGTCGACACGCTGGCCCCCAGCGATCGAATGGCCACCGCCTCCGAGTGACCTTTGGACTCCATCTCCTCCGCTGTGGCCTGCAGCTGGCAAGCCCTGTCGTAGATCTCCTGAAGCACGCGCGGCGTGGACGAAAACGTCAGCGGCCCGTCGGCACGATCAAGGGATGCCACCCGGATGTGGATGTAGTGGATGCCCGCGCAGCGTCTTGGCGATAGCGAGGCTAGGGGGCAGTGCAACCGAGGGGTGGCACTGTCATCACTACCGGCACAGCGAGCGGTGGGAAATGCCGGCTATGACGATGATGGAGGGCGGTGCGCTGGGCAAGAACAGAGGTACGAGCGGTAAGCCAGTTTACAGTTTAGCGGCAGTTTAGCCGTTCCCAATGCTAACGCAAGCAGCAGCATTTGGTGGTTCTGTTTGGCGGTCGACGTTTCTTTTTTGGCTCACGGGGCTCCGACGCCCTGGTCTGTCGCTTCCGCCTATCCCGAGACTCACGCTGCGCCGTCTGTCGGATCCACCGGATCAGAAGCAAGCAAGCATTGCGCAAGCAACGCTCGTTCGAGTTCGTAATGAGCACTGCTCTTTACGGTTCAATGACCAACTCAGAGTGCCAGGCAGAGAGAGACTAAACATAATGCATTGTGCCACTCCTCCGAGAACCGGAGAAGCTCTTTCATTTATCCGCTCGTTTTGATGCTCACCGACCTTGGCCTTTGATGCGTCCAGGGGCGAGGCTGCTACTCTCAGTGCGCAACGCTGCCGAGCAGGAATCGAGGCTGCTTTGCAATTGGCTCAGCGATGCCGGAATTTATGGCGGTAAATTTGCATCGACGAGAGGATATGGGTGTGATGCAATTGTGCTGCTAAAAATATCACGTGCACTCTGTCATTGCTTGGTCAAGTGCCTGTCGGGATGTGCTTCCCCGGTGTGGTGTAGCATCGGGAGGGGGAGGAGGGGGTACGGTGGCATAAGCAGCCGACACACATAGTCAACCACAGCTACACCAGAAGCAGGCAGCCGTGGTGTTCGGCTGGTGCTTGTCCTTTGAACCAACAGCAGACAGTGTGAGGAACATGCAAACAGCTAAACCCACCTGGTTTGCTTGCAAAGATGGGTTAGGAATGCACGGGTGCTGGGAAGGAATAGGGTCAGCTCAGTCCCTTTCCCCCCACTACGACCGATTCGAAAAGGTGTAGAGAATGCCAGTCAAGCTTCTTGACGATGCCCGGCTCACCTAACTATGATTGGCTGTAAATGGAAAGGTCGAAGTCCAGCCCCTCCTCGGCCCAAGTCGGGCTAGGCCTAGCTTTGCTGGTTTTGCAGCCTCGTTTTGTAGCACCCAGAAACAGAAGAAACCCTGAGCTGGAATCGCCTGGCTCGGAGACATGCCTCGCAGGAAGTCGACGGTAAAATCAGTGCAGGTCATTTCACGAGTAGGAAACCTCCTCCCGATTCTGGCTGCAAGATGCTAAAATCTAAATTAGGGAACAGACCACCGAGGCATGCGCACGGCACACACGCGCACACACGCACACACACACACACGCGCACACACACACACACACACACACACACACACACACACACACACACATGCACGCACACACACACACACACATGCACACACACACACACACACACACACACATGCACGCACACGCACACACTGGCTACTTCCACGGACAAGCTCAACAGAGCAGTATTGATGAAGAGTATTGTACTAGTTATGGGCAAGCCAAGTGTGATTCAGAAATTGGAAAGGCTGTTGCTCAAAATCGGCTCTGCCAGCATATCTCCTGTTGAATATGCGCGAAATCTAGATGACAAGTTCCAAGTTCGTCCATGCATTTGTGATATCCCGTGTTGACTTCTGTAACTCAATGCTTGTTGGCCTACCGGCACGTGCAATCAGGCGCTTGCAGCTGGTGCAAAACTCTGCAGCTAGGCTTGTCTGTCGTGAGCGTCGCAGTTGCCACATCACACCACTTCTTGCCGACATGACTTCTTGCCGACCGTGCATTTAGTTCGTACGCTCCCAAAGCCTGGAACTCACTTCCGACTTGGGTCACGACATCCCCTGAGTTGACCACATTTAAAAAGAAATTAAAAACGCACCTATTTATGACAGCATTTAGTGGGTCCCTGTGATTCGTCCTTTATGTGCGCTTTGTCGAGTGTGTTATTATTATTAAATACAAACGTCCCCAAATGTCTGGTAGGCCTGGTGTGTAAAGCCGCACCAAGTCAAATGTATCTATATCTGTAACTTTACAAAACAACAATAACTAAGTAGTTGTGAGACTGGCAAGGTTTCTATAGAAAGGTTTCTATAGCAAGGTTTCCATTGCACACTCAAATCTCGTGAGGCTTTCGGTGCGCATATGTAATGTAATGTAATGTATCTCCGTCAGTAACTCCACAAAGTCATAAAGACCATGTGGGTGTTACGCAGGAGAGTTTTGTATAGCGCACTCACAGCCTAAGCGGCTTTCGGTACGCATTCGGTAGCCAACAGACTTCGTCTCACGCAACAAAGAGAAAGTGGGAAGCATAGCAGAGTTAGGAGAGCAGTTGAGGTAGTGAGTAGCATAGAAGTAGCAGTTCAGGACCGCTGAAAAAGATGTGCCATAGTCGGCAGTTGGAGAGTAGATGTCGTTGCTAAGAATTGTGGAAGCGAGTTCCACAGTCTAGGACCTGCAGAGCTAAAGCTTCTGTCGCCAACTGTCTTTAAGCGGAGGAATGGGACAGCTAATTTATTGTCCACACAGAACCTGAGGGCGCGAACAGGCTGAAACTGATGCAGCAGTTCAGCTAGGTACGAAGGAGCCAAGCCGTGGCGGGCCTCGTGGGTCAGCGTAAGAACTTTGCTCTGTATGGTAGCCAGACGATTTCATCTAAGATAACAAAGAGAAATTAAGAAGCATAGCTCAGTCAGGAAGGCGGTCAAGTAAGTGAGTGGTAGTAGCTGGGCAATCGGGCTTAAGGCCATACAGTGCTGGGATACAGCTGCCCACCACCACTGCACTCTGGGGGAACTCGCTCGGAAAGAGCCGATCTCTGTTGAGGCAAGCTGAGGCCGGCTCAGGTGTGTCAAGCGCAAACAGCATGCACAGATGCCACTGGGGAGTGAGATTCCTATTCCTTGCATCGGCGATCGCTCTTGCCCGGCTGCCTGGGCGACCTCAAACGCCGCGTACAGCCCGCACTGCCACTCGAGAGTTCCCGGAACGCCGTGACCACGTCAAAGATGTCTCGCGAGCCTAGCCCACGCCGACAAACACACTGTCGCAAGGAATCGATGCCATGGAGGCAAGCGAGTGCAGCAGAGGGCAATAGCCGCAGCCGCTGCCAGGCCAGCCACGCTCGGCGGGCCGCCGCCGGTGGCTGGCCTGGCAGCTGCTAGAGCGCAGCTCCGAGCGTGGCCGCCGCTTACCTGCAGCTCCGAGCACTGCTGATCGAAAAAGTCGTACTGCCACTGCGCCTCTGCCGATTCGCAAGGTGGCGGCAGGCATGCTCGGGCCAGCGATGCTTCCTTGCAGCCGATGAGCTGCAGCACCTGCAGTGGCAAAGCGAAATGGCCGTGCGGAGGCCATTGGCCTTGCAATGGCCTTGCCAATCGTCGGCTGCCAACGATTCGCACGCAGGCGGCACTCGCTCGACGGACAGCGGCGGCAGCACAGTGGCATGGTGCGCACTCAGCACTTTTCGTCGGGCTGGTGCAAAGCAGACACGCTCAGGCGATGTGGAGATGAGGCGGGGCCTGGCTGCCAAGCCACGTGCACGTGCCACGTGCACATTGCTGCCGCCGAGCTTTGGATGTTTGGATGCCAGTGAGAATGTCTGGCCGAGGACGTGTCGAAGGGATACTAAAATAAGTACTCGTTTGTAGTGAGTCACATTCAAGTCAGTGCTCAGGACAACAGAGAGAGAGAGAGCTTACTCCCTTAACACCATAGCACAGCTTTGTCTGCATAATCAGAAAGATGACTGATAAAAACGAGTCTTGCTATTGCTGAAGTCACGAATCCGTGCATTTCACTGCATAATCTTTGCTCATGTGAATATGATATACATGCTGCTCGCATCAATCAGGTGACACGGTCCCTTCATCTCCACCTATGCAAAGTGCCCAGAAAGAGATTCAGTTCTGTAGGAGGCCATACAAATACTACACGGTGATTACTGTTATCGTTAGAATTAGGTTTAGCTGTGGTTGAGTGCCACACCCATGTGCTAGACGATTGATCACCTATTGTGTATGACGCCCCCTGAGAAGCTGTTCCCAATCAGTCACTACGACACCGTGCCAACCCCCCCCCATCGATAGAGTGCTTGATGGATGAAAATCGGTGGGGGGGGTGTGTGTGTGTGTGTGTGTGTGTGTGTGTGGGCAAAGACACTGCAGCTGCACTGCGTCCCACATCCCACATGCAAACCTCCGAGGGCTGGAATGCCAGCGATGCCGTGGGCTGGCATGCCTTTGCCCGGACCTGTTGATTCACTGGCATCTACCGATGTTCGGAAAGAGAGCGCGGCAGGCGGTGCTTGTGGGTGGGCAGGAGAGGGAGCTTAGGTCTTGCGTGCAAGCTGACTTGCCTGCGTGCCCCAGGGGGGGGGCTGCGGGCAGCCTCGCTGCAGACCAAAGGCAGTTGCAGGCCAGCCTGCTGGAGATACGGGCATGGCATCTCAGCTGTGCACGGGTGACACGAACGCTTGACACTTGGCCAAGCAATGTCTGCTAAGAATCAGGCTAGAAAGACTGCTTAATGTCTCTCGATAAAGCAATAACGGCTCACAATAAAGCAATAAACAATTGCCACCACCACTTTCAGTAGGCGATCAAGAATCGCCCACTGTTGGACTCAAACCCACAACCTGAGTCATCGTAAAGAGCACAGATCATTTTACTTCCTGGGCGGCAGTCCCAGTAGGAAAACCCTTTGCTGTACCGTAACATCATTCTCAACCCTCCTCAGAGTGGAGACAAGCACCTTCAACAAAATAGGCCAATCTATTTCCTGCCCGAAAGCTGGCAGAGGCTGAGCAGAATTTGCACTGGGGCTTCTGGGGAGGACTTCGGCACTGCTGCTGCTTCGAACGCTGGCAAAGCTGGCCGAGACCGGTCCACATCAGCTCCACCGGTCCGGTGGAACTGGCTAGGGAGGGGAGTGGCCATCCAGACCGCTTGGCTGCGCCGGCGACCGACAGAGGGGCGAAAAAGATGTCACGCCTCCCTCTTGACGGTAGGACAGAAGCGTGGCCAGAGTGTAAGGGTAGAAATGTGCAGCGGCAAGATGACAGAGGTGACGCCGTGCTAACGTGAAAACTCATCGAATAAAACAGTTGGGAATGTCATGGCCTCGGACTCCACTGTCGAGCACTTATTAACAGTACTAAGACATTAGACATTTGTACAGCACCCTCAGAAAACTAGATCTCTTTCATAGGCACTTTACACCTGCTGCAGAGGGAGCATGACCCGAAGGTCAGTGACAACACGCACATCGCCAGCATGCACGAGAACACACAACGAAAGCGGGTCCAGCGATTGCTGTGAGAAAGACGTGCATTTTTAGCATCTGTTTAAGTGTCGGCGAGTCAGAGGGTGTTGTGACCAGCAGTCTGGAGTGAATTCCAGACTTTGAGAGCCTGGACACTGAAGGACTCTGCCTGCTGTCCGTTCTATGGGAGGGGAAAGCATTGAAAACCGATCGAACAAGCCCTTATTATTTGCTCACATAAAAGCGTGGCTCTCGGAAAAGCAGTCCCTCATTTTGTGCCCCGGGCTGTGCTTTCCAGTTAGCCCAGGCTGACATCGAAAGCTTTCCTTTAAGGCGAATTATCTCGGCCGAGAACATGCTTGCTTGGCTGCTAGTATCGATCGTACGAGGCGGCCATGTTGGACAACATCCCGCGGCCAGTCCTGCCGAAACCTCTCCACGGATGCAGCTCTCGCACACAGCGCACACAGCGCTCCTCTGGGCCTCTGTGACAAGTGGCTGCAGAGGTGGAATCGGTGGCAGCAACCGAGCCGGCAGCCACTTACTTGACCTCTCGATGTATTAAATTGGCTTTACTAAAACGGCCACGTTCCACTTGCCACGTCCACGCTGAATTGATAGCTGAATTTCGCTGAACACGAGTCTGAATATGCTACGATCTATGCTATGCTAGACTGCCGCATTCGAAGCAGGCAGGCAGCCGCTGCTAGCCTGATTTGATCAATGACAATGTGAGGTAAAGGGGGAGGCACATGCTTGCATGCTTATGGCAGCGCAGGTCAGGCCAGGTGTCCCGTTGGACTGTCTGAGAAAAAAGCCACCCACGAGGGAGAGGGTAGGTGCGACTGCAAAACCCTGAACAAAGCTTGCCGAGCTACCTGTCTGGCCTCTTTTTCAAAGTTGATAAACTGGGCGTTCTGTTCCAGCTTCGTCTGCTTTGCATCAGCTGACATTGCGCTTCCGCCGCCGGCAGCGGAGAAGTCGAGTTCGGCGAGGCGCTCCCGGATATAGCCCACGGCGTTGTGCGCCTTCCGCTTTAGGCTTGCGTAGGACGAGTCGCCGCCACCGCCTCCGGTGGGTGGCGTCACTGCATAGCTCAGCGAGTCGTGCTCGTCCATGATGCCAGTGTAGGCCTGCAACAGTGAGCATCCAGCTATTCAGCTAGGGAGCTTTTGGATGGGGAGAGCAGGAGCGACACCTCTCCAGTGGCTGGGCACGCAGCTCATCGCCTCCAGCCGCTGCTCGACGCCCAAGATCACCTGCGGCGCACATGACGAGGGCAGATGGAGGGCTACTCAAGAAGAGAAGAATCATCGAGATCTCGGACACCCAGCAAGATGCGCCACTTTTAAAGACTATTGCAGCAGGACGAAGGGTCTACTCTAACGGGTTGAGGATGAATCCTTGCAGACTGCCACTACCCGCCGACGGCTAAGTTTATCAGGACCAATCGCACCAATCGCAGAGCATCGAATCCCTCCCCCCACCAGCATTCGGACAGCAGTCACGGCCTACATGTCAGTCGGTCGCATTTGGGCACAAAATGACAACTACAAAGCATGTGACCTTCACCTTCCTTTCACTGATTTGCCTTGTCTTATCGTCAGATTTTTTTTACTGCAGTCGACAGATCGATCCGGCCGGTGAGAGCTCCCGAGTGTAGTTCTATAAGTTATAGTGCTACCTTCTGCACTTCTGGCCCATTATTACGCAGCACCTCTCCTGGAAAGCAAAGTTCCAGGGGAAGTGGTGATGGTCGTGCAGCATTGGCCGTAGAGACCGATGGTCATCAGGTTTCGGGTGAATGCCGCAGACGTACAAATGACGATGAGCAAACTGGCCTTAAGCTACCAACTTTAACTGTCAGAGAGACAGCCGACGTAGGCAATTCAAGGAAGAACACTAGAAATGCAAGCCGGTGAATTAATTTACACTAAACACACATCAGCATCATTGGCTCAGCACTAGCGGCCTAGTGAGACCTTTCGGCGCCCAGGGACAAAGCTACGAACGGTGCCCCCTGCCCTTGTCGAGTATCGCTGCAAAATAGCTCCACTGCAGAAGAAATGCAAAAAAACCCGCTAGCAGGGATATCGAGTCGAGAAAGTTTCATCAGCTGTAGTGCACGCACACGGTAGCAATCATAGCTTTAACTTGGGCGAATTTTTCTGGCCTTGAGCGTGGCAAACGGTAAATATTTTTCAGTGTTTCTTTCTTATTGCTTAACCGGGCCAAATAAGAGAGTCGATCTTACCCCAGTGATGCTCTCAGATAAGATGAAATTACCTTCAGCTTGCTAAAGGAACGTTCGCAGCGGGTAACTGATACAGATATGGTGAGAAGAACTTGCAAGGCAACTCTCAAGTTAGGAAACACATCTTCTCGATAACAGACGATGAAAGACATCCAGCGGTGTCTTTAGTGTCGAGTCGTGACATATACGCCAATGATAAAAACACAGACATTCTGCACTCAGCGCAAGCAACAAAGCCAAGACTTTATTGTACGGCTGACACACACACACACACACACACACACACACACACACACACACACACACACACGCATGCACGCGCACACACACACGTGACTTCTAGCTGCCTCCCTAGCAGGCTGCTCAACAGCTCACGCTCAGCGCTAGACTCACCGACCGGCAGACCGTTGCTCCAGTGACTGAGCGACTACGGCCAGGCACAAGCCTTATATAGTAGCCAGGCCATAAAAGTCACACGAATTATTGCAATTATAATCGTGATTATAATCCCAAAATAAAGTGATTATAATCGCCATAGTATGCAAAACGATGCTCATAAGTCTTGGCTTATTGTGGTTTTCTCATAAGCAGCGGTCCAAAGCAGCAGCCAAGCTCTTAGTTCTTAATCGAGGCTCAGCTGTCAGCTGCTCATAGTTTATAATCACGGGCATTACACTAACAACAACACTCCACTGCCCAGCATGCTCTCTGGCGTGTCTGACAAACTGGCACAGACAGCGAAGCCTATCTGCATTTGGTCTAATAGTGTGCGGTGAGCAGCTGGCTGGCTGGCCCTTGAGGCGACTGACGCAGCCGCCTGAGGCTGCTGCGATGGGACGCGTGGACTGAGAGGAGTGAGGCTTGTTGCCCTGCGAGCGGCTGCTGCCTCGGACTGCGGTTGAAGCCGCCTCGGTGTTTCCATGTCGTCGCGTATGTGCCGCCAGAGTGCGGCAAGCTACAGCTCGGTCCAAGTCTGTAAACATGCTCAGCTAGCTC